>OU898285.1:49852993-50230493 GCA_918026665.1 Diabrotica balteata | reverse complement strand
TAATAAGGGATTCAATTTCTTAAAGCAATTTCTAAAACTTGGTGGGGAGTCGATGTAGAAACTGCGTTACTTTTTTATCGATCGTACATAAGATCAATCATAGATTAGGGATGTGTTTTGTATGGTTCAGCAGCTAAGTATATATTGGGGAAAATATACGTGTTACGTATATTTACAAAATACAATGTTACGTATTTGCATAGGAACTATGAAATCAACTCCAACCAATTTGTTATATGTTAAAAACTTAATATCCGTCATAGAAACCTCTCTCTTTACTGCAGTTTTAGCAAACTTAATAATGCAGATTTAACAATTGAATATTGGATCCACAAAAATTCTCCTCCACTTTGTGACGTTTTTAGAAATCTCTCAAATTGCAATTACACCAACTCATACACATATGATAGTTCAAACTTTGAAGAATTTTATGCTTTTTTTGAAAACTATTACGGTAATTAAACCAAGGTACCATGTAAATACTGCAATCAGCTACAATATTTTAAGGAATTTATTAGAAAACTGGCCAGCACCAACAGTTATTTATTTAGATGCATCAAAGTCTTCTCTTAACACTGAATTCACTTTTTATATTCCTTCAAAAAGTATAGAAAACATGTTTACTCTGGATAAAATTTTTTCAATTTTTACTGCTGAAGCCATAGCAATTTATGAAACATTAAAGTATTTTAAGAATTCCAATGACAACTCCGCAATAATTGCATCTGATTCTTTGTCGGTTCTTATAGCCATTGAGACTATATCTAGCAAAACCACAAACATTTACATCCTTCTAATAAAAAAAAATTTTTTGAATTACATCAGGAACAAAGAACAGTTAGATTTTTGAGGATTAAAGGTCACATAGGGCTTGAGCATAATGAGTATGTAGATATATTAGATATTGATTCTGGTGCGAAAACAGATTATAAGCTCTGCATACCAGATGAATTTGTAAGAATCAAGAATATTGTAAACAATCAGTGGAAACAAGAATATTATGACTATAGTCAATACTCTAAATCACAATATGCACTCATACAACCCTCAATCCCGAGTGAATTTTAGTTTAAAAATTACTCTGTTCCACGTAGATACATTACATTTATTATCAGAATGAATCAGGACACGCATGTTATCCCTCTCATCTGGCCAAACTTAAAATTTTAAATTCCAATTTATGCGAAGTTTGTCAAAAAGAAGCAGATTTAAACCACATTTTCTTTGAATGTACAAAATATATACAACAAACTGACGACTTAATATAAAATTTAATCAAACATAAAATCCTTCCACCCTATAACATTTGTTACCTTTTGTCATTAAATAACAAAATTATATATTTATTTCGAAAAGTAACCTCAATTTGTAAGCCCAGTTAAAAAAATAGTAACCTTTCTTTTATCCCATTTGTTTTAAACTTACTATCCGTGACGCGGTCTAGTTTGTGTTTTTAATGTAATGTCTTGATGGTGTCTCCGGAGGCGTGTCAGGGAGAAGCTGACCGCCGTGCCGGACGCATTTAGAAATTCGGAGAAATACTTGGAAATTCCAAGTGTGGGCAAATCCGAATTTCTAATTGACTCGATGTAGGGAAATTCCACTTTTACTAAGTAAAACAAAGGATTTGTTTTATATAAAAGCAGACGGAATTTCTCTCATCGGTCAGTCGAGCTTGCCTCTTCTACTGTAGACCTAGTCGGTGCTATTATTGTTCCAACTAAGTTATTGTTTTATTTCTTATTTCCTAATAACCATTTATATTTTATTATTGTATATTCAGACCTTTTCAGGTTAGAATATTACTTTGACTTATATTTGTTCATATACTGATTATTTGATATTTTATTTGATTATTTTGATTGTTTATTTTTCTTGTATTTTGTATCTAAGTTGTTCTTCCGTAAGTTAAGAATACTTAGAAATATTTACCTTACTTTTTTCTATTTTATAAATTTGATTTTGTGCTTTGTGTCTAAGTAGTTCTTTCCGGTAAGTCAAAGAACTCTTAGAAATATTTCTCTGATATTTGACTTGTTAATTTTATTGTGTGCCTAAGTCATTCTTTTCCGGTAAGTCAAAAGAACACTTAGAAATATTTTCATAATCATTATTGCATTATTATTTCCGATATTTATCTAAGATATTTTCTTAATATATTTGTCTCTTCTATTTTACCATTTCATGCTGAGTTGTTTCTTCCGTAAGTCAAGAAACACTTAGCAATATTTCCATATCGTTTCTGTATTTGATTTTCTTATTATAAGTTGTTTCTTCCGTAAGTCAAGAAACACTTACAAATATATGTATTCTTATTTTACTATATTTGATTCTCTTGTTTGTTTTTTTTGTTCTAAGAAACACTTAGAAATATTTACATACATTGTTTCATATTTACATATTTCATTTATCTATATTTCTGTCTTAAGTTGTTTCTTCCGTAAGTCAAGAAACACTTAGGAATATTTCTACACTTTTCTGTTCTTTTATTCTTGTGTATTTTACTTCTCATTCTAAGTTGTCTCTTCCGTAAGTCAAGAAACAATTAGAAACATTTTCTGTGCATTGTATTTTTATATACCATTTTATTTACTTACGCAAAATCTACAAGTATCAACACGTATCGTGTCTAACAAGAATCAATACTTGCAATCTCCAGTATTTTCGCGGTCGCTGTATTAAATTTAGAATCACAGTCAAATTACCCATGCACTGATTAATACGTTTTCCGTCTAGAAGCGGATCCTCTATCCCTGCAGACTTATATGCCTCCCGTTTATCGGCCACACTATGATGTCACCGTTACAAAAGGGGTAATTTGCTAAATTTATTTCACAGTAACTTCAATCTAATTAGCCTTCTTCAGCCCATCTTTGGACATAGGCCTCCCCAATCATTTTCTATTCTTATCTGTTTGTCGCTACAGTCATCCACCTAGAGCCCACGTGCTTCTTGATATCATCTGTCCTTCTCATTTGGAGCCTTCCTCTGCTTCGTTTATATTCCCACGGTCTCCAACTTATAAGAATTTTGTTCCATCGGTCTTCTTTTTGTCTTATATTGTGTCCGGCAAATCTCCGTTTCAATTTTGCAACTTCTTGTCTAACATCCCTCACTTTTGTTTTCTCTCTTATCCACTCGTTTCTCTTTTTATCCATTAGTCTTATGTGCAACATTTGTTTTTCCATTGCTCTTTGGGTTTTTATGACTTTGTCCATGTTTGCTTTTGTAAATGTCCACGTTTGGGAACCATAAGTGAGAACAGGGAGTACGCATTAATTGTATACTTTGGTTTTAAGTTGTTGTGGATATCTTGTTTTTAAGAATGTAGCTTAGTTTGCCAAATACCGCCCATGCAAGTCTATCGTCTTTTTATCTCTGCTGTTTGGTTTTCTTTGTTCAGTTTATATATAATAATCCTGAACTTGTTCTATTTCATCTTGTCTGATCCTCATTATGATGTCTTTATCTGTATTTGTTATGATTTTGGTCTTGCTGTAATTCATATTAAGGCCTATCTTTCCAGCTTATATGTCCAGTTCTTTCGTCATTTCATCATTTCATTATTTCAGTTATTTCAAAATTAGACTTAATTTGTTCTGAATAGGGCTTACATTAGATTCGGATTTCTTTAATTTTTGTACATACTCATAAATTTGTACAAAGTATTTCATCATTCAACCTCAAAAGTCAATTGCTGAACATAGGCCTCTTTCTCGTGTTTGCCTATCTTGCGTCGCTCGACGCTAATTTTTATTTAGCCTTCTTAAGTCGTCAGCCCATCTTGGAGGTGATCGACCGACGCTTATCTTGTTTTTCCTTGGTCCCCATTCTAATAAACTCGATTGGTGTGGCATTTGCATATTCTAGATATAACTTTTTATATAGTGTATAGTGTATTTTTTATTTTTATTTATATTATTTACACCTTTTAGAGGTTTATTTGGATCTATCCTTAAAATTGCATTTGTTTCCGTTTTCTTTTATATTTTTATTAGTCTTTCCATTTAATTTTTCTTTGCGTATTATAAACATCCCATTTGTATTTTCTTGTGATTAAAATTTCTCAAAACAATGGTGCCCGTTTTTTGTGAATTCTGGTTTCCACTTTCTTTGAAACCTCACCCATTATCTTTAATGACTGAGCAATGGCGCTTTCAAGACACAAATCAAAGTGCATCATTATCCTGAGTCTACTATAGAAGTTCAGATTACTATGTACTGCACATGCCAACTAACATTTCCGACAAGAGGTTTTTCGTCTACAGGATCACGTGCTATTATTAAACAACCGAATCCGCACAAAGCTCCAGGATGTGATTTGGTAGATGCTACTGTAGTAAGAAAATCTTTCGCGAAATACGTACAGATCATTATAATCGCCAAATCAACAAAACGGATCACAGAAATTAGCTTTTACAGACCGATAAGTCTACTATCTACGATTTCAAAAATAATGGAAAGACATTTATTAACCAGAATTATAAAAAAAAACTGCAGTCAGATTGAACTAAAGCCACGCTACAGTTCAAACTAAAAATAATTTTTTATACTTAACAAAAAAAAAATAAAATTCTTTCATTATATGAAACATTATATGAAAAATTATATAACATTATATAACATTTTTGGTATTTGATGAAAGTTATAGACAATATAAGTTATAAACGATCAAATTACATGCTTATGCAAAAGACATATGCGTATTTGAAGACTAACAATACAGATTATGAATATTCTTTTGGAAAACACTTTTTTTTAAAGCACGAACACTCAAAATAAACTTTTATTTACACTAGCGAAGATTTTAGTTACAACTCAAAATATATTATTCAAATTTCAAATACAAATATGTATGTATGTACAGCGTTAACAGGCCTTTTAGGCCCATTGCTGGATGGATAATTTCCATCGTTTTCTATTCTTAGCTAACAGCTTCCAATCTCTGATTCCCATCTCTCTGACATCTTCCATCACTACATCTCTCCATTTCTTTCTTGGTCTTCCTCTCTTTTTTTGCCCTCAGGTACTCTCCAAGCAATATTCTTGACTAGTCTATTACCTTGCATTCTTTCTAGATGACCGAGCCATTCTAGTCTACGTTTTTTCACCACTTTTGTTATTGTAGGGTTAGCATACAAATGATACACTTCTGCATTAGTTCGTCTTCTCCATTCTCCCTCTACTACTTTTCCACAAAATATTCTACGAAGTATCTTTCCCATGCTTCCAATGTGTTCTGTATGGTTTTGTTCATAGTCCATGTCTCTGCAGCGTATAGCATTGTGGGTCTAATTATAGTTTCTTCTTCTTCAAGTGCCGTCTTCGTTCCGAAGTTTGGCTATCATCAAAGCTATGCGTATTTTTGATGCTGCAGATCTAAACAGTTGGTAATTGGTGCAATTGTACCATTCTCTCAAGTTTTTCAACCATGAATGCCTTCTTCTTCCTATAGATCTCTTTCCCATTATCTTTCCCTGTATAATCAATTGCAGCAACTGGTATTTATCTCCCCTCATAACATGTCCCAAATATTGTAGTTTGCGCTTTTTAACAGTAAGTATCAGCTCTTTCTCTTTCCGCACTCTCCGCAAAACCTCCACATTTGTTACTTTCTCCGTCCAGGGTATTTTTAATATTCTACGATACATCCACAACTCAAATGCTTCTATCTTTTTGGTATCGATCTTTTTCAATGTCCATGTTTCCATCCCGTAGAGGAGAACTGACATAACGTAACATCTCAAAAGGCGAATTTTAAGTTTTAGACTTAGATCTCTTCCGCAGAACACCTTTTTCAATTTAGTAAATGTGGCTCTAGCTTTCTCTATTCTGGTTCTGATTTCTTCAGAGCAGTCATTATTTTCGTTGATAACAGTTCCCAGGTAATTATATCTTCTTACACGTTCGATTCTTTGATCATGCACGGTTATGTCAGGGAAGTTTTGTGGTGATTTAGATATTAGCATTATTTTTGTTTTGCTTATGTTAAGTGATAATCCGTGTTCTTCACTGCATTCTACTATTTTGTTAATTAGTATTTGAAGATCTTCCCAAGTTTCTGCGATTAGTACCGTGTCATCGGCATATCTCAAGTTGTTTATTCGGATGCCATTTATCTTAATACCTATATTTTGACCGAAAGTGCTGTGTATAATGTCTTCGGAGTATAGATTGAATAAGGTCGGTGAGAGTATACAACCCTGTCTTACGCCTTTCTTGATCTCGATTTCCTCCGTTGTCTCTTGCTCTATTCGGATATTTGCTTTCTGGTTATAGTAAATCTTAGAGATAATTCTAATGTCCCTTTTATCCAAGTTTTTTTCTACTAGCAGTTTCATTAAGTGGTCGTGACGAACTTTATCAAACGCTTTGTTGTAATCAATAAAGCACATATATATATATATATATATATATATATATATATATATATATATATATATATATATATATATATCTTGGTTTATATCTAGACATCTTTGGCATATGACATTAAGTGCAAATAGTGCTTCTCTTGTTCCAAGCCCGTTCCGAAATCCGAATTGAGTATTACTAATATCTGCATCTAGTTTTCTGTTAATTCTTGAGTGGATTACTTTTTTTTTTTTGGTAAGGTTACAAAAGTTGAAAGTAGCCATTCCTTTGGTATTTCTCCTCTTTTGTAGATGCAGTTAAAAAGGTCGAGTAGAATATTCACTGATTCGCCTTCCACAAGCTTAAGAAGATCTGATGTGAGCCCGTCTGGACCCGGTGATTTACCATTTTTCATTATTTTTATAGCGTATAATAGTTCTTCTTTAGTTATTTCTGGTCCTTCGTCGCCTTGCAAGTTATCTATATTAGGTTCTTGTCTTTCATCGTCGAACAATTCTTCTACATAGTTCTTCCAGGTCCTAAGCTTTTCTTGTAGATCGGCTATTATTTCACCATTTGCGTTGCATAGGAGATTGGGATGTTTTCGTTTTTGTGTACCTGTCAGTTCCTTTATCTTTTTATGTAAGTTAAAAGTGTCATGTTTGAGATGTAGTTCTTCGATTTCCTCGCATTTTCTTGTATAAAAATTTTCCTTTGCAGTTCTTATTTCTTTTCTGATTTGTTTGTTTACTTCATTATATTTTTGGCTGCATTTTCCCTTTAACTGTCTTCGCTCTTCCATGAGACCTAAAATTTTTTCTGTTATCCATTCTCGTCCTTTTTTCTGTTTCTCTTTGGTAAGCATTTTCTGGGCAGGTTTTATTATGGCGTCTTTTAAATCTTGCCACTTATCTTCTACATGCGTGTTCTCTGTCTTTGTAGAAAGCATTCGTAAGTTATCATTGATATGTTGTTTTTAAATCTTCTTTAATTGTTGGATCTTGTAAGCGGCTGGTATCTATGTGATCTATTTTTGTTTTATTTGAAGGTCTTTTGAGTCTAATGTGTACCCGCGCTATCAGGGGGTTATGATCTGAAGAAACATCTGCGCCTGGATAAGCCTTAACTGATCTTATACAGTTTCTGTATCGCTCATTTATTAAAATATAATCTATTACTAATTAATCTATTATTAATTATAGTTTAGTATACTCATATTTTTGTATTACGAGATATATCTTTGGCCTTAATTGTTTTGCTCATATCTCCAGCACACCTGTTGCTCTTTGTCAGTCTCAGGTTGATTTCAGTTTCTTCCTTACATGTCTAATCAATAAGAGTACCTAAGTACATATATTCATCCACCTTCTCAAATTCTACAACTGATCCATCCTCCACCTCCAATTTAAAGGATCCCCTGGCATGATTTTTGCTCGAGATCTCCATGTACTTCATTTAATATATATATATATATATATATATATATATATATATATATATATATATATATACATCTTCTCTTCTGACCTTTGCATTGGCGTTACCTATAATAATTTTAGTATCTTGTCTGGGCATTTCTTCACACAATGACTGTATTCTTCATAAAATTCATCTTTTACTTTTTCTTCTATTGGAGCATGTAGATTTATCAAGTATGTCATATTCTCTTCCTTTATATCGATATCATATTCCTTTAATTCTAATTGCACACATTTTGTCAGATTTTACTACTAATCGTTTTACCTGCTCCACGTCTTCCAGAAAACCCACTCCATACTTCCTATTATCGCCTCCACTTGTAAAACGTGTGAGGGCTAATCTTTTTAATGATGTTTCCAGTTAAATGTGTTTCCTGTATTGCTAAGATGTCTATTTTATATTTTTTAAGTTCTTCTATTAGGTTAATTAATGCTCTCTCCTCGTATACTCCTCGTACATTCCATGTCGCAATATTTAGGTACATATATGCTTATATTTTATTTTGGTATTTATGTTCAAACTCATTTTCCTGTTCATCGCTAGGGTCCGTTGGAGCATTTGGAGACTAACAATACAAATTATGAATGTTCTGGAAAACACTTTTTTAACTTTTTTAAAAAGCACGAACACTCAAAATAAACTTTTATTTACACTAGCGAAGATTTTAGTTACAACTCAAAATATATTATTCAAACTTCAAATACAAATATAACAGATTATTATAACATTAATGTCAGACTTATAGACTTTAAATACAAATATACTGTCAGACTTCGAATACAAATATATTTGTCAGACTAAAAAAAGGAGGTTTTACAATGTTTTATTTATATAATAATTCCACTTGCTGAATTTGCTGTTTTAGTAAGTCGCAATTATTGATATTGTAAAGCTCCGGAATATTTGGTGCTGATATGCGATAACTTCTTATTGAATTCGGGTGGTCGAATATACTGGATTCTAGCGGTCATTGTACTATAACTACTCCTTCCCCTGAAGAAGTTTTGTGAAGGATGAACAAAACTTTTGCATTGGCTTCTTCTGGAGTTTAGTTGCGGGAATTTTGAACCTGTAACATATATAAGTCAGATAATTTTAATAAAGGTATATAAAGGTTTTAGGATATATTTATAAAGATTTTGGGTTAATTGTATCGAGTCTCCTGTTAAATTTAATTGGTCCAGAATATTCCTTGCTTGAAATTATTAGTTAATGTCAAAAATGAATTTATTGAGATTCTTGTTATTATTTTTCTTACGTATTATTTCTTGGTTGTGTATTAGTAATAGAAATCTTTGCTTGTTCCAAGTTAAGGAGAATTATTCCTGAGTTGTCTTTCAGGTCCTTGGTCTTTAATTCTTTTCCGATCGTCAGGATAATTTTGTGGGGAATGTTCACAATTAGTTTTTGATTTAGGTTGATGTTTTATATTTTTCTTATAAACTGTAGATTTTGATGTATTAACAGTCACTTCGTTATTTTTATGTTATTATTATGTTTTCCAGAATATCTTCTTCTTCTCGTAGCACTACAACCCGGGGTGGGTCTTGGCTGACTGCACAACCTGCTTCCATCTCGAACGGTCGTCCATGATGTTTAAGTCAGTGGGTAGCCCCATTGTTCTCAAATCTGACCATATATTATCTCTCCATCGCATTCGTGGACGTCCTAAGGGCCTTCTCCCTGTCGGGACTTCTTCCCAGATTAACTTGGTAAGACGGTTATTAGGGAGCCTATGAACATGGCCAGCCCATCTTAGACGTTGGGATTTAATCTCTTGGACTACGTCGCTAGCACTATACATTTGTTTGACCTCGGCATTTGTTCTCATTCGGTATTGGTTAGTATTCGGATCGTGATAGGGACCGAAGATCTTTCTGAGGATTTTTCTCTCAAAGCATCTGAGTTTACTTTCTATTGCTTTTGTCAGCGTCCACGTCTCACACCCATACATGAGCACCGGTCTAATTATTGTTTTATATATCCTGCTTTTTTATGTTCGTGTTAGGCTCTTGGATTTAATAGTGTTGTGGAGGCTATACATACATCCGTTTGCTGCCTGAATTCTCCCTTTTATCTCTTCCGTGATATCGTTATCTGTGGTGATAGTCGCTCCGAGATATTTAAAACTCTCCACTCTTTCAAAGTTATAGGGGTCTATTGTTACATTTTGTCCTATTCTATCTCGTCTCTTTTGTCCGTTAATGCACATATATTTGGTTTTCTCTTCATTAACCCTTAGACCGGTATTTTTTGCCTCTCTCTCTAATTTATTGAAGGTTTCTTTTACATTGGTGACGGTATTTCCTACAATGTCAATGTCATTGGCGTATGCTAGTAGTAGTTTTGGTCCATTTACTGTCAGTAGTTCTGTTCTAATTTGTGCGGTTCTGACTACTTTTTCCAGGATTATATTAAAAAGAAGAGGTGACAGTGCGTCTCCTTGTTTCGTTTCACTGTTTATTTCAAACGACTCTGAAAGCTTGTTACCTATCCGCACTCTAGATCTACAGCCATTTACACAAACTTTAACGAGCTGAATAAGTTTTTTTGGAACTGAAAGTTCTGCCATTGCATTCCACATCTGATCCCTTTTAATGCTGTCGCAGACAGTTTCCAGAATATCGCGCAAGTAATTTGTTTCTGGTCACTGTTTTTCGGGTATAAATCTTTGTGCTTGATTTATATCTAATGGGGACTTGTTTCTCTTTTTGATAACTTTTTCTTTGTTTTCTTGTATATGCCGGTTAACTTCCTTTTATAGTTGTTTAGTTATCTCTCTATGATTTTGTTCATAATTATTTAGTATTATTTTCTCTATATCAACGTCAAATGGATCTTTTGCGTCGATATGTCCGTTTAGGATATCAATAGGTCTTAATTTAGTTGCTGAATATATAGAATTATTATACCCAATTATAGCGTATAGTATTTGTTCTTGTATCGATAACATTGCTTTAGTGTTTCTTGGGATCCGAAGATGTTCAATTAGTGTAAAATGAAACCTCCCGATCATCCCGTTGGATTGCGGATTCTCTGGCGTTGTATAGTGGATTGAAATTTTATGTGAGTCGATAAATTCTTGTATTACCCCATTTTTGAATTTTGTACCATTATCGGCTACTATCATTGTTGGGAGTCCATGATGTGTTAAAAAAAATAATAGAGCGTTGAGTACGTTGATGGCATTTCTTCCATCTATTGAGTAGGCTTGTCCATACTTCGAAAATGCGTCTATTATGGTTAGAAACTTCTGTCCATTGGCCTGAAATAAATCGATGTGAACTATTTCGAGTGGTTTAGTAGGAGTTGGTGTAACCATAAATTTAAGCTTGAGAGGAAGTCTATCCTATTTATTTTCTTGGCATATATCGCAGAAGTTTATGACATCTTCTATGTTTTTCTTCATATTAGGCCAGTAATATCGTTTTTTTATTTCTTTTTCTATTTTAGCTATTCATCTATGATTAGTTTTTTCTTCATGATAGTTCTTTATAAGTTCCTTTTGTTTTTCTTTGGAGATATCTCCCAATAAAAGATTAGATTTTACCAGGTCATATGCGTTGTTTTTAAACGTTTTATGATAATTTCGCAAATTTCTGCAAAGACTTCTGCTTTATCTTCAAATAAAATCACATACTTCTTTTTTGGGTTGAGGTGCTCCTTGAAGAATTTTATAGTATCGGCTTGTAACTGGTCTTTCGATAGTTGAAAATGATAACGCTTTTTATTAAGAAAAGTTTGGGCGATTGCTGGAGGTCATGAGCTCTAGTGGACGGTTTTGATAATAATTTGGTTATTGTAATAGTTAAGTGGCTTTTCTGAAATAAGTAGAAAGAAAATGCAAAAAAGTATTTTTGAAGTGTGTATATTTTAGGCAATTCCTAGCTGAGCGCTTTCGGCTTTACAAAGCCATCATCAGAGCTATGGTCAATTTTTAAATACCACTACAAAGGAGAGATCTCATTTCCTTAAGTTTCAAAATTATGATTTTTTGTAGGAGTTGGAATTCTTAAAACACATAAAAAACATATAAAAAGTCGACACTGGACTTCACAAACACGTTAAAAAATTGAAAAAATTTTTGTCATGGTACGGGTTTAAGACCCGACCATCTATTGATGTGAGGACGTAGACTGAATAGTCTACGTCATTCTACATCTATTCTACATCTACGCTAGCATTAATCTACGGTAAAACTTCCCAAGAAAAATGAGTGGTTTGTTGAGAACCGCCCAGAGTGAGATCTATTGCTGATGATTACCCTGAGCACATATTAAGCCTGGTTGGAGAATCGATATTTGAGAAATTTAAGCGAAGGACGGTTACAATCACTCGTGTTTTTGGCATTTGTTCGATGAGTTGTCGTGAGGCATACCGTCCCAGTAATCAGCAAAAAATAGCACTTTTAAGCCAAGTCACCCATCTGGTGATACTGGTTCTGGTGACAAAGGAATATCGGAGAGCATCTCCTTAGATATCTGTACACGTAGTTATGCTTTCAGAAATACTGTTTTTAAATTATATATTAAGGTTTTTACATTGCGAAATTCAACTCTAACTTTCTATGCAATTCTGTTTAGGATACGCGCCCTGTGAATTTAATTAGGAAAAAAACATTTTAAAAAGATTGGATGCAGCTTTGATTATATTATATGAGGCGGCATCACTAACCATTAATAATATTTTTTCAAATAGTACTTGATAAGATATAAAAAAGGGATTCGTAAACAAATCTAGCTATTGTAGCATAATTTGTTTTTTATAAACATTTTAAACTAACCAAATTTTGGTTTTTAAAATCGCCAGAGTTATCAAACTCCATTAATTAGATTCGTAATTTGTCGTCCCATTGTATTCGTTTCATCGACGGAAATTCAAAGATAGTCGTCTTTTATGTGATTTTTAATAATAAACAAGAAAGTTAAGATTTGGTTTTACATATAGCACCTCTGCTTATTTGCATACGTATTTCCTCTTAGCAGAACTTATTATAGCAACTGTGAAGAAGTCCTGAACGTAAAAACAAATCTTTTCCCATCATCGAATTTTTAACACTATCATTATATCTTTGTAGCATGCACTACATATTTCATATTTCTTTTGAGCAGTCGAAGAACTTGGTATTTGAGATGGTATATCTTCAATTTCGTCGGTCAGATAGCTCAGCGGGCTGTGCGGCTGCCTCTCGTTCGCTTCACTGTCGAATGGTTTAGTGGATGTGGGTCGAGCCCCAGCTCGGTCTACAGAAAACAAAAAGTCTAACGCAGCAGTTTAAAATTCTAGATGAATCTGCGGCTTAGACTAGGATATGCTGGGTTCTGATCGGCCTATGGTGGAGCAGTACGGCAAGAGATAAGGGCTTGCGGCTCGGTGGTACTCCTCCATAGATCCCTACCGGACGGGCGTAACGCCTAAAAAACCGGATATATATATATATATATATATATATATATATATATATATATATATATATATATATATATATATATATATATATATATATATATTCAATTTCGCAATAAGTGTTTAATAAATTTTGACAAGATTTATTTTATAACATTTACTTTCGAAGTTAAGGGAAATTGAATAAATTCTTTGTAAAAGTTTCTTGCCCAGTATTCTGAAACTGTAACACTTCTGTAGAATCTGCTGGCGAGGTTTATTATCATTTTGTTAGTAGCTTATTTTGGTGAAGTGAAGTCCTTATGTATTGAATTACTTGGAATTTCTTTTCGCATGGAATTTGAAATAAATTTTTTCTTAAATAGGAACCTACATTATAATAATCGAACTTTTGAAACCCCCCGCGTTTCTTTTATTTCTCAAAGTAATATTAAAATCATCAAATTTTAAATTGAAACAATTGACTTTCCAACATCAATACAATATGTGCAAGAAGAAAATAATGTACGATATCTTCAAAAAAATCAGATAACATCATTCCACAACATCAGGAAGGAACGAAAATTATTACCAAGAACGTCGACCACAAAGAACAACTCATCAAGTACCTATCTAAAAACCATTCTATCAACAGCCAAATTTTGCATCTCTTCAATGGCAGCAACTGGTTAGACAATTCTACCCACAGAACCAGTTCCAACAGCTACTCCGACAGCCAACTTCAACCAATTTAGACAAAATTCAAACCCTCCATTATTCAGATCCCAGAAGCGGTCAAATGTATGGGTACCTAAACCGGGACAACCACAGCAGCCTAGACCGACACATATGAGTGGAATATTAGGTACCACAAATAAGGGCCGCCAAAACTTCACACCAAACTACCGAGCACTGTGAGAATTTACCGTCGAAGAATTATACAATATACAACGTCAAGCAGGTAGTGAAGAAAAAAATGCCAACTACCAGTACTATGAACTTGATTACGAAAAATTTCCAAGATGATCACAACGAAATTTCTAAGCTTCCTTTATGACTTCTATTCGCTACAAGATCTACAAAATCTTCTCTTAATTCAGAAATAGCATCTTCATATTTTCCAAATAACAGAAAACATGAACCTTTCATAGTTACATCGACTTTTAAAAATTATTCACAAAAATATTGTGCTGAAATCCCTTTATTTTCAGAATTTAATTCAGACAACCGGATGAAATTTTATCTGTTTAAATTTCACAAAACTGTTGATGACCTTATTGGCCTCGACAATCTAAAACTCTTTCAAGCCCAATTTAACTTTCCTCGATCACTTCTAGTTACAAAAAAATTCCACAATCCTTATTAAATATTATAAAACAAATAAAACGCAATTTTATTCCATTCAATTGAAACCGAAGTCAAAGTTCCAGTAAAAGAAAAAAATTTAACTATCATTATTCCCCGAAAAATTGTGCAAGGGGTCTTTGTACGAGAATCTCTTACCAATGCCAAAAACTATCTCGCTTGGACCGAAATTGCCAACTTCACGTCAGAACCTATTCATCTTTCCCTTACGGAACCAGTTGATACTAAGGAAATGTGTATCGAAAATGTTCATATATATTCTATGGAAACAACCCCCGGACCAGGATTCACGCAAGATATCGACAATTTGATTAAAACATCGAACATCTTCATCAAGAAGAAGAGGAACAGGTTCGCCGCCTATGCCGAAAATTATCTGATATCTTTATCAACCAGACACTCGTCTAAGCTTAACCAAAGAAGCTAAACACGGTAACAAAACTAAAGATGAAGAGCCAGTATATACGAAATCATACCGGTACCCATATGTACATAAGAAAGAAGTAAAGAAACAAATATCTTCAATGTTAGATCAAGGCATAATTAGACCAAGCCAATCACCATGGTCATCACCCATATGGATCGTGCCAAAAAAACCAGATTCCTCCCGTAAAATAAAGTAGAGAATAGTGGTAGATTATAGGAAGGTCAACGAGAAAACAACAGAAGATCGATATAAGATTCATTATATTACCGATATCCTCAACAAATTTGGACGATGTCAGTATTTTACTACCCTCGACTTAGCGAGCGGATTTCACCAAATTCAGATGACCGAAGGAGACATTCCCAAAACAGCATTTAATGTGGAAAATGGACACTACGAATATGTAATAATGCCATTTGGACTGAGGAATGCTCCGTCCACGTTCCAACGCATGCTGGACAACGTATTTAAAGGACTCGAAGGAGAGATCTGCCTCGTCTACATGGACGACGTAATTGTGTATTCAACATCACTGCAACAAAACATTGTAAATCTCACAAAGGTATTTTAACGACTAAGAAAAGCCAGATTAAAAATCCCAGTCGATAAATGTGAGTTCTTAAAAAAGGAAGTCAATTTTCTAGGACACGTAGTCATATAAGAAGGAATAAAACCAAATCCAGCCAAAATAGAAGTGATAAAAAAATATCCAATTCCGAAAACAGCAAAAGAAATAAGAGGATTTCTTGAACTCCTGCGATATTACAGGAAGTTTATTCGAGATTTTGCAAAAATCACAAAACCTCTAACAAAATGCTTGGAAAAGGATGCCAAAATCACACATACACTCGAATTTGTAGAATACTTTAATACATGCAAAAAATTATTAATGAACGAGCCGTTATTGTAATACCCGGATTTTTCCAAACCATTTAATCTCACAACAGATGCTAGCAATTATGCTATTGGAGCAGTACTTTTCCAACGTCTACGTCTACGTCATTCTACATCTATTCTACATCTATTCAGTCTACGTCCTCACATCAATAGATGGTCGGGTCTTAAAACCCGTACCATGACAAAAATTTTTTCAATTTTTTAACGTGTTTTGTGAAGTCCAGTGTCGACTTTTTATATGTTTTTTTATGTGTTTTAAGAATTCCAACTCCTACAAAAAATCATAATTTTGAAACTTAAGGAAATGAGATCTCTCCTTTGTAGTGGTATTTAAAAATTGACCATAGCTCTGATGATGGCTTTGTAAAGCCGAAAGCGCTCAGCTAGGAATTGCCTAAAATATACACACTTCAAAAATACTTTTTTGCATTTTCTTTCTACTTGTCATAAGTGTGTACAAAAACAATATCAGTCTTTTGATTGTTTTCTGAAATAGGTAAGGCAAGAACTGGATTTTCTTCTGCTGTTTGTCTTGTTTCATTTCCGTCTTCGTCTATGTTTTGATCTTCTGTTTTAACCATCGTCTGAGATATTTTCTGGAATTCATTGATTTGCCTTTTCTATTACAATCTCGTTGACTATTCGCTTTTCATCTTAATTATTATATGTTGACCATCCATCATCTTTCATGTTGCCTAAATCATCAAAAACTTCCTTAATTTGTGAATTAATGTCCTTAATTTCTTTTGTGTGTATTTCAAGTCGAGACAATGCATCTGCGTTGGCGTTGACTTTGTCTTTTTTGTAAATTACCTCTTAGTCAAATTTTTCTAATTTTAGTCTTCAACGAACTAATTTGGAGTTCGGTTCCTTTAAGAAAAATAGGTATTGCAAGGGGCGGTGATCTAAAAGTATTTTAAATTTCTTTTCAAATAAGTAGGGTCGGAAATACTTAGTTGCCCACACTATTGCTAACATTTCTTTTTCTATTGTTGAGTAGTTGATTCCAGTTTCATTTAATGTTCTGGAAGCGAAAGCAATTGGTTTATCACTGCCAACTGGTCCTTGGAAAAGTACTGCTCCAATAGCATAATTGCTAGCATCTGTTGTGAGATTAAATGGTTTGGAAAAATCCGGGTATTACAATAACGGCTCGTTCATTAATAATTTTTTGCATGTATTAAAGTATTCTACAAATTCGAGTGTATGTGTGATTTTGGCATCCTTTTCCAAGCATTTTGTTAGAGGTTTTGTGATTTTTGCAAAATCTCGAATAAACTTCCTGTAATATCGCAGGAGTTCAAGAAATCCTCTTATTTCTTTGCTGTTTTCGGAATTGGATATTTTTTATCACTTCTATTTTGGCTGGATTTGGTTTTATTCCTTCTTATATGACTACGTGTCCTAGAAAATTGACTTCCTTTTTTAAGAACTCACATTTATCGACTGGGATTTTTAATCTGGCTTTTCTTAGTCGTTAAAATACCTTTGTGAGATTTACAATGTTTTGTTGCAGTGATGTTGAATACACAATTACGTCGTCCATGTAGACGAGGCGGATCTCTCCTTCGAGTCCTTTAAATACGTTGTCCAGCATGCGTTGGAACGTGGACGGAGCATTCCTCAGTCCAAATGGCATTATTACATATTCGTAGTGTCCATTTTCCACATTAAATGCTGTTTTGGGAATGTCTCCTTCGGTCATCTGAATTTGGTGAAATCCGCTCGCTAAGTCGAGGGTAGTAAAATACTGACATCGTCCAAATTTGTTGAGGATATCGGTAATATAATGAATCTTATATCGATCTTCTGTTGTTTTCTCGTTGACCTTCCTATAATCTACCACTATTCTCTACTTTATTTTACGGGAGGAATCTGGTTTTTTTTGGCACGATCCATATGGGTGATGACCATGGTGATTGGCTTGGTCTAATTATGCCTTGATCTAACATTGAAGATATTTGTTTCTTTACTTCTTTCTTATGTACATATGGGTACCGGTATGATTTCGTATATACTGGCTCTTCATCTTTAGTTTTGTTACCGTGTTTAGCTTCTTTGGTTAAGCTTAGACGAGTGTCTGGTTGATAAAGATATCAGAGAATTTTCGGCATAGGCGGCGAACCTGTTCCTCTTCTTCTTGATGAAGATGTTCGATGTTTTAATCAAATTGTCGATATCTTGCGTGAATCCTGGTCCGGGGTTGTTTCCATAGAATATATATGAACATTTTCGATACACATTTCCTTAGTATCAACTGGTTCCGTAAGGGAAAGATGAATAGGTTCTGACGTGAAGTTGGCAATTTCGGTCCAAGCGAGATAGTTTTTGGCATTGGTAAGAGATTCTCGTACAAAGACCCCTTGCACAATTTTTCGGGGAATAATGATAGTTAAATTTTTTTCTTTTACTGGAACTTTGACTTCGGTTTCAATTGAATGGAATAAAATTGCGTTTTATTTGTTTTATAATATTTAATAAGGATTGTGGAATTTTTTGTAACTAGAAGTGATCGAGGAAAGTTAAATTGGGCTTGAAAGAGTTTTAGATTGTCGAGGCCAATAAGGTCATCAACAGTTTTGTGAAATTTAAACAGATAAAATTTCATCCGGTTGTCTGAATTAAATTCTGAAAATAAAGGGATTTCAGCACAATATTTTTGTGAATAATTTTTAAAAGTCGATGTAACTGTGAAAGGTTCATGTTTTCTGTTATTTGGAAAATATGAAGATGCTATTTCTGAATTAAGAGAAGATTTTGTAGATCTTGTAGCGAATAGAAGTCATAAAGGAAGCTTAGAAATTTCGTTGTGATCATCTTGGAAATTTTTCGTAATCAAGTTTATAGTACTGGTAGTTGGCATTTTTTTCTTCACTACCTGCTTGACGTTGTATATTGTATAATTCTTCGACGGTAAATTCTCACAGTGCTCGGTAGTTTGGTGTGAAGTTTTGGCGGCCCTTATTTGTGGTACCTAATATTCCACTCATATGTGTCGGTCTAGGCTGCTGTGGTTGTCCCGGTTTAGGTACCCATACATTTGACCGCTTCTGGGATCTGAATAATGGAGGGTTTGAATTTTGTCTAAATTGGTTGAAGTTGGCTGTCAGAGTAGCTGTTGGAACTGGTTCTGTGGGTAGAATTGTCTAACCAGTTGCTGCCATTGAAGAGATGCAAAATTTGGCTGTTGATAGAATGGTTTTTAGATAGGTACTTGATGAGTTGTTCTTTGTGGTCGACGTTCTTGGTAATAATTTTCGTTCCTTCCTGATGTTGTGGAATGAGTTATCTGATTTTTTTGAAGATATCGTACATTATTTTCTTCTTGCACATATTGTATTGATGTTGGAAAGTCAATTGTTTCAATTTAAAATTTGATGATTTTAATATTACTTTGAGAAATAAAAGAAACGCGGGGGGTTTCAAAAGTTCGATTATTATAATGTAGGTTCCTATTTAAGAAAAAATTTATTTCAAATTCCATGCGAAAAGAAATTCCAAGTAATTCAATACATAAGGACTTCACTTCACCAAAATAAGCTACTAACAAAATGATAATAAACCTCGCCAGCAGATTCTACAGAAGTGTTACAGTTTCAGAATACTGGGCAAGAAACTTTTACAAAGAATTTATTCAATTTCCCTTAACTTCGAAAGTAAATGTTATAAAATAAATCTTGTCAAAATTTATTAAACACTTATTGCGAAATTGAAGATATATATATATATATATATATATAATATATATATATATATATATCCGGTTTTTTAGGCGTTACGCCCGTCCGGTAGGGATCTATGGAGGAGTACCACCGAGCCGCAAGCCCTTATCTCTTGCCGTACTGCTCCACCATAGGCCGATCAGAACCCAGCATATCCTAGTCTAAGCCGCAGATTCATCTAGAATTTTAAACTGCTGCGTTAGACTTTTTGTTTTCTGTAGACCGAGCTGGGGCTCGACCCACATCCACTAAACCATTCGACAGTGAAGCGAACGAGAGGCAGCCGCACAGCCCGCTGAGCTATCTGACCGACGAAATTGAAGATATACCATCTCAAATACCAAGTTCTTCGACTGCTCAAAAGAAATATGAAATATGTAGTGCATGCTACAAAGATATAATGATAGTGTTAAAAATTCGATGATGGGAAAAGATTTGTTTTTACGTTCAGGACTTCTTCACAGTTGCTATAATAAGTTCTGCTAAGAGGAAATACGTATGCAAATAAGCAGAGGTGCTATATGTAAAACCAAATCTTAACTTTCTTGTTTATTATTAAAAATCACATAAAAGACGACTATCTTTGAATTTCCGTCGATGAAACGAATACAATGGGACGACAAATTACGAATCTAATTAATGGAGTTTGATAACTCTGGCGATTTTAAAAACCAAAATTTGGTTAGTTTAAAATGTTTATAAAAAACAAATTATGCTACAATAGCTAGATTTGTTTACGAATCCCTTTTTTATATCTTATCAAGTACTATTTGAAAAAATATTATTAATGGTTAGTGATGCCGCCTCATATAATATAATCAAAGCTGCATCCAATCTTTTTAAAATGTTTTTTTCCTAATTAAATTCACAGGGCGCGTATCCTAAACAGAATTGCATAGAAAGTTAGAGTTGAATTTCGCAATGTAAAAACCTTAATATATAATTTAAAAACAGTATTTCTGAAAGCATAACTACGTGTACAGATATCTAAGGAGATGCTCTCCGATATTCCTTTGTCACCAGAACCAGTATCACCAGATGGGTGACTTGGCTTAAAAGTGCTATTTTTTGCTGATTACTGGGACGGTATGCCTCACGACAACTCATCGAACAAATGCCAAAAACACGAGTGATTGTAACCGTCCTTCGCTTAAATTTCTCAAATATCGATTCTCCAACCAGGCTTAATATGTGCTCAGGGTAATCATCAGCAATAGATCTCACTCTGGGCGGTTCTCAACAAACCACTCATTTTTCTTGGGAAGTTTTACCGTAGATTAATGCTAGCGACTACTATCCCATTCAAGTTTCATAATTTTTTACTTGCTCCCCATTTTAACAATACTTATATACCCAAACTGAAAATCGAGACCGCAGAGTCGAAAAGCTTCTCAGATTACATTTAAGCTGCTCTCTTAAAAACTGTAATATAACAGAAAGTATTTACAATATATTTCAGATAGTATACATAATATTACTTTAGAAAATATGAATAAATAGGTATATGAATATTCATTGTAACAGTAAAAATAGGTAAATTTGTTTAATTTTATTTTTATTTATCTTCAAAAATAAATTTCGTGGTCAAAATAAAATATTTTAAAATATATCAAGAAATAATAATACAATGTGTTTTTTAAACCATTAACCTAAGCTTTTAAACTATTTTTATACAAATAAAAGCATATAAATAAATTTTAAATAAATGTTTGTATATTATTTTTACAAATTTGTACATATTCAGCATCTTTTAAAATGCATAATGCATGCATATCTTAAAACTTCTTTTAGTACATATTTTCCAGTCTCTAGTCATCATACTTATTAATTATTCTATTTATTTAATAACTTGATTATAAATTACAATTAATAAATAAAAATAATATTCTGTGGGACGTTATTGCTTTTGTTTTCGAAATTATGTTCACCGCTTTACATATTCTGCCGAAAACACATTCTTGTTAATTTTTCTGATGTTATCATTTTTTCCAAGGTTAGCAGAACGAGAAAGTCTTCTAAAATTGCTAAATATAGCTTAATTAATTCAAAAAACGGGACCATGAAAACTAATAATTAGCGTCCATAAAAAAGGCTCACGACCTTATAATAAATTTTTCAATCAAAACAATGCATTTATCCAGATTATCTGGAAAATAGTGCAGCATTTGTCAATATTTCATGGGAAAACTAGGTGTGACTTTGCTTTCTTAAATAAAATTTGACCTGTTTAGAGGAAAATTTTCAAATTGATCGCTCAGATTGTAAATCGCAGGGGGAATTCATCACGCAAGATATTTAAGACACGATTCAGTGAAATGTACAGTCGAAACGCGAAACTACCCTAGACGGTCGTGGTTTCCTCGCTCTCTGCAAAATCACGACGATACGAAAAATACCGGTGTGAGTGCATTTTCTGAAAAATGTTTGGTAGTTTTGAAAGAATCTTCCTACGTCGCTCTTCCACATATTTATTAATATATGTAGCAGGAATATGTTTATCCCTCGCAAAGGATTTTAAAACAATTATAGACATCCCCAATCAAGGAAAACTTCGAGGAGTTGAACTGTCAAAATTAAGAATACAAAAAATCATAGCTTACTACGGTATTCCGTACGCTCAAGCTCCGGTGAATAATCTGAGGTTTGCACCACCTGTAACTGATCCGTTACCAGCTTGGGATGGAGTTAAAAATGACACCGAATATGCTCCTTCCTGTTTACAAACCGAGGAGGACTATAAGGAATCAGAAAAGCCGTTCCTGCAGTTGATTTCCAAATTGAACTTTACTTTAGCAGAAGACTGCTTGTACTTGAATGTTTTTATACCGTATGGTAAGTTCAAATTATCTAAAAAATATATATTTAAATATTAAGTAAGAAAATCGAGGTATTAGAAACACTGGAAATTCTTTGTGTAAATCTTACCTTTTCATAACTTACAACATACTTTGCAGTTTACAATCCACATCTTTGCATCTTGTTGCTTCGCCTCAGCTATTGTAGATTATATTATAGATTTCAAAGGAGTATGTCTGTAGATCTATATTTATTCTAATAGGTCTAACCAGTACTCATTATTTTAATCAACATTTTAAGATGTAACTTATCGTAAATATTTCATACGGGGGTGGATGGATACCTACGATCCACCCCAAAAGTTTTGTATAGTTTGAAGTTATGCCGGTAGCCCATTCAATTTTAATTGTTGTAAAGACTTTACCTGTTAAATTTTTGATATTCTTGATGATCTGCATTTAGATTGATTAAACTATACTCCATTTGAGGCGTTTTAGTGATGATGAAGTTTTATCTTCTTCTTTTTCAGCTTTTTTCTTTTCAGGTGTCGCTGTTCCTTAGTCTTTTTCGCCACTCATTTTGGTTCACCCTGCCATCTTCATTTAACCGTTTCTCTCTAAAATCCTTTGCCACATACTCCTTCCATCTTCTCCTCAGTTTTTTTCTACCTCTCTTTTCCTAAATTTCTAACAGTCCCATCGTTAATCCCACTTAGTTCTCATTTATATGGCTGTCGTGACCAAACCATTGCAGTCTTTGTTCTTAAACCTTTTTTAAACCTTCTTAAAACACCCTGTGTTCTGGTCTAGGGACTCAATGAGGAGACTTAATGTAAACCAACTGTAACTGGAAAACTTTTAGTCAATCCGACACAAGTCTTTACTTTGGTGTACGCTCCCTACATATCGTTTACGAGCCTTACGTACTTCTCAGAAACCTATTTTGCTTTCATACATCTCCATAGCTCTTGTCTAGGAACTCTATCGTATGACTTTTTAATATCTATATATACCAAATCTAGTCTTTTATTCCCACCGTATTTTTTATCAACTGTCTTAAAGCAAACAAGGCATCCGTTGTCCCCCAAACTGTTTTTCTCCAATCGCTGTCTCTCTCCTTAACCATCGCTTTACAGTTTTCTCCGAAATTTTCATTGTTTGCGACAATAACTTTACCCCTTCATAGTTCTTACAGTGTTAAATGTCCCTTTATCTTTATATAATGGTAATATCACGATCTCCTTCCATGCATTGGGCAGACGATCTTTTCCTATCAGTAGTAGCTACAGCACCCTTTGCTTCCCTCTTTGCTACTTTGTAACCTCTTTCTCTCTTTTCCGATGACGCAGTCAACGCGTCTACTTCACTTTCCTTTTAATACTATAAATTATAGTTCTCTCTAATATTTTTTCCTTTTCATCTCTCTCGAGTATTTACTCAAATATTCACGATTTTCCTCGCTATAGAACAACAACTTAACCAGGATCTCCATAGGGATCATCTTACCTTAGCCCACCTCACACTCACGTTATTCTCTCTTACAACCGTCACATAGAGAGTATATGCACAATAACTACACACGTCAGTCTCCTCTTTGCCAATCTGTTTCCGGTAGAAGTAGAAAGAGCCAAATCCAATCCACCATCTTTCCCTTTCTATTATTCACCTAATTTCTATTAATGCATCGCTAGTTCACTTTTACATTTTTGATCTCTTTATTCTTTTTCATATCCACCAATTGTTAGTGTCTGTCTCAGCTATCAGATTTATCAGAGGTTTTCCAGGCAGCACAGCCACCACATATGTTAGCATAGTATGGTGGGCACTATACATCCTAAGAAGAGTTTGTTTTCGAAAACCATCTAATTCTTGAGTTTTACTTTTTGATCCCAAATGTCTTCACCATGTCTTCAATCATACAAGAGTATGGAGAGCACCACCAAGCATATTAGTCCTCTTGCACTTGCCTGAATTCGTCAAAATTCGACATCCGTTTTCCAGAAAGACTATATCTGCTCTTTTGAATGCAGTTAACCGACGAAGCTATCCTAAGGTTCCGCTGCAAGTTAAGTACATCGTAATACAACTCTTGTTTATCATAACGAGCACTAGCCTCATTCGCAACGATCTCTAACTTACTCCTATTCCGTCACCCTACTAACAACACTGTTTTTATTTTTTGCAAGGCCAGATACTTTCCAGTTCACCCTTCTTTTTAATTTATCTTTTGTAGTAGCCACATTTATAATCACTAGATCGTCGATATGACCCACGAATAAAACGCACAGTAGCCTACTCACTGTAAGAATTCCATCATAATATATCTTCTACAAGATTGATCTTAAGGCAGATAAGAAATTCTCTTCCACGTTCATATATATCTCATTTAGATAGTTCGATGTAACTCGAACCAGATAGGGGCCCGTTCCCTCTGTTTAACTCCCAGAAAATTTCACTGCAGGTGATTTTTACGTCCAATGTCATAAAAACCTATAGCTGTGTACTATCTATAATACATACATAGATTTTGCACTTCCACTTTCAGTTTTTTTCTTTGTGAACATAAATTCTACGTATTTTATACATTATTTTCATTTACAAAGCTCAACAGGTCTTGAAGGCAAGACCTGTTGAGCCACAAAATACAATAAAAGTCTAAAGTACAATAAATATAATACTCATGTATTACAGAACTTGTACGTTGTAAGTGTGATGGCTTGTAGTCTAATCATGCTCCTTGCCTATTAAATTAACCTTGCTATTCTTCTCCACTCATCCATCTCACTCCCTGTATCTTTATAAAGCGACTGATGCTTGGTTCGTTATACAGTTCCTCTAGCTCCCTGTTTATTCGTCGCCGTTCACCGTGTTTTTGCCACCATATATAGCTCTGAGCATCTCAATTTGCATTTCCATCTTTCCAATTTCTTCTTATTTGTTTTTTTCATTGTCCACACTTCATTACGATACGTCAATGTATGCTTTACTACCGTTTAAAATAGCCTTAACTTTATTTTTCTCGATACGTATTTGGATTCCATCAGTAGCCTTCTGCTTCCTTTTTTTTCTTCTATAATAACCATCAAATAATATGTAAAATGGACCACTCTCTCGAAATTATATACCCTTGACAATATGAAAGTAAATTGTCCCTCTTTTTTTTGCTCCGTAATTCCGAGTATTGTGTACTCTGATTTTTCCTGGTTTATTTCTAGGTCAAAATATTTTGCCTCATTTTCTAATGTTTTTATAACATTTCTTAATTATTTTCTTGTTTTCATTATAATAGTAAAATCATCCACGAAGGCCAGATATTGATGTTTATTGTTAGATATATCCGGTCGTTTTAACTCGGCTATTTCTGATTATTGTTTCCAATACCAAATTATAAAGCACATTGGATAAATGATTTCCTTGTCCAAGATCTTTTTACACTTCAAATTCTTCCAATGAGAATCCTTTCCATACTACAAAACTGATTAGTCTTTGGACATTATCATTTATCTCTTTAGGTTTGCCTCTTTCTCCACTTTTGCATTGCAATCACCGTTTACTATTTATATATCATGTTTTGGTAGATGCTCATATTGATCCGCCAGTTGCTCTTAGAATAGGTCTTTTGTTTCATAAACTTTTTCCTTGGATGGGGCGTCTATGTTAATTATACTTTCCCATTGAAATAGTAATTACTTTCGGACATATATGCACATTCTGTCTGAGATAGGGCTAAAGAACATAACTTTCGTTATAAAATTTTGTGCAACTGCGAAACATGTTCCCAGCATCATGACTTTCCCGCCACTCTTAAATAGTGCTATGTCCTTAACCTCCATTATTTTATTTCTCATTTGTTTAGTTTTTTGTAAAGCCATAACATCTATGTTGTATTTCTTTATCTCATTGGTTAGCTCTTTAAACGCTCCCCCATAATGGACCCTTTAATGTTCTGGGTCGCTAGTATCATCCCCTTTGTTCATTTTCTCTTTTTAAGCTCCCCTATCAGCTTTCTTGTTTCCTCCTTTCTATTATGTTTCTTATTTATACTTTTCAACTTTTTATAACCAGAATTCATTGCCTTGCTCCTTGCTTGGGTCGTTTATCTCATATCATATAGCTTTATTTCTACATTAGCTTTTTTAATCTTTACCTTTTTGATATCTAAGCCCCCCGAATTTTAAAAACGTACTTCAATGTAAAAATTATGGCGGTATCGCGTGATTTGAAATATGTATATATCTCACAAGGGAGTATCTACACGTAGTTAAATTATAGGAGTAGGACGATTATATTCGTGAGTAAAGAATTGAGAAGAATAAGTCTAAAAATGTGTATAACTTTAACTAAATTAAAGTATATTCTGGAACAACTCCAGATCTAGATATAAGGAGAAAAAAATGTTTAAGGTTGTGTTTTTGTCAATAGTGATCAACAACATATTTGAAAGTCATTATGTAGAAAAATAAAGTTATTTGCATACCAATTATTTCTTTGAAATATATTGAAGATATAGTACTGTTCAAAATCTAGCAAAGTTCAAACAAGCCAATTGTAGTTTTATTCACAAAACATAAAAAACAGAGTTTAGCTTTTCTAATAATTTTTTATGCTTCTTTTTGGTACAAATCCGCATTTTATTAGTCACGTTTTCTACGAATTGTGGCTTAATTTTTAAACCAATAGAGGAATTCTGTTTGCAGTCACCATTCTTCCGATAAATTAAATCTAAAGACAGTGGTTCTTTATGTGTATTGCCTTTCAATCAATCAATTTGACCCTATGCTTACGCGTTGTCAGCTTTGATAATTAAAAGTTGAAGTCCACAGAAAACATTATTTATACAGACAGTCATTACGGGAGATTTTAATGCTAAAATGGGTTAAAATGGGTAAAAGGTTTTAAGGAATGATTCGAATTAGACATTGGAAATGGGAGGGGAGAAAATACTGTGTCAACAACATTATTGTACATTATTTATTTCTCTTCCGGTAGTTTGAAGTATCTTCTTCTTATGGTGTCTTATTCATTTACTGGATGTTATGGACAATTCTGGCGTATTTGTGCGGCTCTGAAAAGTACATTTGCGTCGAGGTTTGTCCGTTCCTTTATATTTTTTAGGCATTATTAAAGAGTCATTTCCAGATGGATCTGTTTTCTTCAATTTCCCCTTCAGTTTTAAAAATTGGTACTTGGAATTCCTAATATGTAACTCAGGTAGGCTGCTTTTCTTCGCTTCACTTCACTTCGCGGTTCCCTTTTTCTCTCTATTTGGTATAATACTTCGGAGTTGGTTATATGATTCGTCCAGGAAATTTGAAAGATTTTCCCAAACACCCCCGCTTCGAAGACCACAAGGCGATTCATGATGTTAGCTTTTGTTGTCTAAGTCGTTAACCCATATAGCAGCAGTGAGTAAATGTAGCATTTCATAGAAAGGTACCTACCGTACTGTTAAATTGAGATTCTTATTGCTGAGCAAAGTTCTCGTATTCGTAAATTTTGCTCTTGTCGGGTAAATTTTTCTTCGTATTTTTGTGTCTGAGCCAATTCCCTCAGTTATCCAGCCTCCGAGATGTTTGAACTTGAAAATTTGGTAAATGTTATCGCCGCTAAATTATTAGAAGAATTGTATTACCAAGTAATAAACACATTTTTTAAGTTTGTATTCTAGGAACGATTTCCGAAATGGAAATCGTAACGTAAAAATAAACTTATTTTAAAGTAAAATTGTAGCTTCATCATATGTGATTACTGATAGCTCATGGAGGGCCATGGTCTCTTGTTGGGGTTTCTAGGCTCTAAAGTTTTAGAGCCTAGAAACCCCAACGGGAGAAAGCCTTCATAGTGTGGAGGCCGGCCACACGGATAACTAATCAAAAAGTCCAGGGTTTCATAACCAAAATCTTTACTTCCTAGTTTGTCTTTTTTGAGGAGATCATTTCACTGTGATATATATTTTGCTTCCTTAACTATAGTCGACCATGTTTTTTTTCCTTTGCTTATTTTTCATATTCTCGTATTTCTAGTTCTTTTAAATCCTGGTTAGTGCCATCAATTTATCTCTTTTTGGGACTACATCTCGGTCTCTTTCCATTTAATACTTTTCTGTACTGTTTTTGTGTTTCTTTTGTCCTCCATCCTTTCTATGTGTGCCAACCAACTCAGTCGTTTACTTCGAAATTATTTTGTGACAGTCGGTCTATTAAATATGTTTATTTTGTTAATATACTCCATTCCCCTTTCTCCTGTATAAGTCCACATATATTTTCCTTAGAATTTTGATTTCCCATCTAAGAAGTTGTTCCTCTTGTTTCTTCTTCTTCTTCCTTTGCCCTATCTGTTTCGGACGTTGGCTATTAACAAGGCTATTTTGACTTTGTTTACGGCACCTCTGAACAGTTTGGTCGATGTTAGTCCGAACCATTGTCGTAGGTTATGCATCCATGAGTGTCGTCTTCTTCCCGGTCCCCTCCTACTGTCGATTCTTCCTTGGACTATTAACTGTAGCAGCCGGTACTTAGTATGCCTCATGACATGTCCGAAGTACTCAAGCTTCCGTTTCTTTACGGTGAAGATTATTTCTTTGCTTTTGCCTATTCTCTGCATTACTTCTACGTTAGTGATGTGGTCTGTCCAGGATATCCGAAGAATACGGCGATATATCCACAGCTCAAAGGATTCTAGTTTCTTCAGGGTGGCTTCCGTTGTGGTCCATGCCTCTGCTCCATAGAACAAGACCGGGAAGACATAACACTTGACCAGTCTTAATTTTAGTTCCATTGAGATTTTGCTGGTGAACCACTTTTTCATATTGTTGAACGCGTTTCGTGCTTTTTCAATTCGTGATCTTATTTCTGTTGACTGGTCCCATTTTGTGTTGACTGTGGTTCCAAGGTATGTGTATGTCTCCACTTGTTCTATTTTTCGGTTGTTTAATGTCAATTGCATCGGAGGTTGTTGTGTTCTGCTGATGAGCATGCATTTAGTTTTGGTTGTATTGAGTTCTAAACCATATTCTTGACTTGCTGTGTGTATGCTTTGCATGAGTCTTTGAAGCTCGTTGTAGTCATTTGGGATAATAACTGTGTCGTCAGCATATCTAATATTATTGATTACCTCTCCGTGTACTTTGATACCCTCCGAAGCTTCTCCCAGTGCTTCTCTGAAGATTTGTTCAGATTATATATTGAACAGGAGCGGCGAGAGGACGCATCCCTGTCGTACACCCTTTTTAATATATATCTTCCCACTGTGTAAGTTGCCCATCTTTATCTCAGCACTTTGGTTCCAATAGAGACTGGTTATTATGCGCAGATCCTTGCCATCAATATGCATCTTCCTGAGAATTTCCATGAGTTTATCATGTTTGACCTTGTCAAACGCCTTGGAGAAGTCGATGAAGCACAAGTGGACGTCATTGTGCATGTCTCTGCATCTTTGAATTAAAACTTACAGACTGAAGATCGCCTCTCTTGTGCCCAATGCGCTTCGGAATCCGAACTGTGACTCCGATATATTTGCTTAGCATTTGTTATATATTCTATTGTGTATGATTTTGGTGAAAACTTTGGTAATGTGATTTATCAAGCTTATTAAGCAGTGTTGATCACAGTGTTTTACACTTGGTGTTTTAGGTATGGCTACAAAGGTCGATCGAAGCCATTCCTCCGGAATCTCCCCTTTGTCGTAAAAGGTGTTAAAAAGGCCTGTCAGAAAATCGAGGAAGTGGTCATCCGTTTCCCATAGAAGTTTTATGATCTCGCCCTGTATGTTGTCGGGACCTGGTGTTTTGTCGTTTTTTAGCGATGAAATGCGTTTTCCACTTCAGACCTTATTATTTTGGGTCCAGTCATGTCGTCATCTTGGTCCACTGTCGCTCTGCGTTTATCGTTAAAAAGTCGTTCTACGTAATCTTTCCATATGTCAATGAGCTTCAAGTCGTCTGATATAAGGTTACCGTCTGCGTCTATTAGTGTCGGGTGGCTGGTATTGGCAACTGAACCCTCTTTTACAATTTCCAGTTGTATAAAAATGACAAGGGACGGTTTTCTCTCCGCACCAGTAACTATCTATGCAAATTGCAACACACTAACACCTGGACTTCGGTGTCTTTAAAGATCTCCTCCACCATATTTCGGATAACACTCCAATCTAATTGGCGGCACTCTAACTTTGGCATGGCTAACTTTTGCACGTTGGACTCTAGTACGTGCTCTCTTAGTGGAAGTAAGGCTTCCCATACACCTCGATAGGTAGGTTAGTCACGGACAGTGTCTTTTGTTACCAGGTAGAAAAGGTAACGTGATGTATCTTGGAGTTTCAAGGCTTTTCCGGGAGCTGGCACTTGGCATTGAAGTTCTGCAACTCGACCGAACTTAATTCGAAAAACGGATGCCAACCCTGGTGCGTCTTTGATACTGGCCGGGAGGGTAAGAGCCAGTGAGTAGTCATCAAGAAGCGCGAGTAGATCTTGCCTTTCTTCAATGGTACCATATCTTGCTTTACCGGTACCTCCATAGGCACCCATGAATTCCTCACACGTGAGGTCAGACACATCTTGGACTTGGTTTACTGCCACTTCTTCATCTACGTCGTGGTCACCTTCGAAAGACCCCAGCCGGTTATGGTGTACTATCATCGGCTTTACCCTCGGAATCTTACTTATTCGGTAAATAACATCATTGATTTTCTCCATGATGAGGTATGGACCTTCCCAAAACTGCGGCAACTTGGGAGAACAACTTTTCGCTTTTTGGGATTATAGAGTTAGACTTTGTCGTCCTTCTTAAAACATCCCTTTTCGGCTTGCGTAGCGTACTGTTTCTTGATTTGGTCATTAGGGATCTGAAGATGGGAACGGACCAACTGGTGTACATCGTCCATTCTTCTTCGTAATTCGATCACATAATCTTCACCTGCTATATCTTTTCCAGGTCGACACCCAAACTCTAGATCACAAGATAGTCGCATCTCGCGTCCGAATGGGACTCTGGCTGGCCTGTCGATATTCGTTAACAGCAAATCTGTAGGCCATTGTGAAGAACGGAATATATTGCTGATGATCGGACACCATTTTTGTCAAATACTTCTTTGTCGTTCTATTCATCCGTTCTACCATACCATCCGATTGTGGATGATATGCTGTAGTTCTTGTTTTCTTCATGCCTAGTCTATAACATATTCCTTGGAATAGATCGCTTTCGAAGTTCTTGCCTTAGTCACTATGGATCTTCAGAGGCACTCCAAATAGATTGATATATTCTTGGATCAACTTATCTGCAACGGTGGCGTCCTTCTGGTCTGAAAGTGCGCAAATCTCGACCCACTTAGTGAGGTAATCCATTACTACCAATATGTACTTGTATTTTCACTTTCTGGAAATGGCCCAGCAATGTCCAAAGCTATTCTTTTAAACGGGCTTCCAACATTATGTTGTCTCATAGGAGCTCTCCTTTTTCGGTAAGGCCCGTTACTCGTAGCAGAAATAGTACATTTCTTACACCAGTTTTTAACGTCGTCGGAACTGTTCATCCAATAAAACCGTTCCCGAATTCGCTGAAGGGTCTTCTTTACACCAAAATGCCCTTCTGATGGACTGTCGTGTAACTGACGAAGTACTTCGGCTATTCTGCCCTTTCGGATCACCAACTGTCTTCTCTTCTCTGAACCGTCATCATTTTCTAGAACTCGTTTGAGCAAGCCATCTTTCATGATAAATGAGTCTCACTGGACCCAGTACGTCTTAACTACTGAGCCTAGGTTTGATATTTCTTGCCAAGGTGGTCGACGGTTTTCCTCTTTCCATTTTCGAATTTTCTGTACAACTGGATCTCTCTCTTTTTCTTCCCTTATCTTGGTAGGCGTCCTATCGTCATTGACCATCGTTGTTCTTAGCACTGCTGCTTCCTTGGATTCCGTTTTGTTGCAGTGGGAACACTCTGCTGGGCATGGCCTTCTGGAAAGAGAATCAGTGTTTCTGTTGCTAATTTCGGCCCGGTGCTCAATCTTGAAATCGTATTCTTGGAGTCGTTCGATCCACCTGGCTATCTGACACTCTGGATCCTTAAACTGCATCAACCACTTAAGGGCAGCATGGTCGGTTCGAATTAAGAACTTTCTACCATAGAGATATTGATAGAAGTGCTCTACTGATTTCACTACTGCTAGAAGTTCTCTTCTCGTGACGCAATAATTCCGCTCAAATTTCGAAAGAACTTTACTAAAATATCCAAGAACTCGTTCCTGTCCTCCTTGAATCTGAGACAGCACTCCTCCAATTTCAACATTACTTGGATCTGTATCTAAACTGAACTCTCCTTCTGGCAATGGATACCCTAAAATTGGTGCTCTTATTAAATGCTTTTTTAAGGTCTCAAAGGCATTTTGGCAGTCTGTATACCAGCGGTATTCTCTTGCTTCCTGTGTAAGTCGCGTTAATGGTTTAGCGATGGTTGCAAACTTCTTTATAAACCTCCGGTAATAAGTACATAGTCCAAGAAAACTTCTCACTTGATGTTTGTCAGTTGGTTCTGGCCATTCCTTAATGGAATCGATTTTTTGCTTATCCACGGTCACTCCTTCTTTAGTGACTATATGACCCAGATAATTGACTTTACCTTGAAATAGCTGGCACTTCTTAGGGTTTAACATCAATATGGTAAATATTATCTTGGGTAGTAAATAATATTGTTGTAACTAGTTGCCCATTTATTAATCACTGCTTTGTACAATATTTCACTATTATAAACTTAAATATATCAGTACTTAATTGACGCTGGCCATAGTGTCGGTATAATAATTAAGATTCCCGAGAATGATTGGTGTTGCTTTTAATAGCCTCGGCCTTGCTGACTCAGCGCTCTTGTTACTATTCGTGTCAAGTGTATTCCCTGACCTACACCACAAGTAAGTCGTGCAATTTTACTAAATTGCACTGATTGTGCTGACTGGCTGTTTCAATTAGAGTATGTTATATATGAATGACCTCGATTTAAATTACCGAATGTTTACATAAACAAATGTTACACGAGTATGAATTATAATATTATTTTATCTGTAATTCTGATATTTAAGGGTTGATATTACACCATCCCCTTTTGGGAAAAAAATTTCTCTTTTACAACTGTCTTATTCCTCTCTCTCCTTCCCTTCGGAAGAAGAGAAATTTTTCAACCTCAAGTAAGTACTGTTTACCTATGCTACTGTGTACATATATACATTATCTTAACTCTAAAACATATGTGGTAAAATAGTTTATTCATTTGTCCTTTCACTTTTCCCGCGATATCATTAATATTGTCTCATAAAATCTCCGCGTTCACTTGTGTCTACTGATTGTAAGCGTATAATCTATTTTTATGCACCTCCCTAATCTTTCCGTTATCTAGCCTAATTTTACAATTAACATTATTTAATTCTGTTATGACAAAAGGACCTGCATAAAGACTATCAAACTTATTATTTTCTTCTCTTTTGAGCAGGACTAGATCTCCTATTTTAAAATGTTGAGGTGCTGCAGTTAGCTTGCTTGCGTCTTGTCTTTTCTTTTTGTGTTTAGTAAGAACGTTTTAGCTCTGTCGTGTGCGATTTGTAGTTTATATCGGACCTCATTGTAATAGGCATCTATGTTATAGCATGGTTGAATTTCCTGTGTGAGATCTTCTGGTAAATTTGCCTTTCGCCCATACAACAATTCAAAAGGTGTGTAACCGTGATATGCATTAGGGGTAGTATTGTAACAGTATGTGAACATTCTGCAACACATATCCCAATTTTCTTTGTTGTCGTCTATGAATGATCTTACGTATTCATTTAGTGTCCTATGTAGCTTCTCACAACTCCCTATTGACTGAGGGTGGTATGCTGTTGAAAAATTGTGTGTGATCTTTAGCATTTTAGTTAATTCATTCATTACTTCATTTTTGTATTCCGTGCCTTGATCCGTTCTAATCTGTTTCATGAGTCCGTATGTAGGTATGAAATTATCAAAAATTCCACGAGCTATCGTTTCAGATTCTTTATTAGCTACTGGGATACTTACTGCGTATTTCGTCAGTTCGCAAATCATCGTGATACAGTATCGATTGCCTTCACTACTTTTAGGGAATGGACCTATCGTGTCTATATACACTATGTCCCATGGTTTTGACGAAGTGTCCGATATCACAAATTCTTCGACATGTGATCTTTTTGGTTTATTAATTTGGCATTTATGGCACTGTTTAATATATTTACGTACGTCCTTTTCCATGTTCTTCCATCTAAATCTTGCTTTTGGTTTCTTTACAAGTCTATTATTTCCCACATGACCTCCAAACATCGGGTGATTATGGTATTCTTCCATTATTCTTAGTTTTTCTTGTTCGTCCTCTATGACTTCTGGTACTTCACATATGTATATTTCTACATTTTTCAATATCTTATTTCCTTCGTTTATGAATTCTTCAATTGTGCACGAATTAAAAATAATATCATTTAAATATATTTTTACTTTACTTATTGCATTCTCTACCGCTAGCTGATCAAGCTGTACCAACAATTGACCTAAATCAAAGTGATTAAATCCTGTGGTCATGCTCTTGCTGCATTTGATTTTGTTTTTGACCCGAATGCTCAGTCTTGGTGAGACTCGGTTTGCTCCAAAAGACAAAATTGGTAGTCTATGCGCCTCCATGTTGTTTAGTACCTTTCTTACTGTTTGCTTGTAGGTTTTATGTTGTGATATAATTTCCTCTTCTATCTCCCTGTGCTTCGCACTTTCGGCTTTCTTCTTTGATTGAGCTCTGGTTATAGCTAAAATATGTTTGTTGTCTATGTATAAGTCTTTCAACTGATTTGTTGATATTCTCGACAGACTGTCTGCGTAATTATTTTTCCCTGTTATATATTCTATCTCGAAATCGTATTCCTCTAAATCTAATCTGATTCTTGTGAGTTTTGAGGTAGGATCTCTCATTGAAAATAGGTGTGTTAGTGGTTTATGATCCGTTTTTATCAAAAATGTTGGTGCTCCGTATAAATAACATTTGAAATGGTTAATTCCCCAATGGATTGCAAGTAATTCTTTAATTATTATAGGTTTGTTAAGCTCTCCTTTGTTGAAGCTGCGCGATGCGTAAGCTATTGGTAAATCTGTTCCCTCGTAGTTCTGACTTAGAATTGCTGAGCAACTTGCATTAGATGCGTCTGTTGTTAGTATGAATTGTTTGTTGAAGTCTGGGTATTTTAAAATAGGTGGTTTTATCAAAGATGATTTGAGTTTCTTAAATGATTCTTCACAATCTTGCGACCAAAAAAAATTCTACTCCTTTTATCGACAATCTGTTTATAGGTATGCATATCTCTGCAAAATTCGGAATAAAACGTCTATAGTAATTACAAAATGCTATGAATCTTTTGGCTTCTTCCGCATTCTTCGGTGTCGGGTAGTTCTCTATTGTCGAATATTTCGCTTTATCCGGCGATACTCCTTCCTGCGACAGATCATGTCCCAAATATGTAACTTCTTTTCTAAAAAATTGACATTTTGCTGGGTTTAGCTTCAAATTAAATTTCCGACATATCTCAAATGTTTTTTTTAAGTTGTCTAAATGATGCTTTTCTGTTATTCCTATTACTACTATGTCGTCCATATACAGAAATGCTTTCTCCGGTGTTAAACCTGTAAATGCTATTGACATCATTCTCGAAAAGCTATTTGGGCTTATATTTAGTCCAAAAGGTAATCTGGTAAATTGAAATGCTCCTTTTTCCGTGCTAAAAGATGTGTATTTCCTTGATGACTGTTTTAGTGGTATCTGATGAAATTATGACATTAAGTCTATTACTGAGAACCATTTTGCTCTACCTAGTTGGTCTAATATTGAGTCTATTCTTGGTAACGGAAATTTATCTGTGACTAGTTTCTTGTTTAGCTGTCTGAAATCTATACATAGTCTCCATGCTTTGTTTCGATCTATAGCTTTTTTCGGTACTAGTACGACTGGACTGTTGTATTCTGATGTCGATGGCTCGACAATTCCTTGGTCTATTAATTGTTGTACTTGTCTATTCAATTCTTCTGTCTGCGAATGTGGTGTCCTATAATTCTTTATGTAAACTGGTGTATGTTCTTTTGGAAGGGATTGTAGTTTGCCTGTGGTTCCGTCAAATTCACTTGGTAAGATTTTGCTTGCAATGTTTAAAAATTCATTGATGCTAAGCGCCATGGTTTCTTCTTGTTCCGTGTCACTTTGATCTTCTTCTATATTCTTATCAATCTGTTGATTTATCAGATTAGGAACTAATATTCTGGAATTTATAGCTTGGAATGATCGTATGACTTTGTCTCGGTTTTTGTTGAAGTATCTCTTACAAGTTTCTCTCTGGATATCAGTTAATGCATCCCAATTTTTGGTTATGAGGTGTACCAATCTATTATAAGCTTCAATTATTTGTGTTGTTATCTCAGTTTTTACCTCCTTGCTTTTAGGTATCTCCTTTTTTAACACTCTTTTGCTCTGCTTAGTAATATCCTGGCAGGATCGCCATATGGTAAATATTATCTTGGGTAGTAAATAATATTGTTGTAACTAGTTGCCCATTTATTAATCACTGCTTTGTACAATATTTCACTATTATAAACTTAAATATATCAGTACTTAATTGACGCTGGCCATAGTGTCGGTATAATAATTAAGATTCCCGAGAATGATTGGTGTTGCTTTTAATAGCCTCGGCCTTGCTGACTCAGCGCTCTTGTTACTATTCGTGTCAAGTGTATTCCCTGACCTACACCACAAGTAAGTCGTGCAATTTTACTAGAGTGCTGACTGGCTGTTTTAATTAGAGTATGTTATATATGAATGACCTCGATTTAAATTACCGAATGTTTACATAAACAAATGTTACACGAGTATGAATTATAATATTATTTTATCTGTAATTCTGATATTTAAGGGTTGATATTACATCAATTGGGCAGCTTTAAGTCGATTAAAAACGTTTTCTAAATTCTTCAGATAGTCTTAAAATGTCTTCCTCAAGACGATTATGTCATGTAGATAAACCAGGCAAGTCGCAGCCTGGTTGGTAACCTGTACCTGGTTAAAGTTTTTTCGGCTGTTTATAACTGTCGGGCGTATAATGGTTCTGGTAGCTCCGGTATCCACAAACAACGTATGCTTTTTACCATTTATTTCTCCATCTACATATACACTATCTTCACGACATTTCAAATAAGCTATTAGTAAGTGAGGGTCTTTGGAAAAGTTCTGGGACGAAGCTGCCCCCCTAAGGCCGACTCGTTGTAGTTTTCCTGATTGTGAGTTTCTTGATTTGCGTAGTACCTAGGGTGCTTACATGAACTTCGTACGTGTCCTATTTCGCCACAATTCCAGCATCTTATGGTCTTCGTTTTCTTGTATGTCATGCTTTTCATTGTATTAACGAGCTGGTCAAGTTTATTTTCATCTCCTTCCTCTTTTACAGTCGTAACTTTACTGTATCCGCCAGAGACCTGCATAGCTGACTCGTATTCGAGGGCGGCGGATAAGATATCAACCAGCGTCTTGTGACGAGCTAATCGCAGTGTTCTCTGCATTTCATGATCACGAAGACCATCAATAAACGTTTGAACGGCCAACTTTTTCATCATGTCTTCGGGAGCTGTTGGATAAGCATATCGTACTAATCTGGCAATATCTACCTCATATTCTAGAAGAGCCTCATCTTTCTTTTGTCTTCGATTTTTAAGCTGCGACTGATATATATGCTCCAAATGTTCGTGGCCATATCGCATATTTAACCTCTTCTTGAGTTGTTCGAAATCATCCGTCTCCTCTACGGCTATGGTCTAAAGCACATCTAAGGCATCTTCTCGAAGAGCGATAGTCAGGTTTACAGCCTTTTCTTTTTCAGACCATCCATTCGCTCTTGCAGCTGATTCGAACTGTTTCATGTAGTTGTTCCATGATGATTTTCCGTTGAAAGTTGGGACTTTGACATGAACAAAACCTCCACTTCCTTTAAATTTTGACCGTGTTTCCAACTTACATTTCGTCTCGTCTTCTTTTGTCTCTACTGTAATTGGATTGTTTCCTCTTTCTGCTGTCCCTGTTTCCTCAATATTCCTTTCCATTGCCTTCATCTTTTCTTCGAAGGCCAACATATCGCCAGCAATTTGGTTTTTAACGAAGACACTCTATCTTCGATGGCAGACATCTCAGAAGTGGCTTTAGAGATTTCCAAGGAGATGTGAGCAGAAACTATCTCGTTAGAAACTTTGTCTTTTAAAGAAGCGATGTCGCCGGAAACTTTGTTCTCTAATTTCGAAATCGACGAGATGACAGCATCTTCAAATATATAAGTTTCCGGATCTAAACCCTCTTCATCCAAAGCATTCTTTAGTCGTTGGAATAACTCAGCCTTTTTTCTGGTAGAAGATAATTCTCTACCCTCGAGATATCTTTTAAAATTCGTAACTGTGAGCTCGTAAATCGTCGTCATTTTTACAATTTTATCTAAAATATCCCACTTCTGAATACCAATGTCAAGTCTTTATTAATTCTAATTTACTGTTTTTATTATTTATCAAATGTTCTATATTTATAACACTTACAACTTAATTTAAAGTTTATTTATACTAATTTATCTTACCATAATAATTTATTTGTACGAGCGTTACATTTAAAACTCGGCGCGATATATCTTCTGACCAAATCCACAATAAAAGCTTCTTTATTTATATGAAAACATCTGTTAAAATGGAATACCGTCGAAGATTCGATGGCCTTCTCGGTTAGAAGGAAAATCCCACAACACACAGAGCGGAAAATGATCTCGAACTGGTTTTTTTATAGCGACCTGTTAAATTTTTAGAAAACTAATATGTTAGAAACATAATCTCACAATTTACGGTCAACATAAATACAATGCAGTAAGTACATCAGCTGTTTAAATAACCACTAAGAAAGACTGCAGTAAGTACAGTGTACTAAGCATAAATGAAGTATGTACAAAGGAGTTACTGCGTTCTTGGTTAGTGTATTGTATTTACGGCAGTCTTGCTTATTATTTTAAATCTTTTGATACACTTACTGCAAAAAATTATTATATATCTCGATCACTGTTGGAGATACGGCAATTTTGAATAGCCCATTGAATTCTGTAGGGTTGAAAATATAGGAAACCATAACTCAATATTCAATATTTTTGGACTAACGGCACTTTTCCTTAGTTGGGTAATATCACACCTCACCACACCGTTTAAAAGTTGTAGGTTATTCCCAGTAAAAATAGTATATTTTGAGGTTGGCATTCGAGTCCCCTCATTAATTCTATCTGCTGCTTCAACTCCAACAAATGGTCGTGTTCTGACATCGGCACCAGAGTGCTGAAATCAATGAGCCTTTCATACACACTATTACGCTACAAACGCTCATTGATTTCGGCACCTACTAAATTATAAGCCAGCTATTAAATTGGGTTTGCATGGTTTTTTATTGCCATTAATATTTTAATAAATAATACACGCATTTGTTGTTATTGTAAGTATTGTGTGTATTTTTTACATAACAAAATAACCGACGCTTTTACATAACAAAAAATAAAACAAAAGTTATAAAAAAACGCCGATGAATAAAAAACAAATAAATATTTTTTTTTATTTATTTATGGGTACAGATATAACTATTTATGTATTATTATTAAATATGTAAAAGTATAGGTAGGTACCTATAACTGGACACAACGAAATAAGAGATAATTTCAACTAGTGGTTTGTACCATGGCCTATAGTATTAGGTTGATTAAGATTTATGTTTTTGGATAAATTTGTAGATCTCTTCATTCTTTTGCTTTTCGATTCCTCTTTTAAGGGTCTCTCAAGCTGAATTCTACGCGATCTGCAAACTTAAGTGTTCTTTGACTATTTCTTCTAATAATGGAAGTTGGCTGTAAATTATATTTTCCTGCCTCTAGGCCTTCTTTGTTTGGACAACAATGTACAAAATCGAAAAATGCTGAAGGCGTTACTTATAACTCCATCTTTTTATTGAATATGTTTAGCATTTTTCCCATATGTTTGCTGGGATTATTCTTGACAATATTTATGGACGAGTTTGTAATGTTCTCTAATTTAACAATTTCCTCGGGTGAAATCGGGTACCGAAATCAAGGAGCGATTGTAGCGTAATAGTATGTCTCAAAGACTCATTCAATTCAGCACCCTAGTGCCGACGTATAGGAGCATGTGAAAATATACCACCCGTACCATAACCAATTTTTTTTATTGTATTTTTGTGGAGTTCGGTGTACATTCGTTTTTGTGTTTTTCAATTAAACATTTTAACATGGAACCAGCTTAAAGAAAAAATCTGTATTTTTCTGCCAAATGAGATCTCTCCTAGTAGTGATATCTTTAAAAACTTGACTCATTGTTTTATTGTAGCATGACCCTGAAGATGGCATTGTAAGCGCGAAAGTGCCAAGCTAGGAAATAAATGTTTACATGCTTCAAAAATACTTTTCCTTTTTATTCTTTAATTTGTAAATATTCTAAATTATTGCATGTAAATTTTTATTTCTGAAACTAAAGTTTTTTATCTAGTATCATAACATAAACAAACATTGAAACTATTAAAAGCGACGGATATGGGCGAAGATAAGCGGGAATGCCAAAATTGGAACGTTTGCATAATTTTGAACAATTTTCTTAGGCTTGGCCCTTAACTTGATCAGTGGTTTGTGTAGAATGGCGATGTATTAGTAATATTGGTTTAGAGGTCGATTTTGGCCGATAGAGATCTTGTCAATAATCGTTTATTAGCCATTACGTAATGAATGTGGGTGTTAAGTATATTGTGTAGTTGACCTTGTAATAGTTAATCTTAATATTCCTTCACCTTATTCAGATTTCGTCATGTTACCCCTAATTCGTTTGAATATTTTTTGTTATAAAACGGAATATAATATTAAGAACCTAGTATCTTAAATTGAAATTAAATCTGCAATCTTTTACAGACATCATAAAAGGCTTATTTAATCAAGGTTATAAAAATAATCTTAGCTTAGCGATAATAATAAGCTTATTTAATGTATTTAGCATCATGTGCCCACTGCTGTGCATATTTAATGTTTCCAGTATGCACCCACCAGTAACAATCCGGACAACTTGGACATCAAAATAGTTGGCAAATAACAAAAATTGCTGGAAAGCCAAATTCTGGAGGAGAGCTACAGTTTACCATAACAAATAAAGTTTGTCCCCATCGATCCCATGTGTGCAACAAAAGTTATTCGGGGTCAAAGGTCAAAATTTGAGATTTTTTTGGTTTTTCTCGAAAACGCTAAGTTTTATAAAAAAAAACTCAAACCAAAGTTGTAGATCTTAACATTCTCTACAAAAATAGACCTTACAATTTTTTCCTAAGAAATACCGTTCCTGATATATCGCCATTTTTAAAGTTACTTTATACATTATATGCACATAATAAGTCACGGATGTAGATAAGACAAGTATAAATGCCTATTTGTGTCTCTTTTCTTTAATATATTATACTATTCTGAAAATATTTCTTCAAAAGATTCTTCTTCTCGTGCCACTCCTAGCGGAGATTGGAAATCATCATGGCCACTGCGACTTTGTTAGCAGCGCGCCTGAAAAGTTCAATCGAACTACACCCGAACCATTCACGTAGATTACGAAGCCACGATATTTTTCTTCTTCCCACACTTCTTTTGCCCTTAATTTTGCCCTGCATGATGTTTCTTAAAAGTTCGTACTTTTCACCTCTCACAATGTGCCCCAAGTATTCCATCTTTCTAGTTTTTATCTCATTTAGAATTTCGCATCTTTTGTCTAAAGTTTGGAGTACTTGCGTGTTAGTGACGCGGTCCATCCATGATATTCTGAGAATGCGCCTATAGCACCACATCTCGAAAGCTTCGATGTTTTTTATGGTCAACTGTTTTAGTGTCCAAGCCTCAACTCCATATAACAGGGTAGAAAAGACATAACACCGCAGCATTCGTATTCGTAACTTTATATTGATATCACGATTGCAAAAGAGTTTGCGCATTCTATTAAAGACTGATCTAGCGATTTCTATTCTACATCTAATCTCTTTTGTTTGATCAGTATCGTCTGTGATCCAAGCACCTAGATATTTATAACAGGGCACACGCTCAATCGTTGTATTGTCTATTACAAGATTAGCTCTGATGTTCTTTGATTTCGTGATTACCATAAATTTAGTTTTTTTCAAATTAATTTTCAAGCCGTAACTGTTACAGTATATATTGAGACTTTGAACGAGATGTTGTAGTTCTACTAGCGTTCCCGTTAGGAGAACTGTATCGTCAGCATACCTTATATTGTTGATCGTCTCACCATTTATTATCAGACCAAGATCTTCTTCCTCGAGTGCTTGTTCACAGATAGCTTCACTATACAGATTAAATAAAAGTGGCGATAAGATACATCCCTGCCGGACTCCTCGACGGATTTGAATTTCTTCTGTTAGTCTGCCCTCAACCTTGACATTTGCTGTTTGATTCCAATATAGATTGCATATAATTCGAATATCTCGGCTGTCTATATTTTTCTTTATTAGAACTTGTCTTAGTGGTTCATGTTGTACTTTGTCAAAGGCCTTTTCGAAATCAATAAAGCAGGCGTAAATTTCTTGGTTCATGTCTAAGCATCTCTGTGAGAGAACGTTCATTGCAAACAGAGCCTCCCTTGTACCCAGCCCTTTTCTGAATCCCATCTGAGTGTTACTGATGTCTACGTCTAATTTCCTATAGATCCTATTATGGATTATTTTTAAGAACAGTTTTAGAGCATGACTCATCAAAGCTATCGTACGATATTCGTTGCATTCCTTTGTATTTGCCTTTTTTGGCAGTAGTATAAAGGTCGAACGGAGCCATTCCCTAGGTATTATTCCAGTTCTATATATTGTGTTAAATAGATCTAGGAGTATTTTAATAGATTCATCGTCCATAAGTTTGAGCAGTTCTACGGGAATTTCATCAGGACCGGGGGCCTTACCACTTTTTGCTTGTTTGATTGCATATTCTATTTCTTCTCTGATTATATCAGGCCCTGTATCATCTGTATATTCGTTTGAGATTTCTTGTCTATCTTTGTCATCAAACAGTTGTGATATGTATTCTGTCCATCGGTTCATTTTTTGTTGTAAATCTGTTATAATTATACCATCTGTATCTTTGATCTGTCCTGTCTGTGTTGTTCTTCTCCTTCCTGTCATTTCTTTAATCTTTTTGTGTACATTAAAAAAGTCATATTTTCGCTCCAATTGTTCCAACTCATGGCATTGCTCACTTAGCCATCTTTCTCTAGCTTCTCTTATTTTCTTTTTTATCAGTTTATCTGTTTCTTTGTATCTTATCGGATTATTTGTTTTGTGTACCCTTCTTTCACGCATCAACTGTAGTATTTCCTCATTCATCCATTCTTTATGTTTCCTTTCTTTCGGTGTTAAATTTTCTCTCCCTGCCAACATTACGGCATGTTTAATATTCTCCCATTTTTGGTCTATGTTATCAGTATTTCTATTCAGTTTCTCTATATTTTGTAAATTTTCTTTGATGTTCACTATTGTTTTCTCTTTTATATGTTGTTCATTCAGTCTTCTCACGTCAATTTGTTTCTGTATGTGTTTTTTAATGATCTTTAGTTTTATTCTTAATGTGACTACTACAGGATTATGATCCGAGCCTATATCTGCTCCTGGGTAGGTTTTAGCTGAGAGTATAGAGTTGCGGAATCTTTGACTAACAAGGACAAAGTCAATTTGGTTTCTGACTACTCTACCTTTGGTGTCACTCGGAGATTTCCATGTGTACAGTCGTCTGTTAGGTAACTTAAAAAGAGTGTTAGCAACTACTAACTCCTCCGCTTGACAAAATTGTACCATACGGTCTCCTCGTTCGTTTCGTTCTCCTAATCCATAGTCACCCACATAACCGTCCACACATCCATGTCCAATTTTGGCATTAAAATCGCCCATTACTACTGTAGTATGATGTTTCTTCATTGATTTTAGAATTTGTTCCAGATCGTAATAGAAACTTTCAATTTCATCATCATCTTTATCAGCCGTAGGAGCATATACTTGTATAATATTTATAATTTGTTTATTTGACTGAAGTTGTAGTGTCATTATTCTATCAGAGAAGGGAGTAAAGCTTGTTACACAGTTACTAATTTTCTTTGATACCAAGACAGCGACACCGTAACGATGAGTTGAACTGATAGTGCCTGAATAATAAAGTGTTCCACTGTGATTCGTGCATTTTCCTGATCCTGGCCACTGTACATCACTTATACCTAGGACATCAATTTTAAGGTTTTCCATTTCAAGGGCTACATTATTTAATTTACCTGCTGCAAAGAGGCTTCTTACATTCCACGTCGCTATTCTTAATATCTTAAGGTGATTGATATTACTTACACAGGGATTTCGCTGGTTCACGACCCGAGAGGCCCTATGGTCTGTCTGTGGTTTTCCTCTCCTGCCGGATCTTGGGTTCCGAGGTCCATGATCAGTAGCATGAGTGATTGATGTGACATTTGCCATCATGATTATACTAGGGAATCTTAAAGATCATTAATACAGTGGTTTCCCGTTGCCTTCTGTATCCTTACGCCGTTGACCATTCCTTGATTCATCCGCCTTCGAGACAGATTTCTCTATCTCAGGACAAAAGAGTGCCCTGTCACTTACCAACTCATCCGCCCGAAGCCGTTGGTAGGTAAGTGGGGGATTGCTTATACCGGCAATCGCTCGGTGGAATTGTCGTCATATCTGGCTACCCTCACTTAGTTTAGCCTGCAGACCAATGCAGTTGCCTTCAAAAGATAATCAGTCCCAAACTGAATTTCCTCTATCCACGTGGCCTTGAAAAACATTTGGCTATACCATTGTTTAAAAAAGAACAGATTGTCTGTTGTAAGCAATTGCTACAGTATTGTCCGTAGGTCTTGTTCATATTATCTGTTTCGTTTAGTGCTAAAGGTTCAGTTCAAGTGAATATAAGTACTTATTACAAGTGTCTACCATTTAGTACCGTTACCGTTATTTGTACAATTTTATAGTTTTAAAAATGTCTCAGTTTTGCTTTATTTGCAATAAACTTTTAAGTGAAACTAAAACAGTTGTCGTTGATCGAGGAATGCCAAATTTAATCGAGGCTAGTGTCGCGAGAGGTGATGAGTTTATTGAGTATTTAAAAACTCAAAAATCCGTTACAATACACGTGGATTGCAGAAAATCATACATTCGGAAAACTTCAATCGCTGCAGTGAAAAGACAACGTGAGGAGGAACAGGCTAGTACTTCAAAAGTAAGTCCACTTATCCTCATACTAGAACGCGAGTAAGTAAATCACATTTTTGTTTTAAAAAATACTGTTTATTTTGTGGCAATGAAGCCAATGAAGAAACTGAGAAAAAGAAAGCACAGCATCTTCGAAAAATAATTCGTAACGTAACTACACTAAAATTCAAAGAATCCTGTTGAAATTAGCTAAAGATCGTTCTGATGATGTTTCGAAGGCTGTTCTTGAACGTAATTTGAGTATGAGTCGTGCTGATGCAAAATACCATGATAGTTGTTACAAATCTTTCTTAAAACCTAATACTGGTCGTAAAATTGGCTGTCCACAAGATGAAACTGTAAACTCTGCGACGGAGAAAATGTTTCAATTCATAGAAACGAGTGATGATTGCCAGTTTTCGTTGGATGAATTAAGGAATGTTTGTCAAGATGTAGTTTTATATGACAGAACTATAAAAATACGATTAAAATTGAAGTATGGTAGTAGAATTATTATTACAGAAAAGCCTGGAAAATTAACATTTATTTGTTTTATTGACAATTACCAAGATATTTTAAGTCAAGTCTGATCTGATAAAAAAGATTTGGATGCAAAAGACAAGATGCCGATACCTAACCGATACGTAACATTTGTAAAAAATACTCAAAACAAGAAACAAGTACAACTATCATGTCTTCCTCCAACATCAGCACTGCTTTTCAACATTTGTATCGAGTATATTATCAAGTTCAAACATGGCTAGGCAATGAACTGAATCCAGAAGACTGGGTTGGAAATTAATAGATAATACTCTGGAACCGATTAAAACCTTACTCCCACCTGCCCAGAAAAACTCCTTAACACTATTTTTTGCAATTGCAAAAAAGGTTGTAGTGCCAAATGTGGATGTAAAAAAGTCGGGTTGCTGTGTTCTCTAGCGTGTACCAACTGCCAAGGTCAGTCTTGCTCAAATGTCCAGTTTAGTACAACAGAGGAAGACTCCTGTGATTTTAATGAAGAGACCAATGACTCAGTCACATTTGAACAATTTTTGAACATCCAGCAAGAGGAAGAGGAAGAAGATGAAATCGAAGAAGACTTGACTGTTGAAGTAGACTTTCAAGAATATAAATCTGATTAAAATATCTAAAGAAATCAAAACAATAGTTAACCTAATAATCAATAGCAATATCAATAATCAATATCAATAATAAGGTAATATCTAGAACTTGACCGGTATTGTCTCCTTAAATTATCCTATAATTGTCAAAACAGTTGATGGTGTAGGCCTACAGAGGAAACCACAGTAAAAAAAACGCGCCGAGTACACTACCTCACAGGTGGTGTGGAAACGTGTGCATATTATCATGTATAATGTGACTCTTAGAATCGCGATATCTCAGGAATGGCAACTCTTGTTGCCATTCAACTCAACTTCAAATGTCAACTCAACAAAAAAATAGTAAGGACTATTTTTGTAGAGAATTTTAAGATCTACAACTTCGGTTTTAAGTTTTTTTTTGATAAAACTTACCGTTTTCTATAGAAATCCAAATAATTTCAACTTTTGACCTTTGACCCCGAATAACTTTTGTTGCACACACGGGATCGATAGGGACTTTAAAAAATTTATTTGTTATGGTATACTCTAGCTCTCCACCAAAAAATTGGCTTTCCGGCAATTTTTGTTATTTCAAATGTCCATATAGACCGGGTTATAAGTATTATTTGATGTTGCTTGCTTCAAGTCACCGTGGCCATTCGTGGGCACGGTTTATATTAGTTTGACGTCTGGTGGCTGATTCGGTCGTCCCAGAAAACAACAAAATTCCAGAATGAATGTATTGGTTGTGATTTTTGGCAGTAAAAAAACTGATATAATTGTGTGTTTTTACATAGTGTAATACAAAAAAAGATTTAATTGTATCCTAATGTTAATAGAAATGAACGAACAAACTAAGCAAAATATTAAAAAACAAGTATCAAAATCTTAACGTAATACAACATAAATATTTTTTTTATAATTATGTTCATTTACAATCTTCATCATTACAGTAATTGTTTCATTAGTAAATTGTGTTTTTAAGTAAATGTTTTAATGGTTTGGGCGTGAAGGAGAGACACTCAATGATGCCTCACCTTATTCTATTTTCGTTTAGTTTTGAAGTAGCTCTTAATGCCAGATTCTATCTCTACTAGCTCATTTTCATGGTGAATGGTACGTTCATTTACTTACGTACCATAGTACAATCACTATCGATCTTAGTACTTTAGACTGGAATCTTTGTATGATATTCAGCGACGTTGGCTTAACATAGCCTCATAGGTGTAGGCTTTGTATAGAGGAATTTTGTTTTGGATCATAAGTTTTGACTTACGTCCAAGGAGCCAATTTACCAGACTCTTATGTTGACCTGTCTTCTTTTGGTTTGGATATGTTTCTTCCAAATGAGACGTTCGTCAAGATGGAGGTCAAGGTATTTAACGTCTGTTACTGTTGGTATTCTTAAATTTTCTATTCTTACAGTTGATTTTGTTTACTTTTGTTCTCCAATTTGTATACCATTCACTGAGTATGTTCAGATGATGTTGCAGGTTTTGTGAGGCTTGTATGGGATCTTATACTCATACTAGAGACTAATATGGGTATTATTAGTCTCTAGTATATCGGCTGTGTAGAGTGAGAAAAGCAGCGGCACTAGAACACTACCCTGCGGGACTCCGGAGTTGATAGGACAGAGGTTGGATTGTTGGTCATAGAGTTTTACAGAGAAATATTTATTTGATATGTATGATTTGAGTAGGAGGATATAGTTACTGGATGGTGTTATTTTTACTTTGTAAACCTGACCTCTGTGCCAGACTTCGTTAAACGCTTTTGAGATGTCTAGAAATATGGTGTTGGGTATTTCTTTTCTTTAAGACTTTTTGATATTTCATTTAGCAGTCGATAGACTTGTTGGGTAGTGGAGTGAAAGTCCATCTACCCAAATCCAATCCATCCATCCAAAACTACCCAACAGGTCCATCAGTCGATGGGTCGAAACTTGAATATGTCCTTGCCTCAGGCTCCTACTCCTAGTCTGGGGTATAATATCGGCCGGAGGAACAACTTCAGCAGCTTCTTCCTCGATATCAGATACAGCTAATTCATCCTCTCTTGAATCGGAGCAACAGCGTCAGACAAATTTTCCAACTTCCGAACCAATTCTTCTTCTGTACGACTCTTATTGCCATTATTGTTTGAAATCTGCAACAAAAGAAATAATGAAATTCGTGACCACTGGTGGACATTTGTTCCCACAATGTAAAATTACAACTTGGGGCCGCGTGACCATCACAAAAAACAAAGCTACAAAGTGTGTTTTAAATATAATAATAAAAATTCAAAAAATAGATTTATAGAAAAAAAAGGCATTTCACTTACTGGGTCCCAGGGAGTGACTAACCAATAATTACAGCGTGGTGCTAAATGTGTTATAGCAATGTTGTAATTTTATCTCTTATCCTCAGTTACTAAACAGTTTTTTGAAGTTTCAGAAATACTTTAATCTTTGTGTAATTATATTAAACTGTCAAACCTGTAATAAAGTTTTCGATTTCTTTTTAATGTTAAATAAATTATTTGTTTTATTTTCATAAACCTGATTGCGACATATCACCACCTCTATTGTAGGGGGTACTATACTTTACCTTATGTTGTTGTCTAGGATTATCTTTCTATAAAGCTATTGCGCAAAGTACCTCCATTTCTGTTTTTACAGTAATTTTTTGGTTTTTGATCTTCCTTGTCTCGTTTTTACATTATTATGTTTTCTAAATATTTAATGAAAGTCCATATCTCTGACTTACTTCTGTGATCCTATTCATTCTCCTTCTCCGTTCAGAAGTCAAAGGAGAAGTCAAAAATAGGAAAGTAGAAGACTGTTTTTTAATACATGTCTAAAAATGGATTTATCAGTATAACCTAAGAAAGAAATATATGGTAAAACATATTTACCGAAACTGACCTTGCAAACAGAATTCCAATGTACTCCTAAAAGTATCTGAACAATAATTTTGTGGTTTGTAAAGATGTCCTTTTGTTTACATTAGTTTAAGGTTTTGTTTACATTTCTGTATAATCCAAGATAAAAATATATGAAAACATATACTTACCAGAACTGACCTGAATATAATTCTGATCTAATCTTAAACTTAACTTAACAATAGTTTTGTTTTGTGACGAAGATATCCTTTCGTTTACATTATGTTAACAATTATTTTCTTTATTCTTTTTGAAACACAGCAACAGTAGAATGTTTCGAATATATTATTTTAATTTATGACCATGCATGTTCCCATTTAATAAACTTTTTACCACCAACCGTCACGGTCACCTTCCATCAAATGTAAACCGAGTAGTGGAGACCTATATAGCGTAGTAACTTTGGTTTTTCACCCAACATATGTATAAAATTTATGCCCTACATACCTTGGGGATAGTCAAGAATAACGGGTCGTTTGGTAGAGTTAAAGCATGCCATAATTTTAAAAAAGAAAACTGTAAAGTTTCCTGTAAATAGTTAACTGTTTCTACTAAATAACCGTATCGTTTGTTATAGAACAAATATACAGACTAGGACTTGTGAAGTTTTGTGGTTACCTCCAAAAGCCAAACATGAAGGTTTTTTAAATTCAATTAACCGCATTAATTATATCGGACGGGGAACAGTAACAATATACAAATATATATTTTTTTAATTTTGGATTGTTTAGCCAAATTGGCTATCTAGCCATAATGATCATGATCATTATGGCTAGATATTATTAACGTTATTACTTATATATGAGGTTGAATGAAAATCTCCTGTTTGCAAGTCTAGACTGATTAATGAGAGGAGTTGCTATTATAATACCAATTTCTTTCACTGGTTTGTCTTTTGCAACCGGGTAGTCATCCAAACTCATTAAAACTTTTAAATTGACCGCCCAATTATTTGGGTTGGTACCTGCACCTTGCTGATCTGTCAAAAGTATTTTGACCTCAAGGTTGGCTGTCCTTTTGCGGTTTAGTTCGTTCTGGTTCATCTAACGCCATTTTTCACGAGAGCTTAATTTCCCGACTCTGCACCCCCCACCACCTAAAGTTTTGGCAACGGAACAGTTTGAATTTGACAGTTTGACATTTATGAATTTGTTTGGACTTAACCTAACATTCGTGTCTTATTATTTTTTTTAAAATGCGTGTAACGTGTATATATTGTGATAAAATTTTTTCAAGAAAATTTACTTTAAGTAGACACGTCACACAAATTCATTCTAAACAGGTTGAACGCACATCGTATGCTAAAAATGTATGGGGGTTTAAATGTTTAGAACGTAATTGTGATAATTCCTTTCAACAAGGAAAATTTTTAATTAATCATTTGGAAAATTTTCATAACTTAAAGTTTGAAAGTGAAACGATTAATTTTACAAATATGGATGGTAAGTTTTATTTTAATATTTAATTTAATAGGATATATTTTGTTAAATTATTGTAGAATATTTCTATGTACTTAATAAAATATAATTAAAAATGTATAGTAATGGACATTTTCTAATTAATTTTTTTTTTAAGAATTTATTATTTGGAAAGAATCAATGGAAGAAACATCCTGCAGCTTCTATGTTGTTTCTAAATATAAACAAGATAAAAAGATTACATACTTTAATTGCAATCGTAGCAAAACATGTAAGTAAGATACTTAACCTATGATAACTTCATATTAGATGGATACTATATAATTATTTATAATTTAATTTTTTTTTCTTTATAGCTCATGATGGGAAGCAAGTATTCAACAAGTCATTAAAACGTAACTGTAAGTCTCAAGGTTTATGCCATATGGATTCATTATGCACCAGCCAAATAAAAGTTGTCAGTGCCAATGATAAAATAGCTGTGCAATTCCAAAAAACACACTATGGGCATGAAATTGACCTTGGAAAAATTAGACTCCCAAAGCAAGAAAGAAAAAAAATTGCTTCTAAATTGCTTGTTGGAATTCCACCTAAAAAGTAAGCAAATATATTTTAATATTATAAGATGATATAATTGCCATGAATTTTATTTGTTTATTATTCCATCAGTAGCAGAAATAAAATTTAGTATTTTTCAGAATTGTACAAAGTGTTTATGATAACATTGGAGAACACTTGAAAAGACTAGATTTGCTTACTATGTCAGATGTGAACAACATTAAAAGAAGTTTTGGTCTTGAATTTCAAGATGGAAAAAGACATAATAATGATGCAGTTTCTTTAGATTTGTGGGTACAAGAAACTAGTTCAAAAATGCTCGATGAAAACCCAATACTGTTCTATAAAAAACAAGGAGCAGAAGGTGTATTATTGAAACAACAAGATTTTTGCCTAATAATTTTGAATAAATTTCAAAAAACAATGTTGAGCAAATTTGGAAATAGTACCTTAACAATTGATGGAACGCACGGTTTGAATTCATATGATTTTGAATTAACAACACTTATGGTATTAGATGAATTTAAACAGGGTTTTCCAGTAGCCTTCATGTTTGCCAATAGAAAAGATGGTTATATATATCAATTATTTTTTCAACATATAAGAGCTGCAGTTGGTAAGTAATTAAATTACAAATGTATTCATTTTATATTTATAATGTACCCAATTTTTAGGTGAATTTCATCCAAAAATATTTATGTCTGATTTGGCAGAGGCATATTTTAATGCATGGCTGTCAGTAATGGGCACTGGAAATACTGAACATATTTACTGCTCCTGGCATGTGGACCGTGCATGGCAAAGTAATATTAACAAAGTTAAAGGTTTGGAAAAACAAAAAGAAGTAAGAAAAACGATTAAAATTCTACAGCAGGATACCACAGAAGAGGAGTTTCAAAAATGTTTATCCAATACAATTACATTGCTGTTAAATGATGAGGACACTAAAGATTTTGGAACATATTTTAAAAACAATTATGCATCAAATTTTAGAAAATGGGCATACTGCTTCCGAAAACATTCTTTAATTAATACAAATATGCATGTTGAAGCAATGCATAAAATTTTGAAATATATATATGCAGAAAGAAAAACCATTAGACGACTTGATAAAGGCCTAAATATGATTTTACAATTTTTAAGAGACAAAAGTAGGGAAAGAATTATAAAATTGGTTAAGGGAAAAACTACTAAAACAACAACTGAAATTTTTAAAAGACACATAGAAGCCCAAAAGTTAAAGAATTATACATTCTCTTCTGATGAGGATGGCTGGAAACTAATTAAAGAATCAGGAGAAGTTTATTTTGTGAAACAGAAGCAAGAATTAAACTGTTGTTTAGATGCTTGTTCCTCCTGTAATATATGCCGACATATATATTTGTGCACATGCCCTGATTCAAGTAAATCTATGCTAATTTGCAAGCATATCCACTACAGAATACTTCATAGTCAGAGTGTCACAAATATAACAGAAAAGCCACAAAATAAAGATGATGGTAATGTAGACCTTTTTTATAATGTTCTAGATAAATCTAAGGAATCTATGGAAAAAAAATTAAATAACAAGATTAACCTTGTATTTTCTAAATTGCAAAATTATAATTATAGTAATTTTGATGACACAACATTGGAAAAAATTCACTTTCATTTAAATATCGTTGAGAACTTGACAACACTACCAAAAACGGATTGTGATACTGATTTTGTCATTAAGGAAGATACAAAAAAAAGATACATTGAACCCCAATTACGTTTTTTTTCCACAAAAAAGAAAAAGTTACCATCAAGCACTATCGTCAAAATTTCTGATGCTGAGCGATCCGAAACAAAAAATATGTTAGATAATAAACCTTCGTTGATAATATCAAATATTGCAACTCAAGATCATCTGTATTGTAAACAATGATGAATTTTGCGTAAAAATTATTGTAAATTAAAATTCGGCCACAAAATATTAGGTAAATACAGAAATTACTGATTTCATGTATTTATTATAGTACTTAATAAAATAATAAAATTTAAGTCTAGTAATAATCTTCGAAATACAGTTTATAGAATATCAAAGGATCAAACTAAGATTGAACAACACGCTTACAAGGCAGCTAAAAAGGAACTAGTGGAAAGAAAATCTGCTGGCGATGAAAATTTATGTAGTGGTGTTCCTACAGTTTGTGAAGTTAAACTACAAAAAACTAGTATCCTTCCCATTAACAGTTTTCTATCAAAATTTTATTAAAAAAGTGTAATACCATTTGTTATATTGTTTAATAAATCCTTGTAATACCATTTGTTATATTGTTTAATAAATCTCTGGAAATCTCTGTGGTTCCTTCTTCATAGAAAGTTATGTTGTTTCTATATTTAAAAATGGCCAGAAAGACAATTATCGTAGCATTTGTATACAATCTGCCATCCCTAAACTCTTTGACAGTCTTATAGCAAAGTAACTTTCTTGGATATGTAAAGGCTTAATATCTCAATCACAACATGGTTTTCATAGCAAAAAATCCACTGCATCAAATTTGGTTTGCTATTAATCTGATATGTTATCTCATATGGAATGTCGTAAACAGGTAGATGCAATATACACAGATTTTTCCAAAGCATTTGATCGTGTAGATCACCAAATACTTTTAGGCAAATTAATTAATGTAGGCTTTCATGGCAGGTTTGTTAATGGATTAAAAACTCTACATCTGGGAGAAGACAAAGAGTCAAAAGATAGGTTGTCATCTATCTGACATATCACAGTAACATCTGGAGTTCTTCAAGGAGGCCACACTTCTTTTTAATAGCTTCGTTAACGACATCACTTCCTGTTACCCAAATAGCCAATGTCTAAAGTTGGCAGATGACTTGAAATTTTGGAAAGTTATAGACAGTTTAAAAGATCAAGCCTTGCTACAAGATGACTTAGACAGACTACAAAATTGGTGCAATCAGAATAAACTCTACTTAAATGTAAAAAAAATGTTGTTTTATAAGTTTTTCTCGTAAAGTCAATAGAATTGGACAAGCTATACTATTAATCAAAGCAGATCGATTGATTTGTTTAGAGCAACAAGTTCTAAAATAAAAATAGCCATTATGATTGCCAACCTCCGTAGGGAGACGGTGCTCTAAGAAAAAGAATACTATTAATAATCAGCCACTGAATTATGTTTCTTCTGTTCGTGTTATTTTAGATGAGAAGCTTACTTTCTGTGACCACATAAACTCTATTCAATAAAGGCATCTAAACTTCTTGGTTTCGATACTAGGAATTGCAAGTATTTTTCCATTAATTCAACAAGATTAGTGTAATTTTGCTTAGAACTATTTTGGAATACTGTTTAGATATTTGGTCACCCTATTTTCAGAACAATTGATACCATAGAAAGAGTCCAGCATAAATTTTTGAGATTTTGTGCTTACCATGTCCACACTACTATTGAAAATCATGATTATTTCTGTATCGAACAACAATTATCTTTACACTCACTCAAGAACTGTCGTGACATGTCAGGAGCTATATTTATATATATAAGATCATACATGGATTTATTGATTGTCCAAACCTGTTAAGCCAGATTAACTTAAATGTTCCCCATCAAGCTCTAAGGTACCATAATGTTTTCAATATTCCTTTCCACAGAACAACCTATGGTATTCACAACCCATTGAATAGGTACATGGGGCTATTAAATGACCGCGATTTTGATATTTTCAATATAACTTTAACTCCGTTAAATTTTGGTCTTGTTAAACTTTGTTTTTTAGTATGTAAGATTTTTAGTCTCAATTTTTTAATATTGATTTTATATAGTAATTTCAAGTTTTTAATACTAACTGTGATATTGTATATTGTAATTTAAACTGTTTTCCCATGTATTAAATAAATAAATAGTACACTGACTGTATTATTTAAATAAAAATTAAAATAATTTTTATGTACTACATGCATCTTGTATTTATTTCACCTTTCCCTAAATTGGAAACAACTGTAAAATGTTGTGGTACATATACATTGTATTAATTATTATTTAACTGGAAAATAAGCCTCAATTAAAGGTAAAATACGTTTTATTGACGTTTCAATTTCCACTTCGGAAATATTTAATTAAAATCAAATGTTACATTTTGAGGTTATGATTTATTCATTTTATTATTTTGCGTTTTAATTTAAAATAAACCATAATTAAACTCTTTCTTTCTGATGTTAATTTCATGTTTTTATTTACAACTCAATTATAAAAAAGCAATATTGACAGCTGCTTTGACGTATTTGCAAATTCAAGTTTTGATTAGCGTTCGAACAACCGCCCCGAATTGATACCAATATATTTCAAACTTCCCGCCATTCGTTAAATACTTGCACATAAACAGTAGTGGGGGGTGCAGAGTCGGGAAATTAAGCTCTCCTCATTTTTCCGGCGACAGCTGTAGGGCTTTGATCGGTAACTTCATTTACACTACTTTTTAAATAAAATTTTTATTAATATCACTTATAATGCTACCTAAAGTTAAAATCAAAGTTTAATATTTATTAAATAGTTGGAAGTTGTCTATGATTTTCTTAGTTCTTTTTCACTAATTAAGATTAAATAATATTTCATTTACTTTAGACTACATGGTCATTTGCTGTGCTAATTTTTTATAAGTTCCTATATGTTGTTAGTTACTTGATTGTTTATACAATATCAGCGTATTATGTCCATTTACTTGAGTTTCATTCACATTATTGTAAATAACTTTGACTGCTACATGTCTTTTTAAGGTAACAATTAACATCGTTTCCATGATTGTGTGGTTCTCATATTGTACTTTTTAGATGAACTGATGATGCTTTCAAAACTCGAAAGCGAAACGTCTTCAAAATAGATAAAGTAGCCTATCAACTTTGTCTTTTATTTCTCCACCTAGAGACCGATATAAGAACCCACCACTCGTCTGAGTGATCCTTATATATACTGGATTGACGGTCGTACTCCTTTTCTTATACATACATATATATATATATATATATATATATATATATATATATATATATATGCAAATGATGCAAAAGATGAAAATAAACATTTTCGAAAGCTTGAAACTTGGATAAAAGAGTACACTTATTTCACAGCTGAAAATCCTAATAAACCTGAAAGCTCCGCTATATATATATATATATATATATATATATAATATATATATATATATATATATATATATATATATATATATATATATATATATATATATATTGTTATGTTATTACTTTTTTACTTGATTAATTGAGCAAATCAAAAACATAACTTAATTGTTCTCAGGGTGAAAAATCTCCTTATATTAACCTATGTTGTGTGGGTCCAAAGATTTCCTAGTTGTCCTTTATCGGGATAGAGAAAAAGGATAATAATAAAAATAGTATGTTACAAAAAATTGGTATTCTTTATTTTATTTAAAGAAGAATAAAACAATTATCAAATTTTGCCGTTATCTTATCAATCAGCGTAAATGAATACAATGAAATTTACACAAAAAAAATATTTTAAGTCTTCTTGAAGACAAAACCAATTTAAAGCCAATTTCAATGAATATCTTTAAAACTTTTTATCTTTCTGATTTTTCAGTATTTACTTTATTGTAAGAACAAAACTTTAAAACATTTTACACATAATGAAGTCTACTCTTGAGTTAAAATGGTAACGACAATGATGTCAACAAAATTCATTTACAGTTACAAAATTTTCGATTCTGAACAGAAAATCACTGACCTTTCCTTTGTAGATTGTATTTGGACCATACCCAGAATCGTCCACGCTTCACAGCAATGTGATCTGCCACTATTCGCCTCAGCTTTTTTATTTTCGTACCTGAAACCCTCCTGCAGCGACTGTACGAAACACCTGACTCAATTCTCCAACAATTAACACTTGAAATTTAATTCTCCAAACACTCAGTTACTTCTCAATGACACAAGGACCTATTTCTGTCAACTTGGTGCCGCCAAACTATTTCCTACGTATTCCAGAAACTGCCCATTTTAGATCCAAGGATATCTTTTCATCGACTTGTAATCTCCTTCCACAATTCTGCTAACTTCCTTTCACAATGCTGGTATCCAAACTCACGAACACACCCTATATCGAGACGCGACCTTTCCTTTCGATGATCAAATGACAACTGCCACTTTCTCTCATACATCGACTATCAATTCTCCTATTAAAAAAAACTGTCCAATCAAAAAGCTTTATTTTGTTTACAATCATTAAGAAAAAACCCCATTACTGTTTCCAGAGAAACTAAAATTTTTGCTTTAAAACTGGCTTTCCTTTGGTTACAAATACATAATTCATTCCTATAACAAAAGGTTAATTACAATATCTTAATAATAGGTCATAGACAAACAATGAAAAGATTATAATGAGTAAGGGCTTTCCAATTCTATATAAAAAGATTTTACCTGCGAGTGTTTAAAAATCAGTTGTTGACAGGCAAAACTTTCTTTTAATCTAATACATAAATTTTGTTTACCAGGATGTCTTGATTCTGTTTTTCCTTTTTTCGTTTTTTTTAAATTATTTTTTTTTCTTTTTATATACATATATTTTTTTCTTTTTATTTTTTAAATTTTCATTTAAACAATTTTCATATTTTACAGGGAGGTACTTAATATTATATAAGAATAAACATGAAAACCAATAATTCCTAAACACATTCAAGCCGACTCATTCATACAAGTTAGATTTTTCTCCTAGTCCTTTTTAAAAATTTCCAAATAATTTGTTGTATTTTATAGTTTCGTCGACACAAGTATAAGAGAGAAGATTTTGTGGTAAAGGTATTTGTTCTTGAGCCAGAGTGTGTATCAAATACTTAATTGCATTATCATTATGCTTGCAACCAATCAGCCAATGATTAATATCATCAGCGTAACCATTGCAATCACAAAGTTCTGATTCAGATATATTTAGTCTATAGAGGTATGTCTTGACATACTTCTATATACAGAGACATCTAACAAACATGGAATAAATATTTCTAAATATAGAGGTTAAAGAGACATCTAACAAATATGGAATAAATATTTCTATTGGGGTAACATCGGCAAACGGCTCAGTAGGTAAAACTGGATGAATTTTTGTATAAAGATTATTGCTTCGATTACAGAAAGCATACCATTCAATTTCCCAATTTCGTTTTAGACTTTCCTTGCAAGTTGCTGTTAGATCGCTTCTATCTAGCCAAGTTATTTCTGATCCTTTTAAGATTGCCTCTTTAGCATTAAAATCTGCTTTGAGATTTCCGTAAATACCAAAGTGTCCTTTTACCTAGACGAAATTTACAGTGGTATGTTCTTCCAGCAGATTTAGTTGGTTTTCTAAAATTTTAACGACAAGACTATTTTTATATAAATGTTTACGTAAGTTTTCTAAAGCTAACAACACAGACATTCCATCTGACATAATTACACCTTAGTGGTTAGAAATTTGTTTATTGACAGCCCATTTTAGAGCTTAATGCAGTCAAATATATCTGTACACCATGTACTGGAGGTTCTATTTGATAATGTGGAACACCGAATACGCTGACAGTCATGTTTTTCAAGGCGAACCTTTTTTTTTGTTTTGATTTGTTTTGATGATTTCGACTTGAAAGATATAAGAAGTAGTTTTAGTTTTTGATACACAAATAATATATATTGTTAACAAGTGTAATAGGTAATAGTGATTATAGATAATTATTGCAACTCCGTGGTTTTATTTAACATTAGTACTACATTTATGAATTGCGAACATTTCTGCAGAGTATATAGAGCATTGTTTATCTAACTTGAACATTAGGGATTCCCCAATGTCTCTCAATCTTGATTGAGAACCATCCGTGAAAATCCTGCATGAATTATGAAGCTTGGCTATCTGATGCTGACAATCAACTGGATTCTCATTGGCAAAATTGGGAAACCAAACATTGACTTTGGCATAAGCAACTTTGATATTCGATTGAAAGAAAATTAAGTCACACGGAGTGTTTAGACGCTGAGAAACGTTAGGATATGCCACTGTCAGAATAGGAGAATTCCTGTTATGCCACCATTTGTCGACTAGATTAGGAACAAAAATATCACATATTTTTGAACTGGCTCAGTTTGATTGTAAGACTGGCATTTGAGAATAATTTTTTCAGCTAAAAATAGTCGTCTTAAATGTAAGAAGGGGTTCCATAGATTCGGCTAGAAGATTCTCTGTAGGTGTAGATTTGAAACAATATACAAATAATAAATTTAACATTTTTTTAACAGGGTGTCCCAAATTTGTATATTTTGTAGGGTATACCGAAAACTAGAAAGGATAGAAAAAAAAGTGGTTAAGATGCCATGACTTCTTTTTTCGTTAAAGTAACAATTGTCCAATCAAATCATCAATAGCTCACCAATTACCGAGATACAGGGCAATTATTGAAAAATGTCTAAAACGACAGAAATAAATATCTTCTTTATTAAAAAAAGTTTTAAAGACTTATGGGAATTTTTGATAGATACGTTATGGAAGAGTTCAGTGGCGCACCAGAACTTTTTTTATTGGGTCTCGCTAAGGAAATATAATACCAACCTATTTTTTTATATGGGACACCTTATATATCTTGACATTTTTTCTTTACATTTTTAATTCTAATTCACGTGGTATGACGTATTATATCCCTATTATCAGTTTTTGAAGCTACTATGCAAATAAATCATGTTACAGGCACTTACAAATAAAACACTCGCAACGGTGGTAACACATTTTAATATTTTTTTATGACGATACTAACCCCTTGACAGTTTTATTTAGCCAAAATAAAATCAGTACCTACCTAACTTTAAAGTAAAGTAAATACTTAACTCTTTATTGGTGGTTCCAAGTAAATTATTTTTAAAGTATTAATTCCATATTATACATAAAATTGTCACGAAATAGAAATATTATTGTCTTCTCTTTTTTTATTATTATTCTGAAGTTAGTTTTGGTGACAATACAATTTTGCTACAATTTTATTTTAAAATAGGTTTATTTTGACGTTTTGATTTCCGTATATTTAACATAACATTTTAACATAACGTTTTAATATAACATTTATTATAATTTTTAAATTAAGTTGATTGATCTTATTTCTGGTAAATAAAACTGTGAAGGATTATTATCCTCATAAATTAAAATGTTTTACTAAGCGTTTTGTTTCTATAAGTACTGGTAAGTATCTATAACGTGATGTCAAATAAACAATAATGAAATGAATGAAAAAGTCCCTTTTTTGCTCAAATGTCATGACGTAGTAAAAGTTTTGATAACCACGAGATAATACGCCCTTTTTATCGACATCCCTCAGATATTTCAGATAAAAAATAGCGCCCAGTAAGTGATTGCCCAGTAGCAAATGATTTTTCGACTTTGTTTTATGGGATAATAAACTATAAACAATGTATACGTTTAATTTAATTTAATTATGTCTTTCTTTAAATAAAAAAATTAAAAAATATGTGAACATAAAAAATCATGTTAAGTGAGTTAGTTAATTTATCGAGTTGTATAATTGTTGTATTATTGTTTATTTACTATTTAGCAATATCCCTAACTTATGCCTCGCAGTTTAATATACTTTATAGTTTTTTGAGTATCAAAAGCGAAACATTCATTTGGGAGCTTACCCCCTTGGCACTACTGAGAATATATCACGGTTAAATTTTAATTCATTTTAAGATTTTAAGATCCATTTTTCTAGCTTTGTTTTTTTTGTGTATTTTATAATTGATTATATTATAGCGTTTTCATTATTCTATTCATAACTACTCTTTAATTTTGATGGTGTTATACCACGATATGCATATAATATTTCGTAAACTGTTTTTATTCCGTCAACTACGCCATATTTTTAGTTCCCTATAATTAATTTTTTCTGTGTTTTATGTTGTTTTGTGTTACTCATATTTGTTTTCTTTTATTTTTATCCTAAATAGATAATCTTCTTCATAACCTCCAATCTTTATTTGGGAATTTCATTTATATTTCCATCCAACTCACATTTTTAACTTTATTTGGTATTAAGACAGTCTATAAATCACTGTTAAATGTCTAGGTTTAGGCGCCATTGAAATGTGTAAACGCTTTCACGTTTCATTTTTTTATCTCTTTTATTGTGAGATATTGACTTATTGTTCTGAAGCTATTTTCTTGTGGCATTGTAAATTAATTACTATTTAACTATAAATAAGCCACAATTAAAGATAAAAATACGTTTATTGACGTTTCAATTTCCACTTCGGAAATCGTTCTCAAAATACAAACAGTAAATTAAACAATTTTTTTTAAATTTGTTTAATTTACTGTTTGTATTTTGAGAACGATTTCCGAAGTGAAAATTGAAACGTCAATAAACGAATTTTTATCTTTAATTGTGGCTTATTCCCAGTTAAATAGTAATTATATTGACTTATTCTTAATGACTTTGCAAAATTTTAAAGCTGATAAAAGATCCCGTTACTTCTAGTTCTTGAAACTCCTTATTCCCTCTAGTCTTTGAAATATTTTAAACTATAATTAAATTTATGACATTTTAAAAAAGTTGTCTATCGCCGAAAGGTCTCGTTACGTTCCGATCCATTAAACTTAATCTTTAATAGAGGTATTGGTGTGTACCGTCAACTAAACAACGTATTTCTTTTGCTCCTATAAATAGCAGAAGTTGGGCCGATTGAGCTTGGAAATTTTTTTTATCTCTGACGTCACACGATTGTTTCTCGATCTTACGGTCTAAAAATTGCAACCGTAATATTCTGTTGTCGTGGACTTAAACAGGCGCCACCTGTCAAATGTCCTTTGTCACTTCTAAAACAGTCCAATAGCTCTTCTCCTCTGTAATGTCTTCTGTCATTTCGCGTATTTCAAATCGTTTTTAAGTGTTGTCGTCTTCTTTCTTGTCTAGCATACGTCACCTACTGATCATCTGTGTCAATGCTTCTTTCTTATCTGTCGTTTGTCTTCTTCTTATTTATCTGTCGTCTGCCACTTCTTAGTCGTCTTCTTTTTGCTTGTTGTCCAATATGCGTTACACAGGAAGTATCGATATACAGGGTATATTAAGAAAGTCCATATCTTTTCTACTGACGTATGAGATGTCACCATCATGTTTAAAGGTCTAAGCAGACATAAATTCAATATTAACTGAAATAATTAACAATGATAAATTTGATGCCGATTGGAAATATAAATCCATTTTAAGAAACTTAAGTAATTGTTAATAATTATATTTTATACCTGAACACATTATGTAGATTTTAGACATCATTAGTTTTTTAAAATTTAAGCAATATTTAGAAGACAATTTCAAATAATTCTGAAATTCTTCGATACTGGTTTATGACATTACGTTGAGGATATTCAGCTGGGTCCTAAAAACTGTTATCAATAATTTTCAAACCAAGTATAGAGACTATTCTTGAAGAAATATTATATTAGCATGTTGTCTTAATTGTTGTTTCACTATAAAGTATATAGAATATTCTCTCAAAACAAAAAGAGTTAGAAATAGATCGGCCAGAATCTTTAACTGTTTTTTGTAGAATTACTAAAATCATCTTAATGCATAATGCGCTGTACTTTTCGCTAAATTAAACGTATTAGCAATATACTTTTTCTTATTACCTTAAATTCTAGATAACTTTTGTTTGACTTTTGTAAGGCCTCTGTACCAAACTCTGTACTTTTATTAAATCACATCATTAAGTACTCATCTTTAAATAGCGTCTTAAACTTTTTTATGTGAGTTTAAAAATTTGCTTGATTACAAAGGTTTAATATACAAATATAAAGTTCAACAGCAAGTATCTGCTATATCTATAATTAGAGTCTACTCCCCAAAAATCCAGTTCCCAGATATAAAAGATATCATATCTTGGAGACACAAGTACCTCAGAGAAACAAAAACATATATTGTACTATATATATATATATATATATATATATATATATATATACATATATATATATATATATATATATATATATATATATATATATATATATATATATATATATATATATTGTTATGATGTGTTGTTTCTGTATGAGCTATGAGTAAATTTGAATGATATATGTAAGTATAGGGTTTTTATCGCGGTTCTCAAAGAATTAGTTTGTAAGTACTTTTTTAAATTATCTTTATTATAACTATTATGAAACAAACCTATCTATCTAATATAAGCAATATCAATTTAAAACAATCTATCTAAAATTTGAAATTCTTACAATTATTAAATTATTAACAAAATTTGGTACCTTCTTTCACTGAACGCCTAAAGTTTTTCCAAAATTAAAGTTATTATCACCACTCGATATTTTCTTACTCAGCCTTGGTTATCCAACAATTTTAATATGTTTCTTCTTAATTATCTCCACTCACCATATAAATATATAAATTTATATCCTTGTAATTTCCATATAATGTACTTTCAAATATACTGGATCTTGTGGTTGTATTATTGAATGCTTACTTCAATGAATTAACTTCATACTGTCACTATATTACTGTAGTAATGTTTAATCTTCAACTGTATTTAACTTAATTCATTTAACTTAATCAATGCCTTCTTCTAGCTAATAATCTCTTCATAACTTCATAAATTATTCTTAATTCTTCTTTGTAATTAATAATCACATGTAACTGACTTAATAATAATGATAATTGACTTAATAATCTTCTTGTAACTAAATTCTTGAATTATAACTTTACTGACTCACTTTACTAACTGATTAATCAACTAATCATAATCTGTAACTAACTGTAATCTGTAACTGACTAACTAACTAACTGAATAACTGACTTGACTTCCTCTAACTGATAACTGATCATACTGCTATTCCCGCTCCAAATTACATGGTATATATATATCTTTTTTCGTTTCCAGAATAATCTAGCAACAAATAATGTTCGAATCATTCTATTTTTCTATCTGAACATTCTGGAATAAAATGGAATGGTTTTTGTCTATGATGTATTATGCAAATAGTCCCATTGACATTTCTAGAACTTTCTATGTACAATTTACTTGACTTTAGGCTCTCCAGATCAGAACTACACTATTATATGTAACTTAAACATTTATATGAAATATATTTTTACTATTCTACATCCACAATTATATTCTAAATTAACATTACAAAAATAAATAACTTTTTGACTTTGACACTACAGTGTATGTTTGGTTGCATATGCACATGGCTGACTTAAACATATCTAATATTAAATAAAATAAAAAAAAAACTTCTTAAACTTAATTCTTATGCTAAATTCTTAAAAATACCCTCATATAATTATTTCTTAATAATATTATCTAGTATATAACTTATAAATTATGTCTTTAATTACTATTTAAATAAATTTATTAATTAACATTGTATATCTGGTTGTATATATTTCTATGTTAATTTATTGTACTTGTATTTATTGTATTAGATTATATTTTTGGCAATATTGTACTATATATATATATATATATATATATATATATATATATATATATATATATATATATCCTCCTAACATTGCAGACTCTGCATTAAGGTTTTTACCATACACAACGGACTCGAGCGATTTATGGACTCAATATACAGAGTCCGTAAAGTTTTTCATGTATTTCTTTTAACTGATTGTTATTTTCTACCAAAATTTTATTGAATGAGAAACTAGAGACCTCTACCTACTGCACAAATGTATTACAAAAATTGTGGGTATTATAGAATAGCTGCAAATTATAAAACAAAATGAGTCCGTAAAGTCGCCTTTAATTCAGCCATTTGCCGTGGAGGGCGCTTTTATGAGTATACTGAATGTGTATATCACTTATGTGTTAAACCATATTGCCATATTACAGACTCGACTTAGCTGGCAACAGTGTTGTTCAACTATTGAATCATTTTATCTGGCTCAAATTACAGAGTAAGATTGTTTACGTTCATCTGGTAATGTTATTGTTAATTTTTATATGTTGGAAAATGTATTGGTATACAGTGTATATATGTAGTAAAATAAACGAGGATATTTTGTTTCACAGAAATTACTTCGACACTGAAATTTTTAATAAACGAACACGTATCTCTATTTATATACTCGTATAGAATAAGCTACTTATTTTTTATTCAATTGAAAAGTTACATTGAGATTAGATTTTTGAAAGGACGCAATTTAATTTTTTTGATATGTGGGGGTGGTGAGTATAAACTTCAATTCAAGTTTGTGAAGTCGCAACCCTTGTTCCCAGGCCGTCATCTTGGAAAAAGAGAGGCAAAGGGTTTTTGCGCTGTATCTCGTAAATTAGCAACTCTACAGAAAATTTTATAAATCATTATTTTTACCAAATTAAATTTTCTACAACTTTATCTGTATTACTTTTTATCGGAAAATAAAAAATAAAAAAGTTATAAAACAAAATAACTAAAAAATTTTGAAAAAATTTTCTATTGTGCTTTTCGCTTATAACTTTTTCTAGCGATTTTACAATAAAACAATAATTTAAAAAAAAACAATAAATTTTAAAAAAATGGATGGTTGTGTAGCTGTGTGAAAACTTTTGTAAATGGATTCCGTTAATAAATAAAATGATATCAGAGCAATATCATAGAGTAATTTTCACTACAAATTTGTTTAATTTCATTCATTTTCTAGTTTTTGCAGCGCTCCAATGTTGATTGGGTCCTTGAATACTCGCCATCTTGAAATAAGGAGTGTAGAGCGAAAATTTTATAAAACATTATTTATAGCAAAATAAATTGTATTTATTTATATTTTATTTTATTTATTTATATTTAACTTTTAATCGAAAATTGGAAAAAAAAGTTACAAACAAAAATAACTAAAATCTTTGAATAAATCTTTTGGGCCTTATAACTTTTTTCTGGTTATTTTAAATTAAAATTACATTAAATCGACCTTAGGGCGAGCGCCCACCAAAGTGGCGTGGCAGTGGCAAGTAGCAAGTAGCACGCGTCTAGCATAATGTAACCAATGAAAACGAATGATTCAGTTTACACCAAAATGACAGTGACGTCATTCATTCTAATCATTCGTTTGGATTGGTTACATTATGCTAGACGCGTGCTACTTGCTACTTGCCACTGCCACGCCACTTTGGTGGGCGCTCGCCCTTAAGCTTAGTTTTTTTATTATATATTTTTTTCTTCATATCATTTATTATTTTGTTAACCTTCCTATGGTCTCTCTCTCTCTCCCTCTCTCTCTTTCTCGCTCTTTCTCTCTCTCTTCAATCTCTCCTCTCAAAGGAAGTGTAGTGATCATCGTGATTCCTATGGTATCATTTTATGATTGATCTTTTTCTCAATCACCTATGAGGTAGAGTCTGGAAGTTTTTGAACAAACTTTTGTTTGAGCCTTATAAATTTTTTCTGGTCATTTTGCAATAAAAGACATGAGAGTACTATTATAGAGGGTTTTCAACGAATAATTTTTACTGCAAATGTGTTTTATTTTATGAATTTCTTTCGGTTTTATAGCATTCCGAAGTTGACCGGATTCATGAGTACTCATAAAAATATGATAAAAATGAACAATTCCACTTAGTTTCCTGTTATATATTTTTTTATTCACATCTTTCGGAATCAATTTATCATTTTCTTAACAGTTCTATGTTATTATTATTTTATTATCGACCTTTTTTGCCAACAAAAAACTTTCTCCGTCTCATGCGCTTGCGTCGTACGAAAAAGCACAAATCGACAAAGATAACGTTTAATAAGAGTACCGTGCCAACAGTATCCTAACATCAACTTCTTAGTAATGTAGAGAACCAAAAAAACCTAATGGATCTTCACAAACTGCTCTATTAGAAGTGGGTTTTAGTGTCGTCCAGGCAGAATCTAATGCAGACACAGTCAGAACCTGTTTTGCGCTTGCTTAATTTGAATCATATGCTTCTAAGACCGTCGTAACAGACGACATTGCCATTCTTGTCTTGCTTACGGCATTAAGAATTAAGCGGTGTAATGTTGTGTGTCAAAAGTGTCCAATTTTTTTAAACCTTCAAAAGGGTGTAAGTCGCATCAATTATACTGTCCTTTAAGTTTTATGTATGGCGATCATTGCAGAGTTTTGCTGTTTTCCCATGCTATTTTCAAGTTGCCACACAATATCAGCAGCTTACAAGATCGGCAAAATTCATTAAAATTTTACAGAAACACCCTTAATTCGCTAGCCGAACAACAATATTTCTCAGTGAGAAGGCCCAGCTATCTTTGCTCACTGTCGTTGGCGAATATTTTTTTGTCTCTTTATATAATGGAAAGAAAGATGATTCTCTGACAGCATGAGATACAAACGATTTGCCGAGACCAAAATGACCAAAGTGACCAAAAATGTATTTAACTTATCATTGATTCCGCCAACACAAGATACAGCACGTTTCGAAAGTCTTAGAATTTATCAGCAGAAAACACTGCAATCCTGAAGTTTGGGGCTAAAAAAACGTAAAAAAATTTGGATACCAATCAAAACTTTCAAAACTCCAGCTCCCTTGAACTTCTAAAATAAATTTTCTGCAGATGCAAGGCAAACTGTGAAAGTATGTGTGGTTGCCAAAACGCAGACCTCAAATGCTCTAAAGTGTGCCTTAATTGTTCTGGTGAAACCTGCAGTAATATCATGGAAATATCAAAATTAATCAAAAGTTTCTAAGAATTTGAAAATGAATTACACATACGCAATCAACTACGAATAGTAACACAGCCGACATCAAAGTAGCTGGAAAACAACTTCTTAAATATATAGTTATGCTCAATATTATCTCACTTAGAAATTGTTTGTGGATTAAGCCTAATGGGAATAACACTTAAAAACGCGCCTTCAAACTTTACTTCATACATGGTCGGGAAAAAGTAGATAATAAACGAATAATCACAAAACAATGTTAACAAAATAATAAATTGTATAAATAAAAAAATATAAATACTTATACTAGAAAACTAAGCCTAATCGTTTTTATCGTATTCTTACGAGTATTCAAGAACATTGGAGTTCTGTAAAATCCAAAGAAATCAATGAAATTAAACAAATTTGTAGTAAAAATTATTCTTTGAAAAACCCCCTATAATATTGATTGAATGTAATTTTATTGTAAAATGACCAGAAAAAAGTTAAAAGATGGTGACCGGGGGACAAGAATGGCAACCCTACAAACTTAAACTTAAGTTTATATTCCACATTATTACACTCCACACATCAAAAAAGATAATTGCATCTTCTTAAAAATGTAATATTAATGTAACTTTTCAATTAACTATAATGTCTTCTTCCTCTTTTTTTATATAGGCAAATTGCCCGTTTTCTTCCTATTCGTGTGGATAATTTCGTTTTATCTCTTTCTTTCCAGGGCTAATCTAACTATGATATTTTCTACCATTCTGCTAATATAACAGATTCATTTTCTTTTTCTTTCCTGTACCAATTAAATAATATTGTTTATTCTGCATAGTTTCTTATGTCATTGCTTTTTGTTCTGTTTAATAAGTCTTTTTCCGGTTATTCTTCTTCGTGTTCTCATCTCATTTGTCTTCAAATATCTATGCTTGTGTCTGTACAAATAGATTAATATTGTTTATTCTGCATAGGTTTCTCATATCATTGTTTCTTGTTTTGTCTAATAGTCTTTTTCCGGTCATTTTTCTTAGTATTCTCATCTCATTTGTCTCCAAATATCTGTGCTTGTATCTGATCTTGTTTCTACTGTATATGTCATGACTGGTCGGATTACAGATTTGTTTATTTATGCTTGTTTGTCTAGATCTAGTGTCTGTTTCACCGTATTGTGTCATTGTAGCACGTATCCCCTTACTTTCTCTTCAATATTTTTGTTGGTCGATAAGTTTATTCCCATATATTTAAATTTTAATACTTGTTTTATCAGTAGGTTTTCAATCTGAACTTTCTTCCACCTTGTTGGTTCCTTTGACAATACTAAACTTTTCATAATAAGTGATAAAATTTTCATATTAAATCGTTTGGCTTTGATATTAAACTGGTGTAGTATTTATTGGAGATCATCTTCGTTCTCTGTTATCAAAAACTCGTCATAAACATCGCATATTATCTTTATCTCCTTGCTTGCCGGTTGTTTTTTTATTTTTACTAGCTTAAAACCTCTCAATACTATATTAAATATAAAAGAATAAATATTACAACTGGACTTCCATATCTGATTCCAGTTGTAGTGTTTATAGATTCTTTTTTTTTTCTATTTGAACTTTTACTTCGGTTCTGTTTCTTACATGTCGGTTCTCTATTATTTTTATGATATCAAGTAATCTGGATTATCTGTTGTACAGATGTATATCGCATCCGATAGTCTCACTGTGTCGTAGGACATTTCTAAATTAACCAAACATAGTTAGGCTAGTTCATTATATTATTATATACTTCTCTGCACAAGAAACTTGTTGTTAGTCTGGTATACTAATCTTTTCTTCAAATTATTTGATATTATTTTTAATATTAATTTCAAAATAGTACTTAACAATTCCTTTAGAGTATTATGGTCGCACATTACACCTATTGTAAAAGAAAAAACATAATACTCGTTCTCCACTCCTCATGTATTGTTGATGACCTTAACCCTTTATTAAATATTATGGTTAACTGTTGTATAAGCCATATTTTATTAATTTCTTTTCTGTTTTTTAACTTTATGATGACTTCTTTTATCTCATGTTTTTATCATTTGCGTTAACTCATTTGATGTTATATCGGGAGTTTCAAGAGCATGTTCAGTTTCCTTTGTTCGGTTTATTTGTCTAATATTATGTTGTCCATTTTTTTATTTATGTTGATATCTTATATTAATTCCTTAATTTCTATTATATGTCCCTCTTATAAACTTTTACTGTTTTATTGTTTTCTTCGGCCTGATTAGCCCATGTGCTGTGTTACGAACTCTCTTATATTCATAAGTCCCCTGCGTTCTTTCAGATCTATATTTTATATAAACATTCTTTTTTCCTTCAGATATATTTCTATACTTTGGGTAAACATTATAGTGTACGTTTTCTTTCATTTAAGTTTGTGTTTATTTTTATTCCTCCTAGAGGCTTGTTTGCTTTATGTTGTTTTAATTCTTTTCCCAACTAACTTAGTTATCTTCATCGCATGTAACGCTTTGTTGTTAAATTATTTGATCTAGCCTACTTTGATATAGTTTTTTGTCAAAATTGTCTTTATTAATTTTAGTTTCTAGTGTTGGTAGTTTGTGTTTATGATTCTTAATCGAATTAAGATGACTTTTTTCCAAAACTAAATTGTGGCCAGTCCCTACGTTAGCATAGATCAGGCTCCCTACATCTAATACTTGCTGGTATTATTAATTTATATTTGTAAGAATATGGTATCTCATTGATTTGTGTCCAGTTGTGTTAAATGTTCTTAAAAAAGTATTACATTGACTTAAATAACCAAAATTATTATATTTCTTTCAATAAATATCAGGTTCAAATTTTTAGAAATCATAACAATATTTTGTCATTTATAAGCTTCTGTTTAAAATATAGGTTACTTAAATACTATACTTTTGCCGTTTTTAAGATCATAAATCTATTTTGAGGTATCCATTACTTAAACAATCGCGAAATGAGAAATAACTTTCTTGGCTTAAATAGGAAATAAAGAGGGGAATCCCCGAATTATCGAAATACGCAGTGAGCGAATTGACAACACCGTATGAGTCTATAAGGTCGTGTATATGAGGCCCCAAGACCACAATACGGATAAAAATTATACTGATGAGGCTGTAAAATCGGAAATCGGCACGAGGTGGTAATGATAGGAGAACCGAGGGGGAGAGTATATGTTAAATTTTGTTTTATCCAAATAGAAACTAGGGCATTAAGAATGTTTTGTTACCTGTTTCGATATACACGATGACTAAAATATTATATACACCTGGAAATAGGAGAGGCCGTAAGGTTGCGCTATGGTTTGAGTCCTTAAGGATAGTAGGATGTAAATATATATATATATATATATATATATATATATATATATATATATATATATATTATATATATATATTTATATATATATATATATATATCTATATATATATATATATATCTATATATATATATATATATATATATATATAGATATATATATATATATATATATATATATATATATATATATATATAGTACAATTTTGTTTCTTTTGTTTTAGTTTCGAAACGCGACATAAATTGCATCAGTTTTCACGTCGTTGCATCTGTCAAACAAACCAATATTTGTTTCCAGAAGGTGTTTTCATATGCTGCTCAAAATTACAAAAACCGGGATTAATTGAGTGAACGGCCTATATTGGCTGCAAAAAACATAGATGTAAATGAATTAAATTTCAAAATCCAATAACAAATTACAGGCGAATTGAGGATATATCAATCAGTTGATTCGGCCACTAACCAAGATGATGTAGTCAACTATTCGCCTGAATTTTTAAACTCGCTGGATTTACCAGGATTGCCTCCTCATATTGTTCAATTGAAGGTTGGATCGGTAGTTATAATGTTGAGAAATATCAACTAACCGCGTCTTTGCAACGGCACACGGTTAGCGATAAAAAAATTATTGAACAACGTGGTAGAAGCAACTATACTGAAAGGAAAATATAAAGGAGAAGACGGTTTGATACCACGCATCCCAATGATTCCGACTGATATACCATTTGAATTTAAACAACTATAGTTTCCAGTGCGGCTTGCTTTTTCTATGACCATAAATAGGTCCCAGGGGCAATCATTAGGTGTCCAGAGGCAGTCATTAGGTCCCCGGGCAATCATCGGTTAATAACCCTATCTTAATAATAATAATAATAAATAATTAATTATCTCTATTTTTTGTCATTGGGGTTCTAATGGGTAGTGATGCGTCACAAATAGCCTCTCCTACTCAACAGTCAACCTCACCTTCCCGTTGGTGAACCCTGTTATCACAAACGAGGCTCTGACGACCGAGTATAGGCGGTATAACCTTATCATCCTGCACAGAGGAAATGTCGTTGCCATCTCCAGGTCCACTACCCCCTGAGGCTTGTCTGGAAGCTACAGTCGGCAGCCCTGGCACCAGACTCGGATGGGGAAGGCCAATAACCAGCCATCCTAAATTTGACCTTATTACTGAAACTTTGGTAGAAATAAACCGGACGGAACACATGTTGACGACCTTGGCATCACCGAAAACACGGACACGATTTGGATGCTGGAATGTTAAAACTCTGTATGAGATTTCTTAACTAGCTCAAGTAGTAAAAGAGTTAAATAGTTACAAATTAAGCTTTCTCGGTCTATCGGAAGTAAGATGGTTGGACAATGGTGAACACCATACCCAGACATGAGAACTCCTATTATAGAGTGGTAAAGAAAATGGGAGCCACGAGAGCGGAGTGGGTCTTTTACCCAGCAAACAAGCCAAAAAAGCCTTATTTCATGGAAACCCATTAATGAGTGAATTATGACTGCCAAATTTTATACCAGATACCGTAAGATAACAGTGATTCAATGCTATGCTCCCACAAACACATCTCTTCACGAAGAAAAAGACATTTTCTACGAACAACTAGAACAAACGACCCAACAAGTAAACCAAGATGATATACTAATAGTGATGGGCGATATGAACGCTAAAGTTGGAGAAGACAATATTAACTTAGAAACCGTAATGGGCAAACATGGCCTAGGAATGATGAATGAAAACGGAGAGCGCTTTACAAATTTTTGTTCCAGTCATAGTTTAGTTATTGGTGGAACGATCTTTCCACATAAAAATATTCACAAGGTAACATGGACTGCACCTGGTCATACAAGAGAAAATCAAATAGACCACATCGCTATATCAAAAGATGGAGATCATCTCTTCTTGATGTACGTAATAAAAGAGGAGCAGACATCGCAAGTGACCATCATCTCGTAATTGGTACCATTAAAATCAAGATGGCAAAAAACAAAATCACGCGAAACACCAAGAGACCAACATACAATCTAGATAAACTAAAAACGGTCCCAGGAAGACATATGTTTAGAGAGGAACTTCAACTCAAAACAAGAGAACGTGAAATAAATAGCTGGGAAGATTTCGCAGATGTTTTGACAGAAATAGCTGAAGACAAACTGGGTAAAAAAGAGAAAGACCAATAAACGATAATTTGTTAATCAATGCTGATTGAAACAACGGAGCAGTTATTCATAAAGATAGTGTAAAATACTAATATATCGACGCTTATCTGGTCCGCTAGTAATGAAGTTACCAGAATTTAATTGCAAAGCGGTCTTCTTAGGTGGAAAATACTTTACGTTATATTTTTACTCTCAGAGTAAAATATTAACGAAAGATATTTAGGTGCTTGTTTAATTTCTCACGTGATTTCTGGAAATGACAAATAGTGGAACAATTAGAGAACAATTTTTTGGACCTCTTGCAACCTTGACTTATCTTACGTATCACTGAGACTCAAACCTATTTGATGATTATTTACGCATTTGCTCTCATGTATGTATTTTTTTAATACATAGGCTATTGTGGGAAAAAACGATGATCAGTATTATTTAACCTACATGCACGTTATTTATTGTCTTTGTGTAAAAATTGCCTTTGTTTATATTTTTAAAATGATAGTATTCACTTGCCCGTCGACAAGTAAACATCGTATCGGTAGCAAATGAATTAAGTCATATTTACTTTGATAATTAAAAATCTACTGTTATTAAAATTAGAAAGTTTTTACTTGCAAAATTAAAATCCTATTGTGATAACTGATAAGGTATCAAATTTTCTATTCACAAAAGACTAGTTAAACTATTAAAATTGAAAATAGTCCAGGCGCTCTCGGGTCATAATGTGAGATAGTTGTACTGAAATATAGAAAAAGACAAAAGACAAAAAAGACAAAGTATTTTCCCAACCGACAACATCAAGTGAGGCATTACTTGTTTACCAAAATCAAGTGCTCTTCACTGAGAATCAAGCAAGAAGTGAAAATGACCAGATGTTATATAACGCCTAGTTACAAGAAAAACAAAAAATAGAAAATATAAATATGATCACACAACAAGTGAAAAACCAAATAGATAGATACATTAAAAAATACAATACATGAAGAAAAACAACAGCAAATGAAGATATAGAATGTCACACTGACGACGAAAAACTAAGTAAAGAGACCGAATGGATTTAGGTTAAAAATGCAAAAAAGGAAGGCCAGCGACTCCCCAAAGAAAGTACAGCCCCACCCCCACCAACAGAGAAGTAAACTAGAAAATGCTAGAAGATATAAACTAGAGTATGTGAAGTAAACTAGAAAATGCTAGAAGATATAAACTGTAGTGGTGGAAATTTCTAGGAACAGTAAAGTCTCACCAAACAAAGCAGAGACGTTCCAAAATTAACTTATGATTTAAATCAAATTGTTAAAGATAGGTAAACACAATGTAATAAACAATGATATTAGATTATATTTTTGGCAATATTGTACTATATATATATATATATATATATATATATATATATATATATATATATATATATATATCTATATATATATATATATATATATATATATATATATATATATAGATATATATATATATATATATATATATATATATATATATATATATCTATATATATATATATATATATATATATATATATATATATATATATATATATATAGATATATTTATCAAAGTAAGTATGACTTAATTCATTTGCTACCGATACGATGTTTACTTGTCGACGGGCAAGTGAATACTATCATTTTAAAAATATAAACAAAGGCAATTTTTACACAAAGACAATAAATAACGTGCATGTAGGTTAAATAATACTGATCATCGTTTTTTTTCCCACAATAGCCTATGTATTATAAAAATACATACATGAGAGCAAATGCGTAAATAATCATCAAATAGGTTTGAGTCTCAGTGATACGTAAGATAAGTCAAGGTTGCAAGAGGTCCAAAAAATTGTTCTCTAATTGTTCCACTATTTGTCATTTCCAGAAATCACGTGAGAAATTAAACAAGCACCTAAATATCTTTCGTTAATATTTTACTCTGAGAGTAAAAATATAACGTAAAGTATTTTCCACCTAAGAAGACCGCTTTGCAATTAAATTCTGGTAACTTCATTACTAGCGGACCAGATAAGCGTCGATATATTAGTATTTTACACTATCTTTATGAATAACTGCTCCGTTGTTTCAATCAGCATTGATTAACAAATTATCGTTTATTGGTCTTTCTCTTTTTTACCCAGTTTGTCTTCAGCTATTTCTGTCAAAACATCTGCGAAATCTTCCCAGCTATTTATTTCACGTTCTCTTGTTTTGAGTTGAAGTTCCTCTCTAAACATATGTCTTCCTGGGACCGTTTTTAGTTTATCTAGATTGTATGTTGGTCTCTTGGTGTTTCGCGTGATTTTGTTTTTTGCCATCTTGATTTTAATGGTACCAATTACGAGATGATGGTCACTTGCGATGTCTGCTCCTCTTTTATTACGTACATCAAGAAGAGATGATCTCCATCTTTTGATATAGCGATGTGGTCTATTTGATTTTCTCTTGTATGACCAGGTGCAGTCCATGTTACCTTGTGAATATTTTTATGTGGAAAGATCGTTCCACCAATAACTAAACTATGACTGGAACAAAAATTTGTAAAGCGCTCTCCGTTTTCATTCATCATTCCTAGGCCATGTTTGCCCATTACGGTTTCTAAGTTAATATTGTCTTCTCCAACTTTAGCGTTCATATCGCCCATCACTATTAGTATATCACCTTGGTTTACTTGTTGGGTCGTTTGTTCTAGTTGTTCGTAGAAAATGTCTTTTTCTTCGTGAAGAGATGTGTTTGTGGGAGCATAGCATTGAATCACTGTTATCTTACGGTATCTGGTATAAAATTTGGCAGTCATAATTCTATCATTAATGGGTTTCCATGAAATAAGGCTTTTTTGGCTTGTTTGCTGAGTAAAAGACCCACTCCGCTCTCGTGGCTCCCATTTTCTTTACCACTGTATAATAGGAGTTCTCATGTTTGGGTATGGTGTTCACCATTGTCCAACCATCTTACTTCCGATAGACCGACAAAGCTTAATTTGTACCTATTTAACTCTTTTACTGCTTGAGCTAGTTTAGAAATCTCATACAGAGTTTTAACATTCCAGCAACCAAATCGTGTCCGTGTTTTCGGTGATGCCAAGGTCGTCAACATGTGTTCCGTCCGGTTTGTTTCTACCAAAGTTTCAGTAATAAGGTCAAATTTAGGATGGGTAGGTTATTGGCCTTCCGCATCCGAGTCTGGTGCCGGGGCTGCCGACTGTAGCTTCCAGACAAGCCTCAGGGGGTAGTGGACCTGGAGATGGCAACGACATTTCCTCCGTGCAGGATGATAAGGTTATACCGCCTATACTCGGTCGTCAGAGCCTCGTTTGTGATAACAGGGTTCACCAACGGGAAGGTGAGGTTGACTGTTGAGTAGGAGAGGCTATTTGAGACGCATCACTACCCCATTAGAACCCCAATGACAAAAAATAGAGATAATTAATTATTTATTATTATTATTATTATTAAGATAGGGTTATTAACCGATGATTGCCCGGGGACCTAATGACTGCCTCTGGACACCTAATGATTGCCCCTGGGACCTATTTATGGTCATAGCAAAAGCAAGCCGCACTGGAAACTGTAGTCGTTTAAATTCAAATGGTATATCAGTCGGAATCATTGGGATGCGTGGTATCAAAACGTCTTCTCCTTTATATTTTCCTTTCAGTATAGTTGCTTCTATCACGTTGTTCAATAATTTTTTTATCGCTAACCGTGTGCCGTTGCAAAGACGCGGTTGGTTGATATTTCTCAACATTATAACTACCGATCCAACCTTTAATTGAAAGATTGTGAGGAGGCAATCCTGGTAAATCCAGCGAGTTTAAAAATTCAGGCGGATAGTTGACTACATCATCTTGGTTAGTAGCCGAATCAACTGATTTATATATCCTCAATTCGCCTGTAATTTGTTCTTGAATTTTGAAATTTAATTCATTTACATCTATGTTTTTTGCAGCCAATATAGCCCGTTCACTCAACCAATCATGGTTTCTGTAATTTTGAGCAACATATGAAAACACCTTCTGGAAACAAACATCGGTTTGTTTGACAGATGCAACGACGTGAAAACTGATGCAATTTATGTCGCGTTCCGAAACTAAAACAAAAGAAAGAATATTGCGAGGCCAATCAAATCTATAGCTCTTACATTTTTTGACTTTTCAATTTGGTCGGGTTCACGATATTATCACTTTTGTGTGAACGCATTAGATCCTCCAACGCGAACACGCACACACACGAACGCGTACACACACGAACGCATACATTTGATTGAATTTGAACTTTGTGCAGCGACAATAAAGCGCAAATTGAATCTTCGACGTTAGGAACACACCTACATTGTTTAGACAACAGTGAGTGCTTGTAATTTGATATAAAATAATAACCACCCTTAGATTTCAGGGAATATTAAAAAAAAGAATTGTTAAGATCGGTCCATGCGTTGTTGAGTTAAGCGCTAACCAACACATTTTGCGATTCATTTTTATATTATAGATTGTTTTGACAACAGTGAGTGCTCGTAATTTAGTATAAATTTTATTGAATAGGCAATAAAGTTCAAATTGACTCTACATTCAGTTAGAAAATATTTGTATGGGAAAAAGAAAAGGGCTGTTTTAGAGTTTTCCCGGAAATTATTCGAATTTTTCATGCCGTAAAAACCATCCTTAGACTTCAAGGAACATTTTAAAAAAAGAATTGTTAAGATTGGTCCATGCGTTGTTGAGTTATGCGCTTACCAACACATTTTGCGATTCATTTTTATATTATAGATAATATGTATAAAGCCAAAGAACATGTAACAATTAATGCTGTGTTACAAAAAATAAAAGACAAGGAACTGTGTAATATTAGTTTAACAAGTTTGTGAGAGTGCTGAAACATTTAGGTTTTCGATATAAAAAGACAAATAATATACATATATAAGTATTGTGTTAATTCTCTAATGTTGTTTCAAAACGGTGGCATTTTTTAAGAAAATACATAAACAATAAAACGTCTGATAGTCCGAGGCAAGTTGTATTTTTAGATGAAACTTGGATTTTCGCTAAAGGAAATATGTCAAAATCATCCTGGCAAGATGGCACCACGAAATGTTATTCTTCTAGTCGTTCCGGTAATGGTAAACGCTACATTATACTTCATGCTGGAAATGATGAGAGTTTTATTCCTGACGCTAGTTTAATTTTTTCGTCGACAAAGAATACTGGTGATTACCATGGAAATATGAATGCAAATATTTTTTAAGAATGGTTTGAAGAAAATTTGTTAAAACAATTAGAGCGACCATCCATAATAGTGTTGGATAATGCATCCTACCACTGAAGAGTAGAAGAGAGATTTCCTTCAAGCAGCTGGACAAAAGAAAAAATAAAGTTGTGGTTGACAAAAATGAAAATTTATCACAGTGACATATTTTTAAAAGTCGATTTACTTCAAAGGTGTGGAGAGCACAAAATTCAACAGAAATTTGTTACTGACCAAATGCCACTATAATGCAATTGAGTTGAGTACAAAACAACATATGACGCGAGCGTTTTTAGTTTATGGAAAGAATCGCTAGGACAAATATAGGCAGAACAATGACAAAATTGTATTAGACATATGGAAGACATACTCGTTCAGTCTTTTCAAACCGAGCGAGTTGTAAATGAGGTCTGGCCTCTAATTATTCTAATAGACAATTCAGATAATGACGACTCTGATGAGTGCAATATCAGACGGTGAATAAGACAAATCGTTTGCTAAAAAGAAATAATAAAAAAGTGTTTCGGGAATTCAATTCGGACTTTTTGGTGTGGTTTAACGATAAAATACCTTCGGTCTAATTACTGGACTGTATACTCTCAATAGATTTGGTATTAATTACTGGACTACACGTGTTTAAACCTTTTGTTTTGCTGAAAACTCGGAAGTGATTCAGTGCAAATTTGTTTTATATTTAATACAGTATCTGCAGAAAGTAAAGTCTTGTATGTATTTTAGTCAAATTTGGACATACCAGCAACTTGACAAGTATTTATCAATTTTACTTTGACTCAAATAGTGACTTATAGAGACCTTGATGAACATTTTATTCAGTTTATTTGCTTTTGATTTAGTAAGATCCAATATTATTACTGAACATGAAATACAGGAAATTAAATATTTTTACTTTTCAAGCGATCGGAATTAAATATTAACGCCCCACTGTTTGAGGTCCACTGATCATATCTTAATTGCATATCGACCATCATAGGGTAAAAATTTAACGTTACACCCGAAATATACGAAATATTGTTGGCACTAACCATGATAGATGAATCAAGAAGAAATAAATTTATAACAACTATCTGGATTTTAAACTAAATAGACTAAATAGAATTAAAATTTGTAATAATGGTTTTTTTACGAGAACAGAATGAGTTATAGAAAAGTTATTATTTCTCAACCTCTTTGCTTCTATACTAAAAACAATTGTTATAATATGATAACCTATTCTAGAATTATATATAGACTTATTTATTTGTATGTTTGTACCGCGTTTGTACCGTTTTCTCGTTTTGTTAAAATTTATGTAATTTATTACTTATAAAGAATTCGTAATGAACAACTATCAAAAATTCTCCTGAAATCAATCTCTGATATCGAGAGCTTATTAAAAGCACAACAAAAACTTGGTCATAGTGTCATTTACACCTACTTTGTGTTTACTTTGTTAAAATACCAGCGAAGGGGTAACATAAAGTCATGGACCGGGAACAGTGAACTGCAACAACCCTTAGCCCTTTATTTAAAGGGAGAAAGACTTCTAAAGGAATAGCGTGCGTGAAAGTCATTACCATTATGCAGATATGCACGAAGCAGAAATTCGACGAAGGCGTAGAGCTTTCGTCATCATCGTCAATGTTAGAATAAAAACCTGCGCCTGGTTTGTTTTCAATTGAGAAGGTAAGTAGAGAAAAGGAAGAAAGTTCATAAATCTTAACTCATAAAAGGAATATTACTGCTGGGTACAATTTTCATTGATTTTATTTTTTATTGAAATACATTATTACTAAATAAATTAGGAAAGTCGATAGAAATTCTGATTCAAAGGCTGACTATATTATATAGTCAGTCTACACCATCTTATATATATATATATATATATATATATATATATATATATATATATATATATATATATATATGTATTGGACCAAAAGTCTGGAAACGCCGGATGGTCCAAATTATATAAAAATAGGAATACACCTATTTTGCATAATATATATATATATATATATATATATATATATATATATATATATGAGTCCGCCAGATGCAAAACTTTATATTTAGCGTATAAGTCAAACTGAGTTATTTGCAAAAACTTTCAATTTTTATAGTCAACCATTAACGACATTAGTGGTTCTTGGATTAGTCTGTTTTCCAAACCTAGTGTGTTACGAATAAGAAAGAAATAATTTGGAAGTAAACTTTTAGTCAACAGTTTATTTTTATCCAAGTACAAAAGGTCTTACGAATTATGTGTATATATTTATATTAATTTCTAAACTCTAAGTTCCTCTGAGTACTCATCATCAATACGATCTTTTTCTGCAGTACTCTCATTATTATTGTTTTCATACAAATGTTTTCTAAGGAGTGTCTATCGAAGATTTATTTCCTTTCAATGAACAGTCAATCTGTTGTAAGGTTTCAATAAAAAAATGTTTTTACCTTTTCGTATTATAGACTTGCTCAACCCTATGTCAGAACGATAAAATATTTCCCCCCTTACCGGGCTATACGAACTTTGTCTTTAGAAAATATAAATCTTTTCGATGCAATACATTTAAAATACCGGTGGAAAGGTTTTTTAACAACAACGTCACTCATCTCTCTCCAGTCTGATATCTGCCAGTCTTTACGAAGTCTCAGCACCTTTAAATGTTTTCCAATTATGTCTTCATATTCTCTTCTGTTTGTTACAACGTTCTTTTTGTTTATTTCCTTTTCTATCATACCGAAAATCCTATCTGGTGGCAAAAAGGAATGACCAACCACAGGAAATGTTAACTCCCCTTCCTTTATGTGACCAGATGCTTCATAAACCAACCAGTAGATTATCGTAGACATCATCGTGCTATTTTTGTTATGTCCACCACATCATCTGCAAATAGGTAAACTTTTTCGATCTGATTTTTAAAACTGAATTTTATGAGAGTATCATGTACAGTAGAGGCAATAGCATTTGAATCTTTTGGTTATTCATACTACAGCCACACATATGACGTCACATTTGCAGAAGAAAGATGGGATTTCTAATTTCCAGCCACGATGGTGAAATTATAAAAAGAAAATATTTGGATATTATTATTTGATTTGTTTTTAACAAAGAATAAAAGGCTTTATAGGGTCGGTGAGAGAGCCAAGCGGGCTAGGCGGCCGATTCTCATTCGCTTCACTGTCAAATGGTTCAGTGGATGTGAGTTCGAGCCCCAGCTCGGTGTACAGAAAAATAAAAAGGCTAATGCAGCAGTTTAAAATTCTAGATGAATCTGCGGCTTAGACTAGAATATGCTGGTGTCTGATCAGCTTATGGTGGAGCAGTACGTCAAGAGATAAGGGCTTGCAACTCGGTGATACTCTTCCATAGATCCCTACCGGAAGGGCGTGCCGCGTAAATATCGGTGTATATATATATAATTTACAATATCAGATTTATCAATACTTACAGTTTCTCCAATAGCTTGCATTTTTAGGTTAATTTACCTGAAATTATTTACACTTTAATTAAAAAAAAACTTTTAATATATCAAAAAAACCCTTTAACCTTTAACTATTTACGGCAGACGTAACGCATCACAGTATTACTTTAGAAAATAAAAATAACATTTTTTCCCGAAATAACATTTTATCCCGCGGTCGTAAGGTACAGTTCACGACCAATCACCAATCCTTAAAAAGCATCGGCAAATTTAAATTTGCCGTACTTGGTAATTATCTTCATATGGAAAGAAATGTATGTTTGGTTGCTCATCAAGTAATATTCCGTTAATTTTTACATGTAAATATTGTAAATCGCAAGCTTGGATGGGCTTGCCGAAACCCTGAAACGTGCCTTTTTAAGAATTCATAGGTGGATGCATGTCTCCGATTTGGGATCATTAATTTGAAAAGTGTCTTACGCAGGGATCACTTAACGCTAAGATTGGACGATTTTTTTTAAAAACCATGAATAAAATTTAGTTATTTCACAGATATTTTTTTTATTTCACAGAAACAAATAACATCAACTGATTACTTGCCACAATTAATTATTGAAATACTGATTAAATTAAATATTAAAAAAAGTCTATAATATCTATAAAGGTGTGGGTCGGCACTGCCGACCCTGGCCGGCCTCTACTGTTACATTAAAGAGTATTTTCCTTGTAGTATAAAAGTTACAAATTTTTAAAAAATTCTGTGGAGCTGACGCGAGATGTTTCTACGAAAGCCTTCCACACGAACAATAATTTTTAATGTTTCAACTTTTCAACTACATTTAAATATAAAATACCTTTAAGTTACTCTTAACACCTTAACATCTTTTATTAATTTCTACATTATTTCTACAATTAGCAAAAACAAGGAATGTTATGCCTCTTACGAGTATAAAATACCCCTTTTTTCTAAAGTACCTTATTGAGTAAGCTACAAGTAAAATAAATGCCTTTTCATTGTTTAACCTCATTAAATAGACTAACTCAGGGCTTCTCAAACTGTCGCGACGCCCTGGGGCGTCGCTGCGTTGTCCCAGGGGCGTCGAGTGTCAGCGCGGACTTTTAATGCAGAAACTATATTTATTTGACTTTAAATAAGTATAAAATATATGTATTAATAAATAAATTGAATAAAAAATATAACATAAAGTCGATAGACCCTTGATTTATCCAAAATTATTCCAAAAATTGTTTAATTCGAAAATTATCCGGTCGGCTCCCCTCCCCGTGTTCCCTACTGTCGCGCGTTTTATGTCATTTAACTAAGCTTTTGTTTTGTTTTATTACGCGCGCGGATTTTTTGATATCAACAATGGATACTTATATTCAAAAGAATAGAAAATCAAAACCAAGGCTTCAAGTGTAAAATGGACACATTGTGTCATACATAAAGAGGCCTTAGCAGCAAAGAACGTTCCACCTGAATTAAGTGTTGTGATGCATAGCATTATTAAAGTGGTGAACTACATTAAAATACGACCCGTCAAATCAAGGTTTTTCCATAAAGTTTGTGAAGAAATGAGGGCCGAGGACACCTCTTTAATTTATTATTGCAACTTTCGTTGGCTGTCCAAAAGCAGCGTACTCGCACGTGTATACGAATTAAGAAACGAATTTTCCACGTATATACATACAGAATCACACTATGATACGCAAAACTTTATTAATTCAGAGATTATAATAAAATTAGCATACACCTGTGATATATTTAAGAAATTTAATGATCTTCGCAGAGTACCAATACTCACTCATATCTTGCAATTGGCAGATAAAATTACTGGGTTTCAAAAGAAGTTGCTCTTATGGAAGAGAAAATTAGAAGATCAAGAAATTAACTATTTCCCTGCTTTACAAGGTATTCTACAAGAAAAATCGACAGAAATCCTTGCGCCCTCTTTAAAAAATATGTTTACGCAACAAATGTTATCATCGAGCGAACACTTCGAAAAATATTTTCCAGAAGATATGAAGCAATATGACTGGGTCAAAACCCTTTCCTATCATCCACGCCATTCAACAGAGAAAGAATAATAACTGACAGAATTGTTCTATGAGAACAAACAAAGAAATGAGAAAGGCAATTTCTAAACTGGAGTCCCTGTTTCATAACCTGCGCTCAAAAAGCAAGCATATCCCTCACATTAACCAGCCACTTACATAAATAAATATCCCTTTTCATTTTTGTGTTTCATGTTTGATTTAGAACTTTTAATAAAAAATGTAAATGTTCAAATAGTGTTTTTGTTACAACTATCACCTGATACTCGGCTAGTACTAAAATTGGTAAGTATTATTGGGGGTTGGGTTGAGGGTGCGTCTCAAAAAAATACTAAAGTCACAGTACGAATAAGTTTGGAAGCCCTGGACTAACTAAAAATAAAAAGTTCAAAATAGATCGCAGGTATCCCTTCAAAATAATGAGTCACACCAGCGTTTTCTAAACTTATTTTTCCGTGGCCTGGTTATTTTTGTGCTTATCCTTTGTATCCATTAATTTTTTGCATACCCTGGTGAGTGTGTGTACAAGAAAATATATTTATATTTTAATAAAGAATCGTTAGCTTAAACAAAAATGTAATAAAATAAAATAAAAATACTTTATTAATGAGAAGTATGAAGTTGTTCCTGGTTAACTAAAAACTTTATGTTTGAAGAAAAATATGTTAATTTTATCCTCAGGCCCGTTTCGATTTCCAAATGGTTTCTGTATTTATTTTTGAGGAAAATCGATGTTGAAAACGCTGCTCCTCATGCTTGCAGGTCGTAACAAAAGGAACTAGAAACTTTATGCCTTTTTCTACTAAAACTGGAATTTCCTGTCAGCAAGGTAGCCCAAAAAATATCAGTTGCATTTTGTCAAATATGTCCTTGAGTGAATATCTTTTTGTTCAAAAAGGCAAAAATATCACAAAGATAGCCAACCTTGATTAACCAATCGACATCATAAAAACTGTCTTTAAATCGAAATATTGCATCCCTAGCTGTTGGTGGATGTTGTTCTAAGAATATTAAAATTACTTCCATCAAGTCAATAAGTCTTTTTAAAACATTTCCTTTTGATAGCCAACGCACTTCGCCGTGTAAATGAAGATGTTTACGTTCATCTCTCATTTTTTTTTAAAGCAGAGATTTCTCGTTCAGTGGGCAAGATTTGATGAAGTTTATAAATTTTACACACTCTTGAATATATTCGATTAAAAGCACTGGGGCATTTTTTACAGCTAATGCCTCTCTATGGATGCTACAATGCATCCACACACATTCTGGTGCTACGGCTTGGATCCTCGGAAAAAGCCCAGTACGTGCTCCATCGCTACTTAGTCATACACAGCACACATTTATTCCATTCAATTCCAGTGTCATTAATGTAGCTGTCAATCAGATTAAATATTCCTTTATCCGTTGTTGTTGTTCACAGAGATTTACAAAATAGAAATTCTTCCTGAATAGTATTTTCAAATTCGTATTTTATAAAACACATTAGATTAACATTACTTTAATTGTCTGTACTTTCATTAATTTGCAAGGAAAAATAGTTACACTCCTTTAAGTAACCTATGATAGTTCCTTCAATATTATCTGTAATCTACACAATCCTACGCTTACTGTGTTATTTGATAGAGCCAGCAAATTCACTTGCTTTTACTGCTTTCTATCACATATACGAGATGCTACTATTCTCATTGCTAAAACTATTATAGGATAACCGGTTTCAGAAATTAATTTTGATATTTCACAGGAAGCTAGTACAAGGTTTTCAGATTGAGCGTCCTGAAAAAAGATATAGACTTTTTGGTAGCTATTAATTCTCTTTTTATTTAAAAAAAAATCTATTGGCTTACAACTGCCTTCCTGGTGCTTCAATTCCAAGTGCTGCTTCAATTTTGAAGGTTTCATGGACTCACTTGAAAGTGCAGCGTAACAAATAACACAGAATGGTTTGTCATCAGTACCCTTTACAAAACCGAATTGTAAGTAATCTTCAGAATATTGTCTGGTCCAGGACTCCTTCTTCTTTTTTGTGACAGTTGTAGACTGTGCATCGAGCGGCTGTTTGCAATTACCAATCGTCCCTGCCTTTGAATGGACTATCTATTTATTGTCTCTCTTAGAACTTGTACCCGGCTGCAGATCACTCAACGGTCTATTTGTGCCAGTCTTAGAACTTGTACTTTCTTTTATATCAAATTTATTCATCGTCAAATTCAACGCAATTAATATGCACGAAAAATACGCGCTCTTTGGCTTGACACTAAGCTTAAACTGAATGGAATAAAGGAATAAAAGCGGTGGCGTTAGTTAGAGCGCGGCCTTAGCAAGATGTATAACTTAAGGTAGAAATACACAATTCAATTCGGTTGAACAATGTGGATGATTCAACCCAAATGAACCATGTATTTTGCAATTCAATAAAAGCATTCAACAAAATTGAACGTTGAAATAAGTTAAGATAATTTCTACTTTCGTTCAACTTCGTTGTACAACTGGGATGATTTATCCACATTGACTCGTCTATACAAGTTTTGTCGATTGTGTTCGATTCAACCGTTTATTTCATAGAGTTAGAATCTTTTCATTTTGACTTGTGATATAATAAGTTCCGTACGTACGTTTCGAATCATCCACATTGTTCAACCAAATTGAATGAAAAATAAATTGAAGCAAGCAAGCAATTTTATTGAACCTAGCCTATGAGAAATGTTCACCCGACTGTAACACACTTTCATGAGAAAGGTGTGTTAACTCGATTATAAACAGGAGTCACCCCGCCGTGCTCCAATGCTCTAGAAATAAATTGAAACAAATAAATTGAAGCGTGTATATGTATGCTTTTAAATTTGATTGAACAATGTACTTGAATCATTCACATTGTTCAACCGAATTGAATGGTGTATTTTCGCCTTTAGAGGCAAGGCGACCCGGCATTTTGCTTTCGTGGCCCTGTACCGGTACCATTCGGGAAGCGCTGAGTTACATAATTACACATATTAAACTTTAATTTTCTCAAATTCATTTTTGAGTGACAATCCATATTTCCCCAAGGTCTTCATGTGAGGACTGGCCTCGGCAGTGTTTTGTATATGTGTAATAATTTTAGGAGTATATTTAATAATAATCCGAATTAATAATTTTGGAGTCCATAGTCTGTCCAAGGTCTGTGAAGCTGTTTACTTAATCAACAAGTATTACAGAGTTAAGGCAAAGAATCATCGATTAATCCATATTAATTTCTATAGAAACTTAACTTTGTCCTTAATACTACTAAAATCTCTACTCCTGGACCTGATAATATACTTTTAATATTCTTGTAAAATATGACAGACAACGCTAAATGTGTTTTTCTAAAAGTTTTTAATAGAATATGGTTAAATAATGTCTTTTCAACTTCCTGAAGCAACTCAATAATTATACCTATTCACACTCACCAATCTAATTTGCAAAGTCATGTAAAAAATAGTTTACAAAAGATTGCTATCGATGTTAGAAGAAAATCCCCTTCTGATAAACAAGAAGAGTCAATTTTGACAAAACCGAACTACTAGTGACAACTAATTGATTTAGAGTCTAAAATTCTGAAATATTTTGCGAACATTTTTGCACTGTTCATAGATATTAACAAAGTATTTGATACGACATGGCGTTATGATATTACCAGAACACTTCATACATGAAGTTTTAGAGGTAATATATTAATTACATTTCAAATTTTCTTAAACAACGAAATTTTCAAGTAATTGTTAACCACTTCACATCTATGAGACATCAAGCCAATAGCAGCACTCCAGGGTCTGTAATAAGTGCAACGCTATTTTTAATTGTCATGAATAACATTATGCCATCAAAATCTAGCTTGGTTCGTGGCAGATTATATGCAGATGAGCTGATGTTAGATGTTTAGGGAAAAATATAATCTCAGTTCAGCGTCACTTACAAACCGCACTTCACGAACTCGAAAACTGGTCGAAGAAAACAGGATTTCAGTTTTCACTCAGCAAATCAAATTCCTTATAAATAGGAATGTGAAATCACTACTCTACGAAAGAGTTAGGCAAACTCTAATGGCTTGACAAATTCCGATACCAAATACCCCCTCCTTGGACAATAAGTATTCCTCAATCTAATACATCCTTAAATATCTTTATAAACAACGATACTCCCTACTCCTTAATAAAAAATACCTTTATCAAAAAACTTGTGCCTCTAAAACATCTACTGGAGTTAAAGTAGTGTCGTTACTACAAATATTATAGTCGAGTATAAATAACCATTTTTAAGCTGCATACATACCGGTGAGCTATATGCCTTCTACAAGCTCTCACTCATATTAACTCGGTAATATATCCAAAGCTCTTATAATTACCGATTCCCTCAGTTCCATCAACCATTAACAAGCTTTACTCAACACATCCAATTGCTCTCATAATTAAAAAAGAATACCATACAAAACAGCATACTGTACAATTTTTATGGGTTTCTTCACACAGGGGACTGCAAGGAAAAGAAGAAGCGAACCGCATTGCCCAACAAGCAAGAAACAGTGAAACCGCGAGTGAAGTGAGAAATGTAGTGCTAAATGACTTAAAATCATTTGTTAAAGTGAAGGTTGAAAATTTGTGGCTAAACCAGTATAACAGTTCAACTTCAAAACTTCACGAAGTGAAAACATAAATGTAAAACTGTGGAAATATCCAATTTCCAAGAGATCTAGGACATAACAGACTTTCCCACTTTATATGACAATTATAATGTTCCACTCAGTGTTAAGCATGTCCTTGTAGAGTGTCCAAGATACCAGTTGCAGAGACAGACCTACCACATCATCGGATCAACAGGTAAAATCTTCAGAGAAAATGTAAAATTGAACAATTGGTAAAATTTCTTAAAGACATTATTCAATATACTTATTAAGAAAATTTAATATTTATAAGTAAATTATCTCGTGTATATACATATATATATATATATATATATATATATATATATATATATATATATATATATACAGTGTAGGAAAAATTTTATGGTCGGTATGGACCTTACGTGAGATGGAGTGAGAAACAGCTGTTTAAAAAGAGAGAGGTATATTAGGTACGCCCTTTATATCGCCGAATGGAAATATTAAAAAAGGGGAAATTCAACGTTGCCAAACTTATTGGTTTTATTTGACCTGTTGTCTTTTTTTGCATTTGAACAATGTTCTATCAAGAAGATAAAATGCTCAAGATAATCAAATTTGGGCGAAATTGATTTAAATGGTAGGTTACTGTTTTTTTTATTGGGAATATGCCACAAGTTTTCTTTACAATAATTGTAATATAACATTTTGATTTCCATTTCGGAAATCGTTTTATATAAATAAAATTTATTAATGTTTCGTATTTTAAGTACGATTTCCGAACTAAAAATCTAAACATCAAAATAATTTCCCAATATGAAATAATAAACATTTAAACATGCATACAATAACGCCAAATTAAAAAATATTCATACACTAATTTATTTGGCAACGTCTAGTCTAGTCTAGTCTGGTCAAAAGATCGAGTAACGAGAAGTAGAGGTGGGTCGTGCTAGTTTATCATTAAGAGCGTAGGAGCAAAATTTCTGTTAAAATGTTATTTCTTTAAACGGCCGTAAAATTTGGGAAAGTTGAGAACAAATAATCCAGTGTTCTTTATTTAGATTAGGTTTAAGTCTAAGTCTGTATTATTTAATACCAATGTGGAACGGGTTGCCTCTTCTAACTCGGTCATTCTTTTTAACATGTAATGGGTGAAGTTCTACCTAGTTTCCACGTCTTGGATTGGCCGTTTGGGAACTGTGTTCTGTTGTAATTAATACTTTAAAAGCCTTTCTGAAGATAAGGTACTTTTTTGAAATGTTTTTTTTGCAGAATTGTCGAAAAAAGGACTTTTTATTTTATCTATTTGTACACGACAGCATTTAAGTGCGTCCCCCACCAATAAATTTAATCATCATCATAAATCACAGTCATCATAAAACAAAACATATTTAATAGCTTTGACCATATTTTAGGAATTATCAGTTACTGCAAAATTTACTTTTCGTTTTAGACCCGACTGATTAATAATTTCAGTAATCGCTGTTTTCTGGATTATGGTTTCCAGAAAAATGGCAGCAGCCTAATAAAAAAGTTTTGAATACTAAATTTTCGGTTAAATATTGTCCTGTTAATGCGAAGTAACTCTCAGTTACTCCAGATGTCCAGAGGTCAGTAGTAATACAGATATTTTCTACTTCTTTAACAACTTGCGATCTAATAATTTGCTCACTTTTGACATAACATTCCTGAAGTAATGAACCTGACAAAGTTTTTCTTGTTGGCGGTTTATATCCAGGAATCCATCCTGCAAACTTTTTAAAAGCTGGTTCTTTAACTATGGAAAACGGATGAAACGAAAAGTTTAGTAAATCTTGAAAATCAATCAGTCCAAGAAAAAGAAACTGATAAAGATGACTTAAGTCCATGGTGTATTTTTGATGAATTAATTGGACATGACTCATCTAAACATACACCTGTATCGAGAGGTATAAAAGAAGTCGACATGTAATTGTCTGATGATATATTACCCACAAACAATTTCGAACGGAGATTGGAACTGTCCATTACCGTGGTGAAAAAACCATCGCCATGTATATCGTAACTTAACCACTATATTCATAAAATGTTGTAGTATTGTAACAAAATCTTTTCCTTATGAACACATGTTTAACATCTGGTATAATTTTAAATAAAAGAAGAACGCGATTAACAAGAAAAGTGGAAAAACTAATGTTTTTAAATGTCAATTTAGACGATTCGCGATTTAATAATGTGTAATGTAAATGTAACTATTTAAGTACCATTTGTATTATTTAATTTATTTTTCAAGTTACAATAAATATATCCTTCGTTAGGTTCTTTTATTTCAATACTTATACACATAAACGATAATAGCTAATATGTTTGTGTACTCGCTAATTTGAATACTGGTAAACAATCAACTAGTTACAGTTTACGAAAAACGGTTCCGATAAAAATTAAAAAAACGAGAAGACCCACCTCTAGTTTTTTAGGTATATTAGGATCGGAACCAGAGAATATCTGATCGGAACTAATCGTCTCACTAATGGGCAATGGCCAATGAGTGTTAAAAGAATTTTAGGAGGGGAGACGAAGGGGAAATATGATTGTTATCTTTGTCTAATTCGTTGAAAATATGATTTTATATCTGCGTTAGATATCCTGTTAAATTTTACCATACCGACCTTAAAATTTTACCTACACTGTATATATGTCGCTAATAACCTCAGAGGTTGATGCGACAATTTTGTAAATAAAAAAAATTTTAGAGAACGTTAGGAAGCCAACGTTTAGTATACTGCTTTAGGATAGAAGCCTACTACTATGTTCAAATTTAGCTCGACATAGTTTTAATCAAAAAAATTATTCAGACGATTAGATTTTTCTATGCGTTTGTTTTATCTTTTTAAGACTACATGACTGACTACATAAAATTGGTTGAACTTGCATTGAAGTGGAAGTTTTAATAAACGTACAATATACAGGGTGTTATCTTTAAAGCTCTTAAAATTATTATATTATAATCTTTAAATATTATCTTTAAAAACTCAAAGTGACTAACGATATCAGAAAAATGGTAAGTTGGGCAACATTGCAAACATCACATTTCAAATCTTTATATTGCAAAATAGGCGTATCCCCATTTTTGTATAACTCGGACTCGGACCAACCATTTAATATATATATATATATATATTATATATATATATATATATATTATATATATATATTATATATATATATATATATATAAATGTTTTGGATGGGTTGGAGTCAATAAAAGGGGCTATTGGTTAACTATTTTTTACTCGAGCTTTCAATTGTATTTACAATTATTATCAATAGCTGCAAATAAAAATAAGTTTGGTTAATAAAATTGCTGCTAACGTATTTCAAAAAATATTACTATAAAAATGGTCTTATCTAATAAATGTTTCTCTGAAATTTTAATATAATTTTGAAAAAGTTTCTTAACACAAAAACAATTGAATTTATAAATTTGCAAACTACTTTATTTGCAGCTCTTGATAATAATTGTAAACACAATTGTCGAGTAAAAAATAGTTAACCAATAGTCCCTTTTATTGACTCCAGTCCATCCAAAACATTTATACATTTTTTCGAAACGAGTCACAAGTATACTTTTTCCAAAGTCAATTTTCCAAGTGGCGGCTTTTGAGCTTCTTTGATGCAAATGCCGACCATTGGCGTGGAAATTAAGAAAAGGGATCAGTTCATCAAACGCATATTTCAAGAAAAATCATAATTTTTATTAATTTTTACATAATTATATTCAGGAAAATTTTTTTTACAGAACAATTTTTTAAACAAATTCAAAATATCACCTTTTGTGCTCCAAAAAATATTTTTTAGGTTTTTGGATGACTCTAAATAAGATCTATGTCATTTTTCTCAAAAGTTAATAGTTTTGGAGATATAGGCGATTTAAAATCCGAAAAATGCGATACCTAATATGCATTTTCGAGGCTTGAAAAATATGTAAATGAGTATTTTTGAGATTCAAGAGTATTTAAACTAAAGTCTCGACATTGATTTTGGTGAGAAATTGGGGTAATATTTTCCGTAGCAGAAAAAGGAGATCTTTTGAATTTGAATTGTTTCCTGCAAAAATGTCCGGCACCCTTCAACCTTCGATTTGTTTAAACGCGGTATTTTTGAATAGGAATCTTCAAAGGACAGAATCAGTTTTTTTTTTCAAATGTGAGCGGGCTCACAACATCTAATAAATAACAAATTAATTCTTTCAAATTAAAGCTTGTTAATTTTAGTGATTTATAAGAATATTGGACTTATTATTTAGTTTTTACATAAACCATAATATTTTTTTACAATTATCTGTAAATAATGGTTCATTCTGTCAGAAAATTTTAAAAGATTGTCTATCCAGCAAGGACAGAAAATCTCAAAATATTGTCTGTCCAGCAAGGACCACGAGGAGGTATGAGCCTTCCTTGCCAGGAAAGGAAAGGGTTAGGTATGTTAGTAAGAATATAAAGTTAGTTTTTTTTTCATTTTGTTTTTATTATTTTTTTTTTTGTTTTTATATTTTTTTTTGTTTTTTGTTTTTTTTTTGTTCTGACTCTATACAGTGTGTCGCATTTAAGATGAAGATACCCCTATATTTCGGCTATTAGAATAAATACCAATTTGAAATTTTGCACAGTCATACAGGTTGTCAATTCACATTTTTTAAGATAATCAACTGAAATTTAATTTTTAAACACGGCCTACTGTTAATGCACAAACAGAGTGAATCTTCAATATTTTGCTTCGAGTTAGAGATATCGGAAAAAGTTATTTGGAAAAGATGTTCCAAATATTATTATAACCCCACATAACAAAGTTTTATGTCAAAATTCGCACTTTTACTTTTTTCATTAATTGAAGAGCTTATTTCCAGTGTCTTAAATCCAAAATTTCGATTTTTTTAATTTTCTTTTTTTAAACTTTATAGATTTCTTCAAGTCTAAAATAAAGTTATATGTACCAAAACAACTTCTTATTTGCCATTTAAAAGTGCATATGAAAATTGTAAAATTGTATAATTTGTATGTTAAATTTGTATGAAAATCTGTAATTTCATGGATTTCATTATATGGATTTAAGACACTTTGGAAATAAGCTCTTCAATTGTAGTCAGGATTCTAAAACGGACAGTTGGCTGTCCCGAGATGCATCTTTAGACAGCCAATTGTAGATTTAGGATCGAGATTACAAATAATACTGAAAAACTAAAATTGCGAATTTTGTCATGAATTTTGGAATGTGCGGTTACAATAAGTGGAATAACTTTTCCAAATAAGTTTTTCCGATTTCTCTAACGCGAAGCAAAATATCGAAAATTTACCCTGTTTGTGGATTCGCAGTAAGCCGCGTTTAAAATTTAAATTTCAGATAACTAACTATCTTAAAAATATGTGCACTATCAACATGTATGACTGCAAAATTTCTAATCTGTATGTATTTTGATAGCTGATATATAGAGGTGTCTTCATCTTAAATGCGACACACTGTATAATAATGAATACTAGTGTTCAAGATGCATCGCGATAGCTGTAAAGAAATTAATTAGAAGGACTAAAAAGAATCGTCAGAGTCTTCTGAAGTCGAATCGTTCCCAGGTTGTATAACTATTGGTGCTATTGCCGGTAAAACAGGATATTCATTTTCTATTTTTACAACATGAGCTTCGCAACTTTTCCACACATCGCTATTAATGCCACTAATTACTTCTCGAATATTCTCAATGGCCACTGCGCTTAATGTTGGTGACTGATTATATTTTCGCAATCGTTTTTTTACGGTACCCCAAACCATTTCAATTGGATTAAAAATGCAATAGTATGGAGGTAATCGCAAAAGAGTATGGCCGTGCCTGCTGCAAATGGTGTCAATAACGTATTCGTTTTTGAAATTCCGACTTTTGATCATTCTAATTAATTCTTTTTTTACTGGAATCTTTTTAGGAACAGTGATATTTTTAAGTTCCATAAATTTTAAAATTTCGTCCTTTTTCGTGTTATTATTAGGTATTTTATTTAATATGCGGGAATGATACGACGCATTATCCATAACAATCACTGAATTCGGCGGAATATTGGGCAAGAGTTGTTCAACAAACCACTTTTCAAATAAATCGGCTGTCATATCTTCGTGATAATCGGCAGAAGACTTTGTTATATTTTTGGCCGACAATAGCAATGCATTAGATACAAAACCATCTTTGCTTCCGGCATGAAGAATAATAACACGTTTTCCTCGTGAACAGGGTGTATTTAATGCACACTTGTTTGTGTTGTCAACCCAGCCGTACTTGACAACATCATGCGTATCGAACCAGGTTTCATCTAAATAGATTATGTTTCTGTTTGAATTACGATACTGTTTTATTTTACTCAAATACTCTCGTCGAAGTTCAACAATACGCCGAGATTCCATTATTACCATTCGATTATCTAATTTCTTATATTTAAATCCACAACTTATCAAAATCTCGCGCAGTGTTTCCAAAGATGTATAATTATATTCAGGGAAATCTCTCAATTTTTCACGAATCAGTTCTAAAGTAGGCACTCTATTTTCTTTGTAAAAATTGTAAACTGTTCGCTGAATAACGTCTTTTGCAGCAGTGTCAATCCTACCCAATTTTTTATTTGGTCGCTTTCGTTTTAAGGAATGATCTGTAACAATGCCTAATTTAATAATTGTATATATCGTCTTATACCCGATTTTTGTTAATACATGAATTCTCGAAACAATTGCATTATCAGCCATCAAAATATTTTCTTTTTTCAAACACTCATACATATTTAAAACTATTCTTTGGGATTGTACGTGCAAATCTTTATTTTTTAATTCGGGGCTGTCATTAACATAATTGTCATTATCTATTGATAACACAGAAGTTGATGCATCTTGATCATTCGTATCAAATGGTCTCCAAAATGCCATCCTAGAAAAATATAATATTACTTACCTTATTATCCGCCTCTGATAGCTGCTTGCAAAATGAACTATTTAGGGTGTCATATAGCCAGACAAACAGGTGTTCCATCAAGATTTATTGCGATGCGCTTCGCTGTTGCCAAGTTTAAAATTATTGAATGTAACTTTAATACCATAATTAATATATCTGCAATTTTTCATGTTTCCAGGTAAGGTATAAAATCAATAAAATTTGGAAAAAAATAATACAATTCTTGAAACCGTTTTTCAGAACTTGGATTCTTAAAAGTTGTCTGATTTCTTAAAAGTCGATCATTATATCTATAAGAGTATTACCGCTAAATTCACCAACATGGCAACGTCGATATAGACCGAACATCGAAATCACCTCGAAATTCTGTCCAGACTACAATGTTGCCGATATTCGAAAATTACTTAGAGTATAAGTTATATATACAAAGTTCACAGTTGCTTTAATTCATTAGTGAAGAGTCCATGGAAATATTAGTACCTAGTTAATTAATTTATATAGATATATTTTTTGAGAATATGTTCATATTATTTTTTAAGAGTGTCGTTCGTTGACTAGCAATTGAATAATAACGAATAGAGAATAGAGAATATTTTTTAAATATAACCTTAGGAATTTTAGGAAATATATCTGACAACCTTGATTTGAAAGGCGGTCTCTTTGAAATCAGAGTGAGGCATATTTATGTTGGAAAATTATTAGTGGATGTACTATACTTCTTTTTTCTGAAAAACAGACCGCATACCCGATACACCAATACAATAAATTGTTTATATATATATATATATATATATATATTATATATATATATATATATATATATATATATATATATATGTATATATATATATATATAGATATATATATATATATATATATATATATATATATATAATATATATATATATATATATATATATATTGCTCTTTCGAAATTATTTTCGTTCTTCTTTTAAAAAACCAAACTAGTGTCAAATTTGTTTAAATCCAGCTAAGCAATCGTTTGTTTTCTAGCTAATTAAAAACAATAACCGTTGCGTGCAGAAATTATCCATCAAGATTCATATTGTCCCTTAAGTTATCCACTTGTAGCTTTTGCTTGGACGATCGCATATATATGTATGCTTATCTAATTGATAATGTATCTTCATAGTACTTGGTCACGTCACCTCCATGCCTTACAAATATCTCTCAAAGAGAAACTGAGTCAATTATTTGATAATGGATGTATAATATGGATGGATACCTGTTTATCTGCAGTGGCTATATTCAGAGACGGTTTTAGTTGACATATAATATGTATATATATATATATATATATATATATATATATACATATATACATATATATACATATATATATATACATATATATATATATATATATATATATATATATATATATATATATATATATATACATATATATATATATATATATATATATATATATATATATATATATATATATATATATATCGCACCCTCAGTAATATAAGGGATCAACTCAAAATTTTGGTAAATTGAGATTTTAGATGCTATGGGCACAAAATTAAATTCTCTACCGGTTAGCGCTGACAGAGAGAGAAATAGGACATTAGTTGCTCGGTAAATATATTTGTGCCTCTCTCTTACTCTCCCCGCCAACCTATTGTTTTTACTGCTACAAGGTAACAATCAGTAACGTGCCTATAGTCGTCAAAGGCGGACTGTTCAAACGTCGTGCGATTCCTGTTTGTGCCCTTCTATGACAAAATTCTGGTGAGTTTGTATGTTAACATTTTTTATTATATAGAACAATTTTTAGTTTAGCCCTTATATTATGTAAAATGTAATTAATAATTGGGTTTAATTCATAATAGCTCGCTATATTGCCAAAAAGTAGAGATGTTATACGGAATCATATCTTATTGGTTCATTATAGTACGTAAATTGTTTTATTGTTGATGGCGAACTTTGTAATTGGCCCTTATTTACATGAAAATTTTAACTATTTTTTTAATTGATCCGATTTGCGGCGAGTTCGTTCCTCAGCCAGGTACGTCTAAAGCCAATATTTCCATGCCATCCTGATCGAGATGCGATGAGTTGCCATCAGTTAGATCAAGAACAGTAGGTAGTTACATAATGTCTCCAATACATTCAGAAGAAAGCGAGGTAGGCCTCAGTGATGACGATCCCACTTACAAACAAGAACATTTTCGTCGACGTCCACGGATCACAGCAACTCTAACTTCGATTGGTACAAACAATGTAACTATGACAAATGATAACATTCAAAGACAATCAAGAAAACGTAAAGCAGATCCAACCAAATGGATACAAAACACGCAAAAAATGAAACGAAACTTGGGTCAAAGCTATGTAGCTATACATTCGAAGAAATTGGTTCCTGCACGTAATATGAAACCACCTTGTGGCCAAAAATGTAGATTAAAATGCAGTGAGCGAATCGATGATTCCAAAAGGTTGAAATTATTTAGTGCATTTTGGGCATTAGGGGATAGACAATTACAAAGAATGTATGTTTTGTCTAATAGCGCACAGATTACACCTAGGTACAAGTATACCAATGCCGAAAAACCACGAAATCCAAACCATGCATTTTATTTTTCCGTAGACAACGAAAGAGTTAGGGTATGCAAAAGCTTTTTTATTAATACTATTGATATTTCTCATAAGATGATTCGAAATGTACATGAAGATAGTAGAAAAACTGGGGGCTTCATAAAGGATGACCAACGCGGCAAACACAATAGTCATAAAAGTGTAAGTGATGAGCTTATAAATGACATCACCAACTTCATCAACTCTATACCCCGCATTGAGTCACATTATCTAAGAGCATCTACCTCTAGAGAGTACATCAGTAGTGGTAAAAGTATTGCAGAGCTCTTTAGAGATTTTGAAGTACTGCAAGAGGAAAGGTCTCGCCCGGCTGGACTATATCACACGTTTTATGAAATTTTTAACACAAAATTTAACCTTGGCTTTTATCAACCAAAAAAAGATCAATGCGATCTTTGCCTGCAGTTCCAAAATTCTACTGAACCACTAAAACAGAATCTTAGGGATCAATATCATACGCATTTGGAAAAAAAGAAGTTATGCAGGGAGGAAAAAAAGAATGACAGAAAGAACATTGATGAGTGCAATATTTGTGTATGTTACGATGTACAAGAAATTATGCAAAGTCCTAACGGTGAAACATCACCATTCTATTACAAATCTAAATTAAATAGTTGCAATTTCACTATGACGGAATTATAAAAAATACACGAAAACGATGTGTCAACAATGGACATCTCTAAAGGCTATGAAAATGTCCATTGTTATTTTTGGGACGAGACTCAAGCGAAAAGAGGCGCTACAGAGATAGGGAGCTGTGTTTTCCATTATTTACAGATGGTGTCTGATAAAGTTGGTGACAGGGAAGTAAATATAACATTTTTTCCGATAACTGTTGTGGGCAAAACAAAAATAAATATCTTACATGCTTATACTTATACGCTGTTGCCAATCTAAAAATTTGTCGTCGATAACTCACAAATATCTCATAAAAGGGCACACTCAGAACGAAGCTGATAACGTGCATAGTTTGATACAAAAGCAGATAGCTAGAGATAGGAAAACTGGCCCAATATTCTCTCCTGTTCAATACATCTCAGCAATCAAAAGAGCAAGGAAAATGGGTGCTTCATTTATAGTTCACAGTTTAACTTACAATGTTTTTTACGATCTTCAGAAATTACAAGAAAATTGGGGCTATAATTTTAATACAGATGAACAGAAAAATAATCTTGTATGGAATAGTATTAAAGTACTGAAATTTACCAAAGAAGACCCATTTTCGTTTTATTACAAGTGCTCATATAAGGATGAGTTTAAAAAAGTTAATGTTCGTGATAAGAGGAAGAGAATGCCAAATATTAAAGAAATAACCATGCAGAAAGCTTACCTCCAGGCACTTCCACTTAGTTGTGCTAAAAAGAATGATCTTAAGGATCTTATTAATAAACAATTGATAGATCCATACTATGCGTCTTATTATAACAACATGTCTTAATATTACTAAAGTTTTGAGACTGAATTTTATTTTTGAAGACTTTATTTTTTAGAATGAATTTTTTTGTTATGTGCAGTTTTCGAAGTTTAGAATGGAGGAATGAATGTTTTTTTGTTATGTATAATTTTTTAAGTTTACTGTGGAGATATTGTGATATACAATTAAGTATTAAGTAAACGACAATGTAAAAATTGAGGAGTTCCTACTTGTAAGTTTTATTTGGAATTAAAACTCATAAATGTGACAATATTAAAGCTATCTTATTATGTTTAACTCTTGTTTTGAATTTTTTTTAGATTATTGTTATATTTTGCACTGATTAATAAAGTATTACTATTATTTTACCTGATATTTTATTTATAAAACAGAAACATTAAATTCAAACATCGGTTGGGATTGGTGATATAGAGTACCATTTACGATTAAAAATTAAACAGTGGCAGGGACACTAATAATATAAGGGATCAAACTTAAATAGTTCCTTATTTCTGTTATGGTTTTTTATACTATACGGGACTAACTCGAAAGTAGTTTTTTCCATTCCTTGTAATTAATAGAATTTATTTATATTATTATTTTTTCCTCATTGCAATTTTTAGTGCAGTTATCAAATAACAGATCTGCCAAATTTCATATTTATAACTTAAATAATAAGCATTTTATTTGAAAAAATAGCTGTAATGTCGGATACCAGAATCTTTAAATGCGATTTCCCACAAATCTACTTTTTTGAATTGTGCCTCTATATTACTGAGGGTGCGATATATATATATATATATATATATAATATATATATATATATATATATATACAGGGCGGTGAATCGCTAAACGGGCCATAGGAAACTCGATGGGAAATTCAAAACTGTGTTGAATTCCTGCTTCCCTAATTATTTAACACCAAAAGTCAAGAAAACGTAAACTGAAAAATTTGTAGAGGACTGAAATATGTATCGAAAACAAATGTTAAAATTGTTCTACGAATTAAACGTATTCCAAAATTTTTTCAAGAATATAATACATTTTTAAGGCAACCCCATAAAGTCAGGTCAAATGCGATGCAATAATGTGTACCAAATATTCATAATTAGAGGATTTGGTCGACAAGAAAGCCTGAGGATACTATTGAAAACCATACCCAGTATCCACAAGGAATCTACGTTCCTGTAGTGGGTTGTATACCATATATTAACAAAATTTTATTAAAAAACCTTTATAAAAGGTATATATTTAAAAAGGTATTTATTTTTTAAATACATACCTTTTATAAAGGTTTTTTTAATAAAAAAATTTTTTATACCCAATATCGTTCAAAAATAAATGTCTGGTTAGGAATATTTAGACACAATATTATTGGACCATTTTCTATGAGGAAAAGTTAAATTTAAAAAAGTTTTTAGACTTGCTACAAGAAGAGATTTTACCCAGACTTGCAGAAATAGATCCAGATGAAGAAGAAATTTGGTTTCAAATGGATGGATGCCTGCGCACAATAACTGGGAGGTTAAGGAATTCCTTAAAAACAGCTTTAATAATTGTTTGATTGGACCTGACTGTAATATTAAGTGCCCCCCCTAGCTCCAAACGATTATTTTATCTGTGGGCATCTAAAATCAAAAATCTATTCTGACCAAAAATTTACAGATATTAAAGCTTTAAAAATGCGAATTATTGAAGAGTGTGCAAAAATAACGTCACGCGTTCTGGCTAATGTTAGACGAGAATTTTACAATCTAGTGGGATACTGCTTAGTACAAAATGGTTGAACATTTGTTGTAGTTTTATGTTTAGAAATTTTCATAAATTATTTTTTAAGATGGATTACAGTAAAACTATATTGAAATTTTTTGAATTGTTGTATAACCTCGAATTGAATTGGGGTGTAAACAATATAATGTATTGTTTACAAAGTACTATTTATTGTTCACTAGTAGTAGTAGTATTTGTGAAAATTTTTCTGTTTATAATTTAATCATAAAATAAAAATATTAACAATATTATTATATTATTATAAAATTATCAATATTATTATAAAAATTAATAAACTCACCAGGCTTCCGGGTGAAAACCGCGTCGATTATCACTGCGCTAAGCGTTCGATATATTCTCTCATGTCTTCTTAAGGGCTTCCGGTTTTTCAATCTCCTACGACGGCAAAGACTAGTACACTGTTCACTAGTCAATCACAGTTGTTTCCTTCTTATTTTGTTGATTTGATATTTTAACAATTTTAATTTACTTATTAGGGGTTGAAAGAGGGGACTAAGCAATTACTGGGCTTGGAGATAGGGTAAGCAAATAAATTGAAACGTTTGCGAATGGCTACTCGTGTTTTGGTTGTAGAGCTGTTCTGGGCAACACTACACAAAAAGATTCCTAAACTATTTAAAATATGACGCCGTTTAAATAATTATTTTGTTGTTTGGAAAGAAAGGCTTTTCTTTCCTAAAAAATTTCAAGGGTGAATATCATTTTAAAAGAAATAATTTTTAAACTTCTGGTTTAAAGGCATACATTACATATTTATTTTTATTTCACATAAACAGTTAAAACAAATAAAAATATCTAAATTTATCAACAAACTTACATTGAATTGGACCTTTTAACAAAACAGAATTAAAACTATGTTTATCAACAAATGTTACATTGAACCTTCTAACAAAACAGACTTTAAAAATATGGTTATATACCAAATGACAGAAAAGATGTACTAACTGCCATATGTCGAAATGAAATACCAAACTTTTCTGAATTATTAATTAATTATCAAGGTTAACTTTATTTAAAAGAAAACTAAAATATGACAATTAGCTGATTCATAAAACTTATATTTATTTAGAAACTTTAAACTCAAAATGAGAGCAAATCTTAGTATATTAAAGATAAATGTTTATTTAGAAAAAATTAACAAAACTAATCGCTTCAATGGCTAATTATTTTCTTTGAAATTATTAAAAAAGTTTGTTATCTTAGATTTCAATACAAAAAACACTGTCCCACACAAACTTCAAACGATCTGATCCGACCCATGGGAGACACAAAATGGAGGCTGACAAATACCAAAACTGGGCCTTAGGTGATCCTGGATGATATCAATATGGATTTTTTAAAATCGGCTGCCTATTTTCCTTAAAACCATGTCGGCTTGCTTAGCCCTAAGCTATTATTAAATCCCTCTATCACGGAATACTCGTTAGCTATTTCTCTCTCTCTCTCCCTCTCTCTTTCTCGTTAATATTTTCTTCAGATGACTTCTCAAATACACTTCAGGTGAACAAACTTCAGGTATCTGTGATATATTAGCCAGGGGTTTTTAAGTAAACACAACTTCAGATCACTGTTACGTACTAGCCAGGGGAAAGTCAAATAAATACTTATACATTTTTATATATTTAAATATTTGATATGTAAAGGAAAAAGATAATGCTACAATATATACTTGACCTAATAACCCAAGTTATTTACTTTTCAGGAGACGAGCCTAAACAAGGATTTGCTACGGTAATTTGGTTTCATCCAGGAAATTTCACAACGGGCACTCCCGCTATGTGGAATCCGCATACCCTTGTTTATCGCCAGAGAGTAATTATTGTAACAGTTAGCTATAGATTAAATATAATGGGCTTCTTTACCACTATGGATGGCGAAGCATCCGGAAATTATGGGCTGCTTGATCAACAGGCCGCGATGATGTGGGTAAAGAAGAATATCAAGCTGTTTGGTGGGAATTCCGATAATATTTGTATCATGGGTTACGGGACAGGAGCCATGAGCGTTGGACTGCATTTAATTAATCCACAGTCCAGAGGGCTATTTAATAAAGCGATTGCCATGAGTGGTAAGTAATAGTATATAATTAATAGAATCAATACGCAATCTATTAATTAAGTGTTATAGACAGAAATTTGGGTATAGAATTTTTCAATTAAAACATAAAAGGTAGCCTCCGTTAAGATAGATAAAATGCCCTCACTCCTAGAAGGAATTTTCTCATTTTTTTGTTCTGCGTGATTAAAAAATAGGACTCAGTGCAGTTTTAACTCTCCACCACCTCTTTACTTCCAAAAACGATATTTTTTCGTTTTAATTTATTTTTATACACTCGGTGAGTTGCAATCAATTGAAAAATTTCAAAAATTCACACGCTTTTAATTAACTTAGGCTTTTATAAACTTGTGTATTTTTATAGACCCATAGGTTAAGTGTACAATAACATTAAAATGAATTTTTTAAAAGAGTATAACTTTTTTTAGATTGTTTTTTTTTTATTTTGTGTATTTAACCATAAACTATATTTATGATTTTTCCAGATTTTCCGTTATGTACCTCATCTTCAAAAATCCAGAAACTGTTATTTAGTTGTTTTTGGGGATTATTTCCATTTTATAGACTTTAAATAGATCAAATCAGGGCTTTTTATATAATATATATAATTTGAAGTCCATGGGTCCTTAAGTAAGTTTAAAGATTGTGTGGAACACCGTTAAACTCTCCAAAAACTATGTTTTCAGAGTTTTTAAGGGTTTTTGCAGGGTTAATTATATTTTTTGATACAACCTCAATTAATTATTTTATTTTTTACATACAACGGTGAATAAAATATAGAAAATATAGTGCAATTTTAGTCCGCCAGCCCCCCGCATAGCTGAGGCTTTTACAAAACGTTCGTTGAGTGTATACAGTGTAGGTAAAAGTTTATGGTCCGTATGGTAAAATTTAACAGGATATCTAACACAGATATAAAATCACATTTTCAGCGAATAGACAAAGATAACATTTTGCCCATTAGTGAGACGATTTTACATATCTCTGGTTCCGATCCTAATATACCTAAGAAACTAGAGGTGACTCGTTGACATTTTTATCGGAACCATTTTTCGTAAACTGTAACTAGTTGATTGTTTACCAGTAGTTTTAAATAAGCGAGTACACAAACAAACATATTGGCTATTATCGTTTAAAAATAAATTAAACAATACAAACAGTACCTAGTTAAATTTACATTACACATTATTAAATCGCGAATCATCTAAATTGACATTTAAAAACATGAGTTTTTCCACTTTTCTTGTTATCCGTGTTCTTCTTTAATTTAAAATTAAACAAGATTTTGAACATGGTTTCACAACGAACAGATTTTGTTACAATACTACAATATTTTATGAATATAGTGGTTAAGTTATATAAGAATATAGTCCACTGTAATGGACAGTTCTAATCTCCGTTAGAATTTTTTTGTGGGTAATATATCATCAGACTAAATAACATGTCGACTTCTTTTATATCTCTCGATACAGTGTATGTTTAATGAGTCATGTCCAATTAATTCATCAAAAATAAACCATGGACTTAAGTCATCTTTATCAGTTTCTTTTTCTTGTACTGGTTGATTTTCAATAGTACAATCTTCTTTTTCTTTTTTTTATAGAAGTAACCAGCTTGTTAACTCTTTCTTTTGTTTTTTATAACTAGGTATTCTGATTAATGAATGAGTTTCGATTTACGATTGATCTGCATTTTCGATTTCAAATCTTTATTGATAGTTCGTCAAAGGATTTATTTATTGTAAATATTCAATTAAGAATTCTTTTTCTTAGTCAAAATTATTGACCTAGTATAAGAATAATAATTTTATTTTCAAAAAATGCACATTTGTAGAAGATGCAGCTTTTATGGTCCACTTTCTGAATATTATAATGATTGAAACTTCTCCTGACGCATTTCTGTCCGTTTCGTACTACTTCTACTACAAGTACTGACATACTGCCACCGCCACCCAAGCGTCAAAAGGTGATGGATACTTCCATTAATAAAAATATTAGTTTAGAACAAAAGAAACAAATAGATATGGATTTACTAAACCTATGCAAAGACTCGTTTCATCCGTTTTCCATAGTTGAAGAACGAGCTTTTAAAAAGTTTGCAGGGTGGATTCCTGGATATAAACCGCCAACAAGAAAAACTTTGTCAGGTTCATTACTTCAGGAATGTTATATCAAAACTGAGCAAATTATTAGATCACAAGTTGTTAAAGAAGTAGAAAATATCTGTATTACTACTGACCTCTGGACATCTGGAGTAACTGAGAGTTACATCGCATTAATAGGACAATATTTAACCGAAAATTTAGAATTTAAAACGGTTTTATTAGGCTGCTGCCATTTTTCTGGAAACCATAATTCAGAAAACATCGCTTTTGAAATTAGTGAAATTATTAATCAGTGGGGTCTACAACGAAAAGTAAATTTTGCAGTAACTGATAATGCCTCAAATATGGTCAAAGCTATTAAAGATGTTTGGAATGAAAACATTTAAATTGTTTTGCTCATACGTTAAATTTATTGGTGGAGGACGCACTTAAATGCTGTCGTGTACAAATAGATAAAATAAAAAGTTTTTTTTCGACATTTCGGCAAAAAACACATTTCAAAAAAGTACCTTATCTTCAGAAAGGCTTTTAAAGTATCAATTACAACATAACAAAGTTCCCAAACGGCCAATCCAAGACGTGGAAACTAGGTAGAACTTCACCTATTACATGTTAAAAAGAATGACCGAGTTAGAAGAGGCAATCCGTTCCACATTGGTATTAGTTAATACAGACTAGACTAGACCAAATCTAAATAATGAAGACTGGATTATTTGTTCTCAACTTTCCCAAATTTTACGGCCTTTTAAAGAAATAACAAGTACAATGAGTGGCCAAAAATACTTGAAGGGTAGTTCAGTGATTGTTATGGTACGCTGCCTGCAAGAATATTGCAATAAAATTTTAGCAAACGATAACCTTACATCGATAGTATCCGACGTAGTACAATTACTAATATCGGGTTTAGCAAAAAGATTTAGAGGATAGACAGAGTGCACATTGTCATTATGTACATTTATGGATTCACGATTTAAAGTGCAGGGATTTTCTGATAAAAATGAAGCTAAAAAACAAAAGAAAGAGTTAAGAAGCTGGTTATTTCTATAATTAAAGAACAAGAAGATTGTACTATTGAAAATCAACCAGTACAAGAAAAAGAAACCGATAAAGATGACTAAGTCCATGGTGTATTTTTGATCAATTAATTGGACATGACTCATCTAAACGTACACCTGTATCGAGAGTCCATTACAATGGTGGAAAAACCATCGCCATGTATATCCTAACTTAACCACTATATTCATAAAATATTGTAAATGTGAACACATGTTCAAAATCTGGTTTAATTTTAAATAAAAGAAGAACACGGTTAACAAGAAGTAAAGTAGAAAAACATGTTTTTAAATGTCAATTTAGACGATTCGCGATTTAATAATAACGTGTAATGTAAATGTAAGTACGAATTACTATTTGTATTGTTTAGTTTATTTTTCAAGTTATAATAAATATATCCTTCATTAGTTTCTTTCACTTCAATAAATATACACATAAACGATAATAGCCATTATGTTTGTTTATGTAGGTACTCTCTTACTTGAAACTACTGTTAAACAATCATAGTAACTTGTTTACGAAAATCGGTTTACGATAAAAACGTCAACGACCCACCTCTACTCGTTACCTCTGTCCACGCGAGACGAGACGTTGCCAAATAATTTTGTATGAAGCTTTTTTATTGTGGCATCATATGCAGTTTAATATTTTTATTGGGAATAAGGCACAATGTGACTTTAAAATAAGCTTATTTTGATGTTTAGATTTTTAATTCGGAAATCGTACTTAAAATACGAAACATTAATAAATTTTATTTATATAAAACGATTTCCGAAGTGGAAATCAAAATGTTATATTACACTTATTGTAAAGTAAAATTGTGGCATATTCCCAATAAAAAAACAGTAAGCTGCCATTTAAATGCATTTCGCCCAAATTTGATTATCTTAGAACATTGTTCAAATGCTAAAAAAACAACAGGTCAAATAAAACCAATAAGTTTGGCAACGTTGAATTTCCCCTTTTTTATTATTTCAACTCATTCATTTTCGGCGATATAAAGGGCGGACCTAATATACCTCTCTCTTTTTAAACAGGTGTTTCTCACTCCATCTCACGTAAGGTCCATACCGACCATAAACTTTTACCTATACTGTATAACCTAAAAATGAAGTTTTTTGAAAGAATGCTGCAGGTCTAGTGTTGTTCTATTTTGTATATTTAATCAAAAACTATATTTCCGATTTTTTCCAGATTTTACTGTCAGGTACGCCACCTTCAAAACCTTGTAAACTGTTTTTCAGGCTTTTTTTTTGGATTTTCTCCATTTTATAAACATCAAAATAGATCAAATTAATATTTGTTTATAGGTTATATATAATTTAAAGAAACGGAGCCTTTTAGGCATTAAAACATTGAGCAAAACACCTTTAAACCTCCAAAAAACTATGTTTTTTCAGGTTTTGCGCAGAAGTATAAGAAGTTATACGTTTGTTAAAAAAAAAAACGGATTTGTAGGTTACCTAGATACACTGAACCTACTGGTCTATAATTTTTTTTTGTCAACAAGCCAGGTTGAGTTAATATTTTGCCCTATGTATTTTATGAAAATACAATTTTTGGCTACTACAATTTTTAATTGTTTCAAATTCCAAATTGCATGAGCAAGAAAAAGTGTGTTCTTTGCAAAGAAAGAGATTCACTTGGCATTTACTGACCTATGTGTCAAAGATCACATAAGAAGATATTTGATGTGATAAATTAAAATTGTTTGCAACTGTTGCTCATCCCACATTGAAACATTTTCATATTTTTCAAAAGTCATGCTTCACAATATAATGACGATTTTTAATTAAAAAATAATCAAATAGATCTAAAGGTTGCTAAAATTAAACAAAGTTCAAATATTTAGAAAGTAAATTATCATCTACAGTCTAATAATCATCATGAGGATTTGTCGGTTTTTTGGCTATTTTCTGTATATTGAAAAATGCTTAGATTATACATCAAAATCACATTTGATATTTTCGATGCTTTTAAATCCAAGGTAGGATTTAGAATGGCTATTGAATGGTTTCGATCATCGAAAAATGATAATGACACTTGCAAAAACGTCTGAAATTATCATCAAATCTGGGATATATTGAGGGATTTGGTATTTTACTTTAAAATATGCTTATATAATATATAATATTTTTACATTTTTAGGTAATATTTTGAATCCCTCTGAGGTAAAGCATGCCCAAGAAGACAAAGATTTATTGAATGTATTATCTAGCAGCTTTGGTTGCGATAGAAAGCCAACTTCAGCATTGATCCAATGCCTGCGACACGCAGAAGCAGAGGCGCTGGTTCAGCAAACCGTAAACATAAACTGGAGACCGATTTTGGACGCCGAAATCACCAACAGCAGTGTACCGTTTTTATCAGATCTTCCGATAAGATATTTTGAAAGAGGCGATTATGAGAAAGTTCCTTTGCTTACAGGTTATACTCACATGGAACATATTTTGGAAATCGATAGTCTGAAAAATATTACGAGTACTTCTAATGAATACCTTCAGGCTTTGTTAACGGATCTTATAAGTGGTGATATTCCAATAGTAAATAACTCTGAGTCTTCCTGTGTTTACAATTCTGACCATCTGATCGATGCTGTCATGTTTTTCTATAGCCCTTCTATTCCCGTAAAAGACGCTGAATCTTTCAGAGAGATTTTAATAAACTTCTTTACAGAAAGAAATGTTGCTTCCTCGGTGGTTCAATTAGCCTCGTTAATCAGCAAAGAGCAGCCCACTTACGTGTACAGATTCGACATGAAACCTAGTACACCGGCAGCTGTCATTAATTTGCCTGAATGGGCCACTGTGCCACACTTGTTTGACTTACTGTATGTTTGGGGGGTACCTTACTGGACCACCAACCAGGATTGGGATATCAGAGATAAACGAATATCAGACACAATCATGTCTTTCTGGATGAACTTTGCTAAATCTTCTAATCCCACAGAAAACAGTATTTATCCAGTAACTTGGGAGAAGTATACGGAGGAAAGTCCTGGGATATTGATTATTGACGGAAATTTCAATATGAGTAATCCAAAGAACTTAAATTACAAGGCATTTGATTTTTGGAATAAATATTACCCCAAAGTAAAAGCAATAGCTACTCAGTGTTGCGAATCTTTTGATACTGGTTCGAGTTTACAAACACACTTTTTGGTCCAAACCATTCCTTTGTTTCTACTTTGTTATCGTTTCATAAAAACCATAATTTAGATTAAATCATAAACTTTTAAATATACAAGATAATTTAAGGTACAAATTTTATCAAAAAATTAAAATATAGTACGTATAGAATGTACTTGCCCGGTTATACAAAATATTTGCGTAGTGTCTCAGAATTGTCGACTAGAACTTTTTCAAAATCAAAGTTGTTTTCCAAATTGTGTATAGCTCGTATTATTCTACCAGCTTATCTAAATGAGTACCGTCAAAGTACGACCTGTTATTTAGGCAAATTGTAGGTTTTATCTGGATATAGTTGCCCCCTTCGTATTGAGGTCATCGCTTCATCCCTTTCATTGATGGCTTATGCTTTTATGTCCTACTGGTGATTTACCGCGAACGAAATTCACTTTTTCTTCTTCTCTTCTGTTAGTGTGTTTATTTTACTCTTCCGGGTGATAAGGTGGTAACCTCAAAGTATCGTGATCATGATGTTATAGGATTTATTATTATTTAAGTCAAATGTTTTAAACTTCAGTTCATGATTTTTTATACTGTTATATCGTACCTTAGTACTACAACTAGGTGACTTGAAAAAATACGATTTTGAGTTATCCCATTTAAACAAATCTACGTGAATTGCTGTGTTGAATGCTACAACTCGACAGCTTCTAGCTCAAATATTTGTGAAGTAGTGGGCCGCTGTAACAAGTAGGTACACGCCTGAGTAGGGCAACGCTGAATACTACAACTGTGTAAGCTGAGTTATCTAGTTGTGCACGTAACGGCTCCTCAGTTAGACGATTTATCTACTTGTGTAACTATTGTGATTAGAGAAACACGATAAACACGTGAACTAAGCTGTTACGTTCTAGTTTAGTGATAATTATGAGCTCCAGAGAGAACAAAATGGTGAAAGCTGATCTAAGAGATTTAGGATTTCAAGCAGGTATGGATGAATATATAAAATTTGCATTATTTAAGAACAATTTTCTGTTCCAATTTTTCCCAGTTTTCCCTTTATCTTCTTCTTCTTCCTTCTTATAAGCAATTCTGCTTGTTTATTGGCGAATTGATAACTTTATTGAAAGTTTTCACTCAATCTTTTGCGCGTTCGTCCGATATTCCTTCTACCGATTGGTGATTTATCTCTTGCTATTTTGACCACAATGGTCTCCCCCATTCTGCTTATGTGGGTATTCATTTTTTTTTTCTGTTTAGTGTCAATTCGTTTATACACTGCACGTTACATTCCCTTCTAATGTCTTTACTTATCTATATATCTCGATAATGGGCAAAATTTTATAATTGGAAATAAAAAATACAAGATTTTTCGGATTTTCTCAAAAAAGAATTTTAAAATAAATATAAGCCTAATTCTCAAAACAATCATCATTTTATTCACATTTTGATTTGTATAAATCTATCTATAATATTCAATAAAATTACTAAATAAAAGTAGATTTGATATTTTATTTCCATCTTTTCCTTAGTTTTAGAATAAAGAAGTGTCAAATAAAGATGAAAGTATTCGTTTTTCTGGCAAAAGGTGTGGGACTGAAAATATTGGATACACGTAAACTCATCAACAATAATTAGCTATAAATGCCCTCGTAGATAGTACAAATTCATCACCGAAATTAAAGCAGGGATTTTAAAAAATACCCTCAAATATTTGCAAACTGATCACTGGCCTAACTATGCCCCTTGACAGGTAAATGCTCGCAAACCCAAATTTGAAAGAATAATCAAGTCAGAATGCAAATTAAATAACGAAGTTGGTGACTATTTCGAATATAACCGGAAATAGAGCACAATATGCTTACAAAACATTTTCATTAAAAATTTTACTTTTAAAATCCTATGCAGCTAATTTTTCAGATTTCAAATCCATTTGTATCCATACTAGCAGTGAATCGAGTTTTAGCATTGATTAACCAGTATATACGAGCTCAATGTTCCTTACTAGGTAATGAGATCTTATCGAAGGCCCCTTCTATGTTAATGAAACCGCAAAGAATTTCTTTTGCCGCCATTATCTTTTTAATACTTTTGACTGGGCAGTTCAGAGCATTTATAGTGGATTTGCAGATCTAGTAGACAAATTGATGGTTGTAAAGCGGTGTCCTCATTAGAGTTTCGCTTCTTATTTACTAGTTTCTCCATTGTTTTTAGGAGAAACGAGGTGAGGCATATGGGGCGATAAGACTTCGGTTCGTTAGTAGGACATTTTCCCGTTTTTGGTATAAATACCACCTGTACGTCCCTCCAAGTTTTTGAAATGTGACCTAACACAAGGCTTGCTACGAAAAACCATTCTTATTCGGGGATATAAAAGCTTTGAGGCTTTTAACGGCTCATTCTGTTGAGATCCCTTGAAGCCTCTGGCAGCTGGAGCCAGGAAAATAAGTCTTTAAAAGCTCTCTAATATTTTCCGGTAAGCTCTCAGTATAGTCACCATTCGGCTTTTTGATCAGTCCGATCTTATTTGTGTGATCTTTTGAGAGAACCTTTTGCAGTCATTGTGCAGAGGCCAATTCTGTTTTCCCTTCCCACAGTTTCCTCTAAGAGTTCCTCTTTAATTTTCTAAGTTCTTTGTTGTACTCTGTAAGGGCACTTCTGTAGGGATCCCAGTTACCTATACATTTTACCCTATTGAGTTGTCTGACCTTTTTCTTAAGCTTAGCCAACTCTTTTTTGCACCAGGGAACATCTCTAGATGTTATTTAAATGGACAACTTGATTCATATGCCTTTATATTGAAATTTTGAAGTTGCCATGAAGCTCTATTTAGATTTTCCTCTGTATCGAGCGATGTATTTAGTTTCTCCACTTCCTTTAGAGACACTTTTGATAAGTGTCCTAATCGGTCTGTTTTAGGACTCGATATTCATTAAGGTCCCACTCAGATGCGCAAAAGTCAAACGTTATTTGTTGATGTTCAAAACATATCAATTGTATATTTTATTTGTTATAAACGAACTAGTTAGGGTTATATTATGAACCTCTTTTCTAATTGCTTTTATAAAGCGTGGGTTGTTATTGATTCCTGTGCTACCGTATACTGTGTAATTGTGTATCTGTTCCTTCTCTTGCACCATTTCATGAGTCTTTGTACTTTCTCTTCAAGTTATCAAATCTACCGTGGTGAATTCTGGAATAGAAATAAATTTAATATTATGTGAGAGCAATAGCGCTGCTCTTGGATTGTAGTATTAGTACTCACTCATTACTAGAGTAATCTGCCTGATTTTATGTTGAGTCCTTGTATTCGTCCTCCATTAATCCAAAGCCCCCGTAGGAGATCTTTTGTAAGATGGTTTGAGGATTTTTTAAATTTTTCCTTGCCTTTCTTGTCTGGTTTCCCAGATTTTTTGCCACTAGCTGATTCCTTGGAGTCAAGCCTGGCATGTCCTCCTGACTTTACCTTGAATACTTTTTTGCTCATCCAGGGTCTTAGACATCGTAGCGGGTTTTTGAAACCCACTGATTGTAGCTTGCTTTCTGCCACTATTGACTCTTAGGACTGTTGGTCGTATATCCCGTTGATTTTAGCCTATTGGTGGTTTGGCTGTCCACCGAAATGGGTAGAATTTCCATGGTTCCACTCGTAGACTTGTTCAGTATTCTCCATCCGGAGGTATGGAGGCTAGAGTTTTGAGCCTCTACTAGGCCTAGAATTTTCTTCCGAGAAGGTATGCTGTAAAGACTTCGGTGTGAGGAATTTCTGCTCCCTCTACAAGTCTTAGTGTGGCACCCTCCCATGACTTTATATTTCCAATGTGTGTCTTTAGCTATTCTAAGGTGGCTTTATTGGCGCATATCAAAGCTAGCCAGCCAGGTCTGTTTCGACCGCTCAAAAAGTTATGATTTTCGCATTTTTCTTTTTGATGCTCTAGAATCGTAACTAGGATCATCTCCTTGATGGCATTTAATTATTCCGTTGCAAGAAGATGACGTCGGAATTCAGAGGATAGAATTTCCACTTTAACACTTTCAGCCATTGGACTAAAAGAGGGTTTTGCAGATTTAGACACAGTGTCGCCTTTATCTGCATCACTCCTTGATTTTTTGGCTGTCGGTCTTCGGGAGTGTTCTCTTTAGAACAGACCCTTTTTGGACCTTTTTTCGACTGTTTTCTTTCAGGCTTCTTTTGCAGTCAGTTCTTTCTTAATTAGGTATTTGAACTTTTTTTTCTGGCATCAGATAGTTTTATTCTATTTTTACCCGTGTAGGGGACTTAAGGGCCTAAACTCATCGCCACTAGTGAGGAGTAGCTGCTCCTCAGTAGGTAGCGGCATAATTTTGAATTTTATAAAGGTCAGCAGTGTTCTAGATAACTAATACATGCTAAAATCCTGGTAACTTTCTTTTTCATTCTAAAAATTTGAAGTGCATTTGTTGAATTGCCCTATATGATTAATCCATAGTTTATGTGAGAGTGGAAAAAAGAAAAATATGTCATTTTTAATGATTCAAAGTTGACAACCTTGTAGTGGCAATAAAATAATGAACTGCTTATTCTTTAGTTGTGAGATATGAGCCGACCAGTTCAGTCATTTATCTATGGTTATTCCCAATAATTTAACAGTCTCTTTGTTAACTGGATCATTATGTAAATTACTTGCAGATGTAACCAAATTTTCCGTTTTATCAGAGTTAAGTTTTAGTTTGTTTGCCGCAAACCATGCGCTAGATATAGTAGAAACTTCCTCATAAGACATTTTTAAATCAACATTATTTTTTCCTGATATAACGTATGTCATAGCATCTGCGAATTGTATGGATTTGTACGGGCATATGAATTTAGGCAAATCCTTGACATAAATAATAAAGAAAAGAGGTCCTTAGACCGAACCTTGTGGGACTAGATGTTTTACGGATATGAAATCGGTGAGATGACCTTTAGACACTACCGCCTGGGGTCTCCCACATAGATAAGAAGTTATAAGCTTAAGAGGAATATCTCTGACTCCATAGTAATTTAATTTGTGGAGCAAAATATCTTGTGAAACGCAGTCAAAAGCATTCGACAAGTCGCAAAGAGAAATTGCTATGCGATTGCCGCGTTCAAGCCCCTCAATCACCTCGCTCACAACATTAAATATCGCGTTCGTAGTAGAACGAGCACTTCTGAATCCATATTGTGAGTCGCTAAAGTAATTATTTGACTCAAAATAGGAATAAAATTGTTGTTTGATAACCTTTTCAATCACTTTCCCAAAAGTAAAAACAATGCTTATGGGTCTGTAATTGTCAGTTTTTGAGGAATCACCTTTTTTGTAGTAGATAGTACTTTTGAGTATTCTAGTACTTCTGGAAATACTCCAGTTGATAGAATTAAATTAATAAGATGAGTGAAGGTGTTAAAACTATTTGGTAAGTTTCTTTTAAAATTTTGCTATTAATTTCGTGAACGTCCCTACAATTAGAATTACTAAGAGACTTTATTATTTGAGAGACCTCTTCTTCCAAAACGAGACGAAAAAAGGACTTGCTCGGAAAATGATAATTTCTATAATTGAAGAGGAAATCGACATTAATAGTGGGAAGAGATGTAATTATATTCTCTGCAATTGTAGTAAAAAATTGATTCATTTCGTCTCGAGGTAGATCAGGTTATACCGAACTAGATCTTATGTTATTTCTTTCGTAGTTTACTATTTTCCAGTAGTGTCTAGGGTTATTCTTCTTCTTCTTCTTTTATATATACATGACTTTGTCTGTTTTTCAATGTGCCTCCAGTACGTTGTCGTTCCATCGTTTTCGTGGTCTTCCTACTGACCTATTGGGGAACCGTCTCTTGCCGTCTTTACTACTCTATTTGTTGTCATTCGGCTTATATGATCGTTCTATTCTACTCTTCTATTTCTTACCCAGTTCTTGATGTTCTCCACCTTGCATCTACGTCGTACATCTGTACTTCTAGCTCTGTCCCATAGTGTCTTACCATCAATTTTTTAAGTGTTTTCATCTCTGCTGTTTCTAAAATCCTTTTTGTCCTCTCTGTATCAGGTCTTCTTTCTGTCGCGTATGTCATTATTGGTCTGATGACTGTTTTGTAAATTCTACCTTTCGTTTCTTTTCCGATATTTTTATTTCTCCATTTTGTTTCATTTAGGCAGCCTACGGCTCGGTTTGCTCTGTTCACTTGATCTTCCACCTCGGTTTCGAACTTTCTGTAGCTAGATAATGTGATGCCTAGATATTTAAACTCCATCACTTGTTCTATTATCTGACCTTCCAGCTCTAATTTACATCTTAGTAAATTTGCTGTTATAACCATGCATTTTGTCTTTTTTGGGAAATTAACATGTTAAATTTTCTCTGCGGTTATATTAAATTGGTGCAGCAAACGTTGTACATCATCTTCACTTTGAGAGAATAGTATTGCGTCGTCTGCATATCAGATTATTTTAAGTTGTTTTTCTCCCATTTGGTATCCTTTTTTAGTTCTTACTTTTTTATTATTTCATCCGTAATCAGGTTGAACAATAGAGGACTCAATAAATCTCCCTGTCTTCTTCCTTCTCCCGCTTCAATAAGGTCGATTAATTCTTCTTCTACTTTTACTTTTATTATGTCGTTTTGGTAGATATTTTCGATCGTTTTGATTTTTCCTAGAGGTATCTCTCTTGCGTACAGTAAGTGGATAACGTCTTTTAATTTGACCCGGTCAAATACCTTTGTAAAGTCCACGAAATATACATAGATATGCAGGTTTTTGTATTCTTATGATTTCTCTTGCACTTGCCTCATTATAAATGTAGCGTCGGTGCATGATCTTCCCGACCTAAAACCTTGTTGTTCTTCTGCTAGTGTTATCTTCTTCTTAATGTGCCTTCTCCATTACTGAAGGTTGGCTATAACTACAGCAAATTGCTCTCTATCTTGAGCTGTTCTTAGTATCGAATGTGTGTCCATGCTTGTCCAGTCTCTTACATTCTTCAACCACGAGCATTTTCTTCTTCCTGGACCTCTTCTTCCTTCCACTTTCCCTTCCATTATAAGTCGTAGGAAGTTGTATTTTTCTCCTCTGCAAATATGTCCTAGATAACTCGTTTTTCTGTTTTTTACAATATTTAGGAGTTCTCTCGCAGTACCCATTCTGCTTAGCACCTCGTTGTTGGTCACGTGCTCTGTCCAAGAGATCTTCAGCTTTAGATGAAGTGTTATCATTTCATTCAATTTATTTGTTATTACTTTGGTTGTTAATTTTAGTGTTGTGTTTAACAAATTAATTCCTCTGTAATTTTCCGGATCCGATTTGTCTCCCTTTTTGAAGAGATTAGGATGCTTGATCTCCATTCTTGAGGAATTTTGTTTTGTTATTGTTGAATTTTGGTTTGTCATTTTTTGGATTAGTTTTAATAGTTGTTTGGTAAGATCTGGTCCTCCAGATCAGTATCATAGTATCGCGGCAGGATACTAACTGACTGGGTGGGTACTCTAGACCTAGTGGTTCTAAACACAGGTCTGGAACCTACGTTTGTTAGGAGAGGTACAGGTACATACATCGACGTGACCATGGCGACACAAGGAATAGCGGCGAAAGCAAGAGGCTGGAAGGTTTTGCCAGACTACACCGGAACTGAACATCAATACATCGGGTTCTCGATAACTGGAACGGGGACCACTAACACGGTCCGTGCATCCGGGACGTCTGGGGGCAGATGCTGAGATGGGAATGACTGGAAAGTATACGAGGAGCTAATTAAATGGAGAGTGAGCATAATGGAGGGTCAATCACCGACGGTGGAAAGCCTGGAGAGAGTGATTAAAGAAGCGATGGAAGGAAGCAAGATTGGTCGCCAAGATGTCAACAGGATGCCATATTGGTGGAATGCGGACATCGAAGCACTAAGAAATGTATGTATAGCAATGAGAAGAAGGTTAACAAGAGCAAGAGGCAGAGCAGGAATCAATCCTGAGGTCATCGAGGAGATCGAGGAAGAGTACCGCGCAAGGAAGAGGGAACTGTACAGGAAAATTTGTACAGAAAAAGAAGGCACTGGAAAGAGCTGTGTGAAAAACTGGATGAGGACATCTGGGGTCAGGTATACAAGATCGTTATGAAGAAGTTCCATGCGTATCCTCCTTACGAAATGCCTATGGACAAGAAGCTTGAGGTAACAAGAGAGCTCTTTCCGGACGGCAGATGTCATGGTGTATGGAGGGATGAAGAAGCTGAGCAGGCTGTACCCTTTACCATGGATGAACTTGTCGAGGCATTGGGTTCACTCAAGACTCGTAGGTCCCCCGGACTGGATCAGATACCACCTGAGGCGGTAAAGGGTCTAGGACGGGTGGAGCCTGCGTGGCTTCTGGAACACATGAATGCATTGCTGGAAGCACAAACCTTTCCTGAGCCTTGGAGGACATCGAGGTTAATACTGCTTCCCAAAGCTAGGGAAAAGTATCGCCCCATCTGTCTTCTTCCATGCATCAGTAAGCTCTATGAAAGGATGCTGCGAGTACGCATAGACGACATGATTGGGAGGTCAGGTGGTTTATCTCGGAGGCAATTTGGTTTTTGTAAAGGGAAAAGCACGATTGATGCAATCATGAGTGTACTCGAAGCATTGCACAACAGAGGGAATGAACATCGCTGGGCGGTCCTGCTGTTGTTTGATGTTAAGAATGCATTCAATACGCTGCAGTGGAACGAGGTATGAAGGCAATGGAGGAGAGAGAATGTCCTGGTTACCTGATGAATGTTATGGCGGAGTATCTGTCCGAGAGAAGGATTATGGTGGAAAAGGGCACGACCGTGGACGTGACGGCCGGGGTACCCCAGGGATCTGTCTTGGGCCCGACGCTATGGAATCTGGCATATGACGGGGTTATGCACTGTAAATACGGAGAGGGTACAACCCCCTTCGAATTCGCGGATGACCTCGCTGTACTGGTAGTAGCCCGGGATGAGCCAAATCTCAAATACCGGGTTCGGAACGCAGGTGGCGTCGTAAAGAAATGGATGACGCAGCACGGACTAAAACTTGCGACAGAGAAAACCGAAGCCATTATTCTGAAGGGGGCAAGGAACAGGCAAGGTGTTGAATTAAAATGTGCGGGAGTATGTCTAACACCCAAGAAACAAGTGAAGTATCTAGGAGTGACATTGCACCAGAATGGAAAATGGGGGGAGCACGTTCGGGAGGTGGTCCGAAAGGCTGCGAATAGTGCGGCTGCGTTGGGGAGAGTGATGCCGAACATTGGAGAACCCAAATCCGAAAGGAGGAGGGCCTTACACAGTGTTGTACAGTCTATCGTTCTCTACGCAGCACCACTCTGGAGCGAGGCGGTAGAGATAACGACCTATAGGAGTCTTATGAAACGAGTAGACAGAACAAGTCTGTTGCGAGTGGCATGCGCCTACAGGACTGTGTCTGAGGCAGCCTTATGGACCATCACTGGATGTGTTCCGTTGCATGTTTTGGCGGTGGAAAGAAAAGAGCTTTATGAGAGAAGAGGCCCAAACCTTACTGTGGCTGAGAGAAGACAGGTGAGGGAAAGGTCAGTTGAAAGATGGCAAGAAGAATGGAACAATACGGAGGATGTGGCACAGTGGACGAAAATGCTGATCCCTAACATAAGAGTTTGGGTGGACTGTGGCCACAGGCGATTGGATTATTTCCTGACGCAGGTGCTCACAGGACACGGGTGTTTTAGGGCCTACCTTTATAGGATCGGTAAGGCTGATACAGATGAATGCCTATATTGTGGATACTCGGACACTGTGACACATACGATGTTAGATTGCAGCAGATGGATAGTGGAAAGGAACAGAATGGAAAGAGAGACAGGTGTGAATTTTATTACAGTGAGAGAAATGATTAAGAGAATGATTGAAAATAAATTAGGTTGGATTAACATACACAGTTATATCCGTGCAGTGATCAAAAAAAAAAGGAAGAGGAAGAAAGACAGCTGGACCAACAGCAAAGTTAGAGTGAATGATGCTGAAAGGTGAAGTTAGAACAGTGGGTCACACTTTTTGAGTTAGAATGCGTGAGTTTGACTGTGGGGAAGGAGGAAATGCCCTTCTGAGAATGATGCCGAACTAGGAGTGTGTATGTGTATGAATGGAGAATGAATGAATAAAGGTAGTGCTTCGGAAGTGATGCCGGCCTTACAGCGGCCATTCCGCTTCCGGATCGGTGGATGACAGAGGAGGGTCTGGTTTAGCAGGTAGGCGTTCGGCGTAGACTCGGCGACGGGAGGGCATTTTAAAGTACCTCGGGAACTATCGCCGGGAGTACGAAGAACGAATCCTGCACTAAGGTCAGTCAGGCGGCGTCCTGGACTGAGATGTCTTTTGAAGATTCCAGGCCCCCCCTCTATAAAACAGATCTGGTCCTCCGTACTTTAGAAGTTCGTTTGGTATTCTATCCTCTCCTGGTGATTTTTTATTTTTTAATTTCCTTAATGCTTCTTTTACCTCTTCCTCCTCAATATTTATTTTTTCGTTGGTAGTCACCTCTGGTGTTGGTGCTTCATTATCGCCACCTTTAGCAAATAGGGATCGAAAGTAGTCTATCCATGTTTCTTTCTCAATGTGTTTCGTTTTTATTAGTTCGTTCATCTCTTTTCTTTGTCCTCTGATCATTCTCCATATTTCTTTTTATGTTCCGTAGAAGTCGTGTTCCATTTGTTTTGAGAAACTCTGCCAGTATTTCTTTTTTATTTGTCTAACTGAAGTATTCGTTTCATTTCTGATTCGTTTATAGTGGTTGTATGCCTATTGTGTTTTTTGTGTTCTGTATTGTAAAAAGGCTTTCTTCTTTTCTTCACATTTTGTCTTCACTTCCTCTCTAAACCATGGTGTTTTCTTTTTTGATATGTTAGTGTCCGTTACTTTCCTCTCTTCAAGTAATTCTGTTGCTGCGTTAATTATGTTATTTTTGAGTTTTCTCCAGCTTTCCTCGATGTTATCGTTTTCTAATATTTCATTCCCAGCAGGTTTATTATTGAAATTTGTAATAAAATCACAGTAATCTGACTTTTTAGCAATTTCAGTTCAATAACAATATCAGTGAAGAAGTTAAGAGAAGAATACATATCGCTAATAAAACATATAATGGACTAATTAAATATCTAAGATCTAACAACATCACAAGAAAAACCAAATGCAAAATATACAAGACCCAGATAAAACCGGTCCTTGTATATGGATCAGAGACGTGGACACTGTCGAAAAGAGATGAGAACCTATTAGGTACATTTGAACGAAAAATCCTTAGACACATATATAAGAGGGTAAAGGAAAATGACATATGGCCCAGAAGATATAACTTTGAACTTTACACAGCATACAATGAACACGAGATCGTAACATCCATAAAGATCGGACGTCTGCGCTGGATGGGCCATGTTGAACGGATGTTGGAGACTGAAACGCCAAAACATATAATGAGGCAAACACCAGTGGGGAGAAGGTCAAAGGGAAGACCGAAACTTAGATACATGGAACAAATGAAACAAGATCTGAAAACACTTAAGATTACCAACTGGAAAAACAAAGCAAAGAACAGAACAGAATGGCGGAAAATCCTAGAACAAGCCAGGACCCAGAAAGGGTTGTCGAGCTACTGATGATGATGATGAATAAAATCACAGTAATCCGAATTTTTAGCAATTTGTAATGGCCGATTATATTAAAATTTTTGTTGTTTATATACTTTGAAAAAATCGGGATCTTTGGTTGCATCTGCAGTGTGTTTAATAAGAAAGATTAGATATGTAAGACCTTAATTCCTTAATAAACCGGTGTTTTTTCAGCAGTTTGTCGAATTTTTTTTAGTTAAAAATTCTTTAATATTAAGTTGTTATAAGTTTCGGTAAAAAAGACTGTCAAAAAATCAGGATCATTATTAATATCATATAAAAAGTCCATCTTTGTACTAGCTATCGCACGCTTAAGCTTTTGTAAACCAGAAGAAGTAATAAACCGTTGAAATGTTTGATTAATGTCAAAAACATTATGGTCAGAGTCAATAAATAAAAATTGAGCTCAATGATACGAAAAACAAGATTCAAATACGTCCACTCGGTACCAATAGATATTTTCAGAAAAAATTGTCATAATGTTGTCGATGCAACTACTTAACTTGGATGTAATTCTAGTATAATCGTTTATAGTTACTTTTAGACCAAAAGATAATAATAGATTTTGAATATCAAAAGAATATCAAAAGAAGGACGTTATGACGTTCGCAAAATTCACCAAAAACAAGTCAAACTTTTATTACTCGTCATTACCCATTAAAAACAAGTCAAAGTCATTACCCGATCTATATACAGTTAAAATATTGGTTTTTATTAAAGGTCCACAAATTGTACAAAACTCTGAACTTTGCTCTACATTATACTCAATTTAAGAGAAGAATAAATACGATTTTCTTTAACATAAATTGCAGTTTCACCTTGTTTCTTTTTTACCCTATAAAATAAATTAGCTAATGAAAAGTCGGACATGGTAATTAATTTTTAATTTTCTTCACTTTGCCAGCGCCCCGAAAAACATATGACGTCATATAAATTTTGATCCGCAAGAAAAGCATTGATCATATCGACTTTATTTGAAATACACTGCAAATTAACATGCAACATGTCTACCGTACCTCGTCGAATTAGTTTAATTTGATAGAAGTTTGTAGAAACTTCTAGGTTTCTTCGTCCGTCATCTTTATATTCTGAAAACTTCTTTTGAAGTTAAATCTCCTAACTGCAGCTTCTTTTGGCCAAATATTAGGTCAGTCTTTCTACAAACTTCTTCAATTTTATCGAAAGGAAAAAAATCCATTATAAGTATATGTAGAGTATTTGTCAGTTCTATGCCATTCCACGCAGTTAAACGTAATGTAGGGTACCATCTCACCTAAGAATTTTAGAAGATCATTTGCTTTCATATTAAAACCTATGCGGGACACGACCTTGTACATGACCTTGTCTAGGAATGGTGTTTACAGTAGACGATTCGTTGTTTCCAATAATCGGTTTTTATTTGTTTTCTTTTTTCGATTGGGTATTCCAAGATGAATGTCCTGTTTTTAGATTGTTTTTATCACTCATGTATGAATGAGGTCGACTTGTGTTTTTGTTTAATCACAATTTAATGGGTTCTTGACTGGTAGAAAGTAATGCAGGCCATTCACGTTCCGACTTGCGGTTCAACTTAGTAGTACTATTAGTTGGATATTCGTCTCCACTTACGCTCAGACCACCTCCGACTTTCTATCCAACTAGCGGTCCAACTTCAGTTCTAGTATGTTTTCGCGACCGTGTAGTATCGCTTAATCAAAAAATGTATCAAGTAAACACTACGCAAAATATAAGTAGGAAGAGGAAAATGGCAGCATTGTGCTTGTTATCCTTATCTTTTGAAAAAAAGAGGAAAAAATGTTGGATGAAAAAATTATTCGTTGATCGAGTGAACTATTGTGACACGAAATTGCTAAATGTCATTGATGAGGATGATTACAAAAATTACTTCAGAATGGACAACTTCACTTTCGCTCTTGCTGGAAAAAGTTAGTCCACTCATTTCCAAAAAAGATACCGTCATGCGTGAATGTACCAGTACTGAATAACGTCTTGTAGCCACTTTACGCTTTCTGGCCATTGGAAGGTCATTTGAGGATCTAAAGTTCAGCTGTAAAATATCTCCACAACTATTGGGAAAGGTGATACAAAAACTTGTAGGGCTATTTATCAAGTTCTTTAATCTCAATATCTGAAGGTAAGTCATGTAAGCGCCTATTAAAAAATAATAATAATTCAATGGTGATAATAATAACACTAATAATATTAATTCAGATGGGTGACAATTTTAATAGCAGTCTATTATGTACACGTTTTAACAGCGGTATTGATATAATATTATATACACTTCATTTTTTTCTAAAAACTACATACTCGTCCTGTGAAGTGGCGTCGGCTAATGGAATGTTCGATGGTTCGGTTGGGTAATATGGATGGGATAGGTAATAATTCTGGCTTGAATCACTATCACGTCTTGGGTCGCGAACATATGTAGAGGGTGGCTAAAAAAGGGCATGTGATACGAAGATGAAGCAGCAGACGTTGTGGGAGTCGGTGATGTTAAAGCTGCCAACGAAATACTAGATTCTTCAGTTAGCCGCCCCATTTTAGCCCAAAAAATCGCTTCCGAAATTATTTTTTGAGCAATCGCTTGCTGTTTAATATCAGTCAGCATTTGGAGATCCCCTGACACTGATAAACCAAAAGACTTCCACTTGTTCGGAGGTGCAACAGCTGGTGCTTCTGCTAGTTTTTGAGCAGCTGCACTGCAATGAGTTGCTTCTAAGGAGACATCCGTTTTTTGGCAACTTTCGGTGGTTGGGGTCGAAAATCATTATCTACCTGCAACAATTGAAAAGTAAAAACAAATTCTTCCAGAACGGTTTCTATAAATTATATTTTATTTTATTGCGTACATTACTGGTAGATAGAAATAGTCACCTAACTGTTATTAAATGATTTAAATACCTAGGTATTTTCTGAATTATGTTTACCTATTTATGGTACCTATGCTAATTTTACCGTATCAATATTCGAGTTGTTTATTCCTTTTCAGGAATAGTTCCCAGCTGTTCTCCGCTGAGTCATGTGTTACCTCTAGCCAAATTTAATTTAATACTGAACATCACAGTTATTTTACAACACAATGTACAATCTTTTATAACTAAATGTAATTTAAAGGGTTTTTACCCTAGTATTTTGGTGGCTCAGGCATTGTGACCTAGCATTTTTCGATTTTAAAACCTGATGATGGACTGTGTGGTCCGAAAACGTTTGTTTTATTGATGTAGCCCTTTTAAGGGTTTTTTAAATAAATATACCTATTTACAAAGACTAACCTCTTTTTTGTGATACGTGGTATACAGCCAGCTACAGGAATTTTTTTCCTTGTGGATTTTATTCCTTTGTTTCAGTTGCCGAGCACTTAGGAAGAATTTAAAGAGGTGAGTGAAAATTTTGCATTGAAGTGAAATTTTCCTCATGCGCTTGACGCAATGGATGGTAAACACGTGAGAATAGTTAAGCCTGAGAAAAGCGGATCTGACTATTATAACTACAATAAATTTTTTAGTGTGGTGTTGTTCTCTGTAGTCGATGTCAATTACGAAATAATGTATGTTCACACTGGCACTAATGGACAAATAGCGGATCCCACAGTTTTCAGGCAAAGCAAGTTCTACGAGCTAATGACTCAAGGAAAATTGAATCTCCTTCCTCCCACCACGCTCCCCAGTTCAACGAAATCAACCCCATTTGTGTTCTTAGGGGACTCTGCATTTGCTATTTCGACAAAGATAATGAAACCCTATCCTCATAATCTGGCTACTATGAACAAAAAGTTTTCAACTACAGGCTTTCCGAGCAAAAGAGTGATAGAGATGTATTCGGGATTTTGGCATCGCGATTCAATTTTACCACACCGCTTTGAACATGTCACTGGATAGTGTCGACGCTATTTTGCTAGCAAGTTGTGTACTTTACAACTTCTTGGTACGGAATAGTGGTGGCTATATCACTCAGCAAAGTTTGATTCGTGAATGTATTGAAGAAGGATCTATAGTAACTGGAGAATTGTCAGGTAATGCACTGACGCCATTACAAGGACGTAATCAGCCATGAGGTACAGTGGACGCGAAGTACGACAGACCTTTAAAAACTACTTTCTACACGAAGGAACTGTTGACTTTCAGCAGCGTATGGTTGAAGCACACGTTGGATAACGGATAATGCAATTATTAAACAATACATTCCCATTATAAATTTACGCTATTATAAATTTATGTGAATTATTATATTATATGTATTAAATTGTATTTATATGAATAAATTGCATTATACTCGTATCGTACCGCAGTAAACATAAATAATACCAAAAGACTGTTTTTCTACTATGACTAAAAAACAGTTGATAACAGAGAAAATTTTTGAAAAAAATTCACGGTTCGTCCGAGTTACAGCCTTCAGAAACGAATAATTGTGAAAAAATTATATTATACACGTATTGTACCACAGAAATCGTGCAAAGATACCGATTGACTGTTTGTGCAAATGGGGTGGTCAAAATTTGGAATGGTTATGAATTAAAAAATACTAAAATATCAATTAACTATTATTACGTATTTGTATGTAGTTACTCACTTTTTCTGCAATCTGCTCACAATCTTCCGTCTCCTCCCCATCGTTCTCCTTGGTATTGCTCAAAATGGTCGTTGTGTGTGTGTCGTATTTTTTTAATAGAAATAATTTTTCGTGCAAGTGAAAGTTATTTTCTATTATTTATTTGCGAACTAGGGATCTTTGCTACAACTATGATTTAGTTTTCGTTGTTTGTTGATAATATAAACTCCAGATTTAGCCATACGGCTCACACTCCCTCTAAGGGAAAATTCACTCATCCAGATACCTACGGTATCAAAAGGATTGAGCTCTGGTGGACTCTTCCGTGTATGAGCTAGGTGACTTGGTATGTTGGAGTATCTCCCAGAAATTTCGTACACATCTGACGTCGCGAGAGTACAGCTTCTGCATGGCCTTAACCCTATTATTATTATTATTACGAAAGGCGTGAAGTAAATACGAATGTTTGCGTTATAATGAGTTAATAATCGGCCGATATGTATGTTTAAAAATCAGGTTTCGTTTCTCTAGTTATTTGTCTAGGGCTGAACTAATTAATTTTTTTGAGTCTTGATTTTATGACTTTTTAAGATGTAGGAAAAAATTATAGTTTTTAAGAATCTGTGTAGGTATATTCTATTTTAGAAAAGAATAAAAACTTGTTTTAAACTGGAGCTGGGATTTATTTTGTTGTGTGTGTGTGTCGAAAAATTAATTTTTCGTGCAATTCAAAGTTATTTTCTATTATTTATTTGCGAACTAGGGATCTTTGCTATAACTATGATTTAGTTTTCGTTTTTTGTTGATAATATTTCTGTAGCCAATTCTGAGTGTTGGAAATTGTACCTGTGTGGGAATGTCCGAAATAGATCTACAGAAAGGAAAATGATTTGCTTTAACAAAAAGTAGATTATGATTAAGAATCGTGTATTTTAATAATGGTAATTTTCGTGCAATTGAAAGTAATTCATAGAAATTTCATACGTAACAGGTGCGGAAGGTCAACTGACCGAGGAAATTTTCGATCCAACCTGTGATCCGACTTCCTACTTCACCATTCACGCTCCGACTTGATCGCCAGTCGGAAATCGGATCTTCAAGTCGTCCCACTAGATGTTCCGACTCGTACCACTAGTTGTCCAACTAATCCAACTAGCCCACTTACGGTCCGATTTCAGATCCAACTGCAGAAGTTGGACCACTAGTCGGACTAAAATTCGGAACGTGAATGGCCTTTCTAAGTTGCTCGGGCCTGCTTTATTTACAATTTTTTCGATAGATGACGTAAGTATGGGTATGGCTGAATTTTATTATTTTTATCATTTCATAAAGAAATAATGAGGGATGTCCTCAACCTCGACACGGCACGTCCCATATGGCTGACAGGGAAAGTTCCTGCAGATATGCAGGACAGTACGAATAAGGCATTGCCAAATAAGTCATTACTGGATTAAGGCTATGGGAAGTAAAAATTCTGTAGGCTTAATTCCAGATACTCACAGGCGTCACTTACATTATGAGTTAAGCGGCTGTGATACTGCGACAACAGCAGCGTCTGACTCAGAGTGGGCGGCTGCAAACAGCGTCTGTTCCCAGAGTGGGCGGCTGAAACACACTTACCAACCCGTCTGTCCAGCGTGGTGAGTTCACGGCCAATCTACCCCCCCCCTCTTATGACAGATACACGTAAGAATTGGCCCTCAGTCCCCAGCAGCTCCGGAGTCACCTTCCAAGGCAATGGTAGGATCGAGGAAAGAGCAGAGGGTACTAAGAATCCCTGGGTTTTAGAAGATTGCCAGAAACAACGAAAACAAGCAACGAAACTGGATATTGCAATTTATAATGTCAGATCACTGATGAGAGACGAAAAGCTTGCCGAACTGGAAAAAGAAATAAAAAAGATGAAATGGGATATATTAGGATTAAGTGAGATAAAAAGAAAAGGGGAAGCCTGTATGAAGTTGGAATCCGGGAACGTACTATACTATAAAGGAACTGAAGAAGAATCATTAGCTGGTGTCGGTTTTCTTATTTCTAATCAGCATGTCCATAAGATTAGACAATATATTGGAATTTCAGAAAGGATCGCGGCTCTAATAATGGACATAAATAAAAATATAAGTTTAAAGATCATACAAATTTACGCCCCTACATCATCACATACGGATGAAGAAGTGGAGATATTCTACGAATCATTGACACAAACAGTGAACAAATACAAAAGCAACTACACAATCATTATAGGCGACTTCAATACCAAATTAGGGAGAAAACTAGAAGAATCAGAAAATAAAATCGGCAACTTTGGATATGGAACACGAAACGAAAGAGGAGAAACATTGATGAACTATATGGAAACGAACGGTCTATATGCGATGAATACCTTTTTCAATAAAAAAACCACAGAGAAAATGGACGTGGGTCGCGCCTAACAGTTTAACAAAAAATGAAATTGATTACATCCTATCCAAAGAAAAGAAGATAGTACATGACGTTACGGTCATAAACATGATTTACGTAGGAAGTGATCACAGAATTGTTATAGCCAAAATCAAAATTAACGCCACAACAGACAAACAAAAATTTAAACCATCTAAAAAAGAGATAGATACAGAACTTCTTAAAGAACGCAAAGAACAATACATAAACCAGCTAAAAAGAAGTGACATATCACAGCTAAAGGGTTTGCAACTAGACGAATTAAACGATAAAATAACAACAGAAATACTAGAAGCAGGCCTGAAGATTGCTAATAAACAAAAGCGAAAACAACAAAAAATTAGCGCTAAATCACAAGATATGCTAAAAAACGACGACAACTCCTGAATGATAACAAAAGAAATACAGTGGAGTTTACCGAACTAAACAAAACCATAAGAAAACAGATAAAGGAAAATTTAAAGAAATACCAAAAATATCGCATTAAGAAAATCATAGAGAAGAACAAAAGTTTAAAAACAATGAAGACAAATATAAGAAAAAGAAAACTAATCATGTTTAAAGCTGAGAACAATGAAGAAAGAGATCTAGGAGAAATAGTAAAAATCACAGAAAGATATTACACAGACCTATACAGTTCTAAAAATGACCCACCACTATCATCTAAACAGAATCTCTCGAGGAAAATACAAAATGTTGGCTCAGAGGTATTACCAGAAATAACTGAAGATGAAATTGAAAAATCCATAAACGACATGAAAAGAAATAAAGCGGCCGGTGAGGACAAAATACTGGCGGAACTGCTAAAAGAAGGAGGGGACACGATAAAAAAAATGCTAAAAATACTGTTCAACAAATGTCTGTTTGAAGGTAAAATACCTAAAAAATGGAGAAATGCCAACACAATCTTAATACATAAGAAAGGAGACCGAACAGACCTAAACAACTACCGTCCTATTACCCTTTTGTCACAACTATATAAAACCTTCACAAGAATAATAAACAACCGACTAACCTATAAACTTGATAACTACCAACCAGTGAAACAGGCCGGATTCGGGAAAGGATACAGCACAATGGACCATCTACATGCGCTTAAAATCTTAATTGAGAAAACCAATGAATACAACCTTCCGCTGTACTTAGCATTCATAGATTATGAAAAGGCTTTCGACAGCATTGAACACTGAGTGGTTGAAGAAGCTCTGGTCAATAGTAGAATAGATTCAAGATACCGACAATTGATACATGATATTTACCAAAACGCAACCATGACCATAATTCTGGACGACAAATTAATAACGGATAATATAAAAGTTAAACGAGGAGTCCGACAAGACGATATAATTTCACCTAAACTGTTTACCTTGACCCTCGAAGACATAATAAAATCAACAGATTGGGAAAACAGAGGAATATGTCCTAAATCACCTTAGATATGCAGATGATATACTTCTGATCTCCTCGGAACGACAAGAACTGGAATTAATGCTGAATGAACTTCATGAAAAATCACTGCAAAAAGCCTAAAAATTAAACTTCAACAAAACAAAAGTAATGACAAACACGGAAGACCAAGAGGCAATAAAAATACAAACAGAAAAAATAGAACAGGTAAATGAGTATATCTATCTAGGATAAGCAATCAGAGCTAACAGAGAAAATCAAACAGCCGAAATATCGAGACAAGTAAGAATGGGATGGGCAGCGTTCGGCAAACTTTCTTACGTTCTAAAAAATCAAACAATCCCTCTATACTTACGAAGCAAGGTATATAACTCCTGTATCATACCGGTGCTCACCTACGGAGCACAGACATGGACATTTACACCGGCCAATTTGGATAGGATAAGGAAGGCACAAAGAGCGATGGAGAGACAAATGTTGGGTATATCACTTAAAGATAGAAAACGTAACCAGTGGATCAGAACCAGAACAAAGACAGTTGACGCGATAGAACAAGCAGCAAAACTGAAATGGAAATGGGCTGGACACAATGAACGTCTTCAAGACGGACGATGGAACAATGCCATCGGAAAGTGGCGTCCATACAATGCAAAGAGATCAAGAGGCAGACCACAGATGAGGTGGAAAGATGACATCAGGAAACAAGGAGGTCCCACATGGCAGAGAACAGCTCAAGATAGGGAAAGATGGAGAGAACTAGGGGAGACCTATATCCAACAATGGAAGGATAGAGAATAGGTTAAAAAAAAGAAATAATTAAATCTTGTTGTTCCTCAGTACGTTTTTCTAAATGGAATGATAGTTTACTTACTGCTGCAAGTTCACTATTCATTGTACTTAGTTCCTTGTTTGTTTTTTATACACTGGTCACACACAATAACGTCTAGGTTATGTTCGACATTGAATGCTTTAATATTTTTTTTGCACTATTTGTGGTAATCTATTAACGTACTCTGATAACTGAGGATTAGAACGGGACAGTGGAAACTTAAAATTCACTATTATATCAATTCGTTCCTGCTTTTTTAGCTTATTTAGTTCCGCTGTTAAAACTGCGACTTGATTATCGGACGCCATCTTGGAAATTCCGAGATGGCGTAGGGGCTACTATAGGTACTATACAACTATTGGTACTAATATTGTTTCAGTCTGGCACCATAACGACGAAAACACTCAAATAAAAGAAGAGCAATGTTTTTGTGAGAGGATGAAGAGACTTTGCTTCATAACGTAGTTTCATCTTCCAGTCGATTTTTACGTGGGTTAATAAAGGATTGAAATAAAAAGCAAGTTTAATATCATATTATATAATTGTAATTGAAACTACGCGTTATTTCAATATATAATAAATTCAAAAAGTGCGCCACTCACCCAAAGTTATTTATTTATATATTTACATTTACTCTTTATTAGAGATAATTAAAGTACGTGTCTAGCTGTAAACTGGGAAGGTTTAAAAACTACATACGCTGATTTTAGCTACTACCTAGTAGACATATTTTATGAAACTTTATTTATTGTTAAACGTAGTTTTCGTTAATATAAACATCTAGGGATGCAAATACATATAATACTTGTGAAAATATACATTTTAGACAATAAAAATATCAAAATGTGATATGCTATTTCCATTTTTTTATCATATTTTCTTCATAACATTTTCCTCCTTGTAATTTATTTCTCTTTATAGTTGTCATTCGTAAGCCGAGAATTTTATTAACTACTTCAGTCTTCTTTACAAAATTATGTAACCGTTTTATTGCTTTTTTAACCTGTTTTTACAGATATGTGGATTTACGAATGTATTGTCTTCAAAATAAATTTACTACAGAAAAAAAGTATGATGATATAAAGCAGTCTATATTGTTCACTAATTACTGAGTAGCTTTTGGCTGCATTAACTATTAGGAGTTATTCGCAGTTATGCTCTCAATGGAAATTGACAAAGTGAACTCATCACAGTACGTAATTGCTATAACGGGTACGTTTTAGAATATATGATATATGGGATAATTCTTAGAAACTTCTTACATAACTGTTCTAATCTTTCTTTAAAGAGATATAATATCTCACTGATATGTCACTCTTTACTTTTAGAAATAATAATGTGTCAATTAAACCGCAATGTTTAATCAAGTTAATTTAAAAATATTATATACATACTAATGAATGATTGAATGTAAGTTTTGATGAGGCAACGAAGCTTTAAGCCTACCAATTTTCCGCAGCAAGATGAACCGCTATGCAACTTTTTGCATTTGATTTGGAAAACTCTCAAGAAAGTTTGCCAATAAAATTCATGGTGGTAAAATGAAAATTGCGTTTTGTGCTTTAGGAAAATTCATTTACAAAGTGTATAGAAAATAAAAAAATTGCAACTCAGAAACTTCCGTTTTTTACTTTTACATGTGCTCTTATACTTATTCTCCCACACGTACTAATACAGAGATATCCTCCAAGTTACATAGTTAATGTGCGTTTTTTTCTCCTCCTCTTCTCCTCCATTTCAAATTATTATAAACATCACTATTTTTTATAGAAAAATGTGGATATAAAAAGAATAAGTTGGTTTGCAATTTATCATATAAAAATTGTGCTGGCTCCATTTTCACGAATATGGAGAACTATGAAGAATTTTAAGGGACGAGGTTTACCCTAAGCACCAGATGCCTTAAAGACCATAGCCGTCATATTATTAGTGTTCAGAAACCTTAAAAACCTATCGAGTAATGATTTTGAGTGATTTCGAATAAAAGTATCATAAAACTTCAGGAGATGAGGTCCACCCTGTACACCAAGTAGTTCGCACACCATCGCCGTCATAATATTCGTCCTCAGCGTGCTGAAAAACCCCCAAGTAATAACTTTCGACTGGTTTCGAATGAAAATAATATAAAACTTCGAAAGACGAGGTCCACTTCGAAGCTCGAGGACCATCATCTTTATTATATTCTTGTTCAGCGACCTCGAAAACCCCTAAGTAATGACTGTTGAATAGGCACAATATTTCAGCGAACATCTAAATATAAACGATATTGAAGGAGGTTATAACATAGACAATCAATAAAATCTACAACGTCAACTATACAGAGAAGAAGTACCCAACAAGAGAAGAAGTGTCAAATGCCATCCTAAATCTCAAAGACAATAAAGCTCCAGGAATCGATGAAATCTGTTCTAAGATGTATAAAATAGGTGATGACCAACTTTTTACAGCAATCCACAAACTAATGGTACTTATATAGCAGAATGAATTGGTACCAGCAGAGTGGCTAAAGGGAATAATATGTCCGTTGTCGTTAAACATTTTACAAAGGATATTGTTGGTCAATATCAATGCGGATTTACTGCTGGGAAGTCAACTACACATTAAATTCATATAACATAGATACACACCATCTCTTCGTCGACTTCAAAGCAGCCTATGACGGTGTGAAAAAACTGCATTATATAATGCAATGATAGACTTTGGGATCCCACCTAAGTTAGTTAAGTTGACCCAACTAACAATGCAAAACGTAAGCTTAGAATTGTATTAAAAGTATGCATTAGAATTGATGTAGAAACTCTACGTTCTTTAACATTAATAATGGTCTAAGACAGGAGGACGCGCTGGCCTGTCTCCTCTTTAATATTGCCTCGGGAAAGGCAATCAGACAGTTAAATATTAGAATAAATGGAACTATTTGTTATAGATCGACGCAAATTCTCGCATTCGCTAACACTATAATTATAGTGGGCAGAAGTATGAGAGACATAGTGCAGTGTTTTACAAGGCTTGCAGACGCGGCAAGTGAATTAGGACTTGTGGTAAAAGAGAAAAAACCAAATATATGTTGGTTTCTAAAAACTCCCGAAATATCCAACCGAGAATTCAAATTAACAACCATACTTTAGGCAAGTCAAAGAATTCTCATATCTTGGATGGGTGGTAAACGCAACAAACACGACAAGCGACGAAATAAAAAGATGCATAGCAATAGCAAACAGAACTGTTCACGGTCTCCAGAAACATTTAAAAAATAAAAATATAAAACGTGCAGTAAAGCTCAATATAAATGAGACCTTAATAAGACCGGTTTTGATATATGGGGCTAAAACGTGGACCTTACCTCAAAATGATGAAAGACTTCTTGGTATTTTGAAAAGATTTTTGGAGCCGTAAATGGGAATGGGCTATGGCGTCAAAGATACAACTTTGAACTATATCAGTTATAAACCGATCCAGATATTGCGAAATTCAACACATTGCTAGGATGTGAGATCACGAATACACGAAGAGATTATCATTTTTAAAACCAGAGGGTACAATAAGCAGAGGACGACCACGTAGGAGATGGATTGATGATCTGGAAGAAGACTTACAGATTTTTAGGAGTGGCGACCTCTTTGTGAGCAGATCCACAACGGATTGTTGAGCCACTTATGTTGATGAATAACTGTCGACTGATTTAGAATAAAATTAACATACTTCAGGAGGCGAGGTCTACCCTGCGCACCAGGTAGCTCGAGGATCATCGTTGTTATCATATTCGAGTTCGGCGACCTAAAATCCTGTTAATATTTTTCGCGTTGTAAATTTTTCATTTTTAATGCATTTTCTTTATGAACAGAACGCAATTTTCATTTTATCACCCTGAATTTTATTTAAGAACTTTTCTTTCACTTTCACACTTTCCCGAATCGAATGCAAAAAGTCGCATAGCGATTCGTCTTGCTGCGGAAAATTGGTAGAATTTGTGCTTTTTAGTGCTTCATTTTCTCGCCTGACCGGTGTTTTGTTTGTAGCGAAAATTCTAGCGAGAGAGAAATGTGTAACGAGAATGTAGGACGACCGGAAAGATATAAATTGCGAAGATACTCGTGAAAGATCACCTTTAAGTGACATAAGTGTATTTTCGAGGCCTGCAATGGCGTTGATAAGATAATGTCTGTCACAGTTGAAAATCAAAAGTCATTTTCAAGATACGACCTATTTATAATAATACAATGACGAAAACAATAACAACGGTATTTACTCTAAATTTGGTTGCGAAAATACGAACAGCCAATCGAAAACACTCAATTCGGTTTCAGAAACGAATTCCAAATGCGAAAGGTTCTATTCTTCTTTAATATACCTACACAGAGAGCCCGGAATATAAAACTAGAAATATACGCCTGCTTCATACACTATCGCAAAGCTTTCGACTGCGTTTAACACTAGAAACTAAAAGAAATACTCGAGTAACTGGTGTAGATGCAGGTAACGAAGATTACGGAACTCTGCTGATGTCAGCTCAAGTAAATCGGAGGAAGCTGAAAGTATAAGCATAGGAGCTCTTAAAGATATTAGTGTTACAATCAATATCAACGACAAAAATTATTAATATAAGTCGATGAACAAATTTCCTCCTCTAAATACTTGAGCACTAATATTTATCGACATAAAGAATTTTTTATCAGGATGTACACTGTTGTATCCCCAATCCATCTTTACGGCTACGAGAGCTATCAAACTACCCTAGAACAGGGATCGATGATTTTGAAATTTAACTCTATACGACAATACTACGCATTTTCTAGACCAAAAAAGTGACACACATTGAAGTTCTAAACAGAATACAGAAGAACAAAAATCTGACGTCCACGATCAAAGAACGTAAGCTAATGTACTTTGGACTTATGTAAGAGGAGAGATATGAATGACTTCGGTTGATCATCGAAGGAAAAATTCAAGCGAGAAGATATAACGCATGGCTGAAGGATCTACGGCGATAGATTATCCAAAATCTTCACAGTCACTATTTCACGTTAACTATATCCAATTGGATATCTAATCTTCGAACAGAGATGGCGCAATAAAAATAAGAAAACCCAAGATGTGGTGGAACATGAATAAAGAAAGAATATTTTACCAGGACACACAACATTCTACATTTTTTAAAATAAATTAGAGACAGACTGATCCAGTGACAGCTCTACTGTATTGTAAGTGGTCTTTTTATTATTATCCACTTTAAATTTACTTTAAAAAAGTGGGTATATGTTATGTCCCATCTATTGAAAGTTTACCTCACTAGTTACATTGACTTTTTTAACTATTTTAGGCGATACAATGCTTTGATCTACTAGTATAAAAGCAGAGTATGTAGTTTGAAGTAAATGTCAAAATATGCCATAGAACTAATAATTATATACATTTGGCTATATTTCAGAATATTATACAAACTAGTAGAAACTTATTCTAGACACTGTAACGCACCGCTTTATAATTTTTACAAAATTAACTCTAAAATACTTCTATTGTCCACAAATTGGGTTTCTAATACTTGTAATATATCTTAAATATCAAAATAAACATGTAAAACAATAATAAATTCAACGCCAGTACGTAACATCGTAGTGTTTGGTGCAGAGGTTAAAGTGCTACCTCACGGCGCTACAACAATATGTTTCGTTTCGTAGCGAACTTCCTACAAAGAAGTACTCCAAATCCTAAGCTGGAACAATTTAGTTAGTGGTTTTTTTATATACCTAGAGCGATCTTTATGTATTATTTACAAATAATAGGTGATTTCGGTTTCTACTTTTTTTATGCGTAATCATTTCTTAGTATAAAAATTATAAATCAGTAGTTTCCAGTGTATATAGTAATAAAATACTTTTTTAATAATTGTATAAAGAGGTTTATCTATTATAGTGCACAGAATAGGTACTCAAGATAAAGTGGTGCGCTTTTTGAAACCTCTAGAATGAATGTTACATACAACAGATAAACAACAATAAGTTGACAAATAAATGTGCCATATGTATAACGGTTTACTACACATTTTGTTTAAAATTGAATACGTTTTACCTTACGATTATTATTTGTTTTAAATGGAAGACTCAGTTTTAATATAGCGTAGTTAAATTCTTCAAATAAATATATAATTATTAATACAGCATTGTCTACAAAGGTACCTATACTAATGTATGTACTATTTTATATTATGTTATTTGATCTTTTACTTACAACAGTCTAATCATCTTAATGACTAAATTATACAAAATTTTTGGTGCAAATTTACAAAAATACGTTTAAATCACACTATATTCCACAAAACCGTGCTAACCCGTTAACAACTTGTTCTTGCCCTGACTTTTTAGGACTGAAAGAAACTTTAAATTTAAGTAAGGAATTTAAACTATATAAACTTTACAAAGGCTTAATAGAGAGAAAGAATTCAGAGGATTCTGAAAATTAACATCAACAGAAAATAATTCAAGACAATACAGAAATGTGAAACAATGCAAAAGATTGAACGATGAGCTATTACTAGAAAAGAAAGGTGCAATAAATCGATGAGCTAAGCATTTTAATTAGACACTTAATATAGAGGAGGTGAAAGAAAACCTTCAAGACGAAAGGGATGATGCGAGATACACGAAACTTATGAGAAGGAAGAGGAACCACCAAAGAAATTAAACATCCAAACTAGCCAGAAACAAAATATCCAAAATAGATAATCTTGTGGAGCGAATATATAAAAATATCGTCCAAAATACAATAAATGAAATACAACAACTTGAAATATTGGAATATTCTGCACCATAGACCTGAGACAAATTTTAGAAAAAACACTGGAGTGTTGAGCACTGGAGCATCGATATTCACCCATATTTATATGTCTAAAAGTTAGCCTACGACTCTGTAAACAGATTTTCAGTGGGGAATTGTCTAAACTTTCTAAACAAACAACAGTCTACTTCAGGCACAGCCTTTTTCGTGTATATTGTTCAATCTAGTACCGGAAAAAGTAATACACACACATGTTACAAATCACAGCCACAGGCTTAATATATAACAAATCAGTGTCAATCTTTGGCTATGATGATAATATCAATATTAGTGAAAGAACAGAAAACAGAGTTCAAGAGGCGTATGAATCACTAAAAGACAAAAATGGACCTAACAATCAAAACACCAACAAAACGAAATACGTCAAGCAATACCGCACAAATAACCTATAGAATTAGTTCAATCATAGCATACAGTTCAGAGACTTGGAATCTAACACAAACTCTAACCAGAAGTACCAACAACATGTGAAGCGTTAAATGAAAATGGTGCATAGAGAAGACCCACTGACAATTACATAAACCAATCAAATTAGAATGTTAAGGTGTGTAGGATATGTAATGGGGCAATAGACTCATTGGGCAGAGGAGATGAGGAAGAACCAGAGCAAGATTTCTTGATAAAATCGCCAGAATAATGATGACAATAATGAGGAACATAAAATTTTATGAACAAAGAAGCTCTAGATCACGATCAAGATCTAAAATGAAAATATTAATAGTGATCTTAAACATACAAAATTTGGTAGACCACAGATGCATAAGGATACATATATGTACTAATATTGGAGAATATATTGCCGGAGAAAGGCTTGGAACAAGAGAAGCACTATTTGCACTTAAAGTCTTATGCACAAGATGTTCTAGATATAAAACCAAGCTATATATATTATATATATATATATATATATATATCTATATGCTTCATTGATTACAACAACGCGTTTGATTAAAGTTCGTCACGATCCACTTATTGGAACACTGCTAGTAGTGAACACAACACTTGGGATATAAAAGGACATTAGGAATTATCTCTAAGATTTATATAAACAGGGAAAAGGCATAATATCGAATAGAGCAAGACGACAACGGAGGGAACTCGAGATCACGAAAGGCCGTAATAAGACAGGGTTGTATACTCTTCACGCGAGCTTATTCAATCTTATCCTCCGAAGCATTATAAAACGCACTTTCGGATCAAAATATAGGTATTAAGATAAATGGCATCCGAAATAAAGATAACTTGAGATATGCCGATGACTCGGTAATCTTAATCGCAGAAACATGGAGATTCTTCAACTACTAATTAACAAAATAGTAGAATGCGTGAAGAACACGGTTATCACTAACATAAGCAAAACCAAAATCATGCTAATATCTATATCACCACAAAACTCCCTGACATAACGTGCATGATCAAAAATCGAAGGTGTAGAAGATATAATTACCTGGGAAACTGTTCTCAACGACATAATGATTGCTCTGAAGAAATCAGAACCAGACCTAGAGAAAGTAGAGCACATTTACTAATGAAAAAGGTGTTCCTACGGAAGAGATTCTATGTCTAAAACTTAAATTTCGCCGTTTGAGACTGTTACGTTATGTCAGTTCGCCTTCTACGGGATGGAAGAACATGGACATTGAAAACAGATCGTCCCAAAAAATAGATAGAAGCATTTTGAGTTGTGGATGTATCGGTTAGACTATTAAGAATACCTGGACAGAGAAAGTAAACAATGTGCGGTTTTGCGGCGAGGCGGAAAAGAAAGAGCTTGATACTTACTGTAAAAAGCGCAAACTACATTATTTGGACTGTTATGGGGGAGTAAAGTACTGTAGGTTGCTGCAATTGAATGTATACGGAAAGATAATGGTAAGCGATCTATAGGAGAAGAAGGCATTCATGGTTGAAAAACTTGAGAGAATGGTACTCATTGCCCCAATTACCAACTGTTAGATCTGCGAGCATCCAAAAATACGCATAGCTTTGTGATAGCCAAATTCGGACGAAGACGGCCCTTGATAGAAGAAGAGAGATAATGCAATATGTCTTTAAAGTCTACAAATAACCAGATCGATGGTACAAAGAGGACTCCTATAATTGATTTCATGTCATTGACGGAGCTGTTCTTAAATAAAATCTTTCAGTATAGAAGTTTACAATAATAACAGGACCATTTTAATTTCTTATAATTCAATTGTTTGTTAGAAGTTTAAAAGTTTTCAATACAATAAAAGCTAGTAAGGGTACGTAGTACTTTTAGACTGAGAAGTTGATGAGTAAGGAAGTTAAAATTGTAATGGAAGGAAGAAACCAACATAACTGAAAGAATCGGTTCCAAACTCCGTATCTAAAACCCGATGACCTGACTGAATATCTGGAGATTTCAAAAGTTAAAATAACGCAGTCCATAAAGATTCCCATAGATAATTTGTCTGCAAAACAAGACACGTACAAAATAAGATTTTTCAAATCACAAAAGATACCTTCAATTATTTAATTGATGTGTCAAAAATAGAAAAGTGGTAATAATAGGAATTATTGGTCATCATGGACATCAATGCTACGCTGAAGACTTTAGAGTCTACAACTTATCAATTCCTAAGAGATTGGAATTGAAAACAGTCCCTTAAGCAGCTCACGAAGGGCAATAAAGTAACTTTGTTATAGCTGTCATGGCATAAAGGAATTGCGGGTAACGAATTACTAATAGTATTTTAAAAATAGAAACTCATACTGTTTTTTTTTGGTCCAGAACTATTCTGCGGTTTACCAAAAAGCAGAATATTGAAAGAGGTGTTCAAAAATAGGAAAAAAATTAGTGTAGTCTATTAAGGAAATATTCCAGACCAAAAACAAACGAAAGGATTATTACAAATCATAATTGTAAAATAGGCAAAGTGATGAAGCTACTTATAAGTTTCTATAGTGTATCAAGAGAAACGTTAATATTTATTGTTTATTCTGTATTTTGACGCTTTTACTGTTGTAAGGGATTTATTCTGTCGAGAAAATCTGTCACCAGGGCTGCGAGAGAATATTGTTATCACATGGTTGGATATATGTGAAACGTATTATTGTTTATTCCTTCTACAGCCTCAAATTTAAAATATAATTTGTTAATATCCTAGACGTGTGAGTGGCAATTACAAGTTTTTTGGTGTGCATGTTCTGTGGAAGATACTGCATAACTAATAAGTTTAGTGCAAGACGTTAGATCCTCTGAGCAAATTATTCCTATACGTTTTATTTGAATCTAACTTTTTTAAGCGAAAAGAAATAAAGAAAACAAACTACATAGAGTAATAATTGCATTTGAAAATGCGTTACCTGAAATTGTTTCACAAGTGAAATATCGTTTTAGTCAGAAAACCAAAAATAATTCAAAATCTTTTGGTAGCATGTCCTTTGCTTATAATAATAATAGTGTATTTATCTATAACATTAGAATAGTGCGCGAATTATTCCTATGATATTTATATTATGACATTACTCACTAGTACAATTTCTCAGTCATTTTCATATTAAGTCAAACTGGCCCTAGCGTGAAGGCTTCTAAATTTTTACGATGAATAAATACGTCAAGAAGTCGCTTTCTATCGAATGAAATATGTTATACATTGGTCAAATAAGTAAGTGTCAGAAAAAGAGTTTGAAACCACAGAATGTATAAAAATTTAGTGTAGACTTTGTATTCAAATAAATATTTGTAATATTTTTTATTGTTGTGTTTTTTTTGTCCCAGAACTAGTAACCAATAAAACGAGTATATCTCAAAGATAAATAATCTATGTATATATACACAATAAGAACATCTTTTACTTAGGACATTTATTAGGAACACGCAGTAAGCAAAATCCTACCGGAAAACTTTATCATCCCAGGCGTTTGTTCCATTCTTATTTATTAGTGTTCTCCCATACCTTTAGATGATTTCTTACGAAGCTTAGCTTGTTAATGTAGTTTCTGTACTGCTGTGTGTATGTCGATGTGTATTATCAGATGGAGATATAGTTATATATAGGTGGATAATAAAAAAAGTGTTGGAGAGAAACCGACTATGGCTCCGAGTTGGTGTCAGACGAACACAGATCAAGTGACATGGATGTAGATTTAACTCTTAAACAGGTCAAGTAATTGCCGGCAAACGAAAGTCTACGCGTACGTTAGTAACGGGTCTAACAGTCAAATGTTGTGGACGGGTAAATGCAGTAGTAACATATTGCTAAATCGGTGGCTGATCAGGAAATACTTACAATGTGTGGGTTTATCTTAATTGACCGATCAACTGGATCAACTGTGGAAAACCAAAGGAAAATCACTTCCGCCTACGGTGGAACAGGTTATGTCTCGACTGAGGGTTGCTTTGTCGCAACTTGTTAAATGAAATGTTCAATATGAGTGTTCCATGTATTAAGCAATATGCATTTTATTAGTCTTCTCCTGGCAAGTCTGACTTTCTGCAGAATTTTTTGTAACTTCTTTTTGAAAAAAAAAATGAAAATAAAAACAGGAAGAGAAACAAAACAAACTGAATCATTAGAAAGCTATAAGTCTAAACCCTGTTACAGGCCATGCTTTCGTAGATGAACAGGAACTACAATATTTGTGTAAAAATTAATTAACTTAAGCGTTTGCAAATATAGCGAAGTATGCACATGTAATGAGGTCAAACACATGTCGAAAAGAGTTGTTTTATGTTAACAACGAATTTCTACAGCCTGAAATAAAAAAGTTATTGTTAGATTGATCATATTCTTAGGAGTATATAAATTAATAACAAGTGTACGTGTTTCTTTCATCGTGTTTACTACCCAAAATAGTACCCTACAATTTTCCTCAAAATAGGACATTAGGCGATCTTTCCAGTCGAACAAAAACTTCACAAAGATATAGCCGGGTAGCGGATGGATACTTCTCTCCGATCCCGGCAGAGGATAGATCCACTTTAGGAATAGTACACCTGCTTTCTAGAGCTCATGTATTTCCCCATGAATGAAACTACTGAAAGGCTGTCAGTCTCCGACGGCTGTAACATCCCTAACCAAAGTAGCGGATGGAACAGGGTTGGAGCAGAGGGTAGTAAGATTTTTTGGAAAAAATCAGGTATCAGACAAAGAGCGACAAGTGCATACTACTTCATATAATGTTATAACTCTTTTATTGGATCAGAAGATGACAGAACTGGACGAAGAGGTAAAACCAATAAAATGGGACATCGTCGGTCTCAGCGAAATAACACGAAGAGGAGAAGCCCAATTTACTTTTAAATTAGGACACATTTCGTGTCTAAGTGACTTGGTCACTTGGACACGAAAAGTTGGTAGACGCCCTAAAGAAGGCACACAAGAAGTGTTCAGCCAAGCAAACAAGGAAAAATGAAAAACTCACAGAGACACAAGAAAACTATTGCAAAATAGGAGGGAAATGAAAGAAAAGCACACAAGGAACATTGCAGAGCTAAGAAATTTAAAAAAAAGTTTCAAATGCCGCTAGGAAAGATGTAATGAACTTTAACACTAAAGAAACAACTAACACCATAGAACATAACAAAAGCCTAAAAGTTGAAGCACTTGTCCCAAGTCCTTGAAAAGGAAGGTTTTTGATCAATGTTCTAACGTATGGACCAGAAATATTGAGCCTTGCCAGAAAAGTAGTCAATAAGATATAAGTGGCACATAAAGTAATGGAGAGGTCAATGTTGAATATAACCCTTAAGGACAGAGTTTCAAATCAAATGATTCGAAGACAAACTGGTGTTACGGATGCCGTTAAAAATATTACATGTTGCCAGAATCAGAGATGGGCCAAGAAAAATTTAGAACCTGACACGATGCTTATCGCAATCGAGAATATCCTCCAAGGTGGTCGGACGACATGATGATGTGTCTGAACTAGGCATAGAAACTACTTATAAAAACCATAAAAATAATTAACTAATAGTTCATTCGGCCAAATTAATTGTATGGACCTAATACTGTATACATAGAGGTATCCTAGTTATACTGTTAATATTTTTAGGATCACTTTTGCTTTATAATATGCCAGTATTGATTTCTGAGACGAACAATTAACAGTGTCTTATACATTTGAGAAGACAACTTTTTCTAAGAGTCCAGCTGGATCAAAAAATGTTGCAACACTAGCAAATTATTTAAAAACAATATTTCTCAAATTAGCAATAAGCAACATAGTAAACTATCGTTTATATCTATTTATGTAATGTGTAGTAAAAGTAAATATTTGAGATAATTAATCAACGTAAAAATTTAGCGCTTGTCTTTACTAGGAAGATTCCTAACAAAAGTGCGCATAATGCTTTCAACATTAGACGCGCATGAACCATTGTCTGATCAATGGAAGAATAGATCTCTTACGCAACTTAAAATGTAGCCATTCCTTAAGACCGGGCAATGGTTCAAGTACCTGTAGCCCTTAAGTTAGGGCTATACAAGTTTGAACTTTTGCCTGGTCGAGATTCTATCATTGATAATGACTCAAGTCTTCGCACATGCTCGGATTAATTTATCAGCTGACCAGACTATTGAGCATTCGCGTGTAGTCTAAATAAGGCTGACAGTAAATAAGGTTACGTACATACATACATTATTTACATTATAGCGGATTATTTTGTGGACTAATCTATATAAACCTGTATCTCAATATTCACAGTTTTATCATATGTATTGTCTTAAATTACAATTTTTTAAAAAATTGTAAATCGATGTGTTAAGAGATAGGAAATTTTTGTATAGTTTTACAAAGAAAAGCAATTTTAATTTAACCTATCTAAGTATTTAACAAGTTAGTTACAGAGTGTTTTAAAAATTAATAATCGATTATTTTCGTATTTTTCCATTTTACTAAAATTCATTTCTCTCACAAAAATAAAACAAATATACATTTGATATTATTTTAAGGGACAATTTAAGCATCGTATAAATATATAATAACGTTACTTTCTCACTAGACATAATTTTAGTCTAAAAAACGAGAAAACCACGCTAGCGCTGAAAAATCAAGTTCAAAATCACAAAAAATGATATACGATTATTGCTTATGTTGTGTAATGATAATAAAACAGTTGTATTATTTTGTTCTTAGTCTTATTTTGAGATATGTCTATATTGCGTTATTTTTATACATGTAAATAACCCTATCCCTATTTACTTGTAGAAGGATATTAAGAATTAAACCCCTGACCATGAAAGAAATAACACAAAGTAGATGAATATGTATGAGTTTTTCTTAATATGTACTTACCAGGAATGCACACGTCGTAAATAACATCTCTAAATCAGAAATTAACCCAGGACATGCCGCAACCTTAGTGGCCAAATATTGGGTCCGAAATCTAAAGTGATCATAAGATCGCAACTCTGAGACAAATTTTAGAAAAAACACTGAAATATGGCATAGATACAAAAAGTTGAATGTAGATTACGAATCCAGTAGGAACTGTTTGAAACTTTTAAAACAAATAACGGACTACGCCAGGGAGACTGTCTCCTGTATAAGGTTCAATCTGGCTTTGGAAAAAATAATAAGTATGTTTCAAATCGCAACCACCGGCTCAATATATAAGAAATCAGTGCAAATCCTTTGCTTATGTTGGTAATGTCAATATTGTTGGGAGAACGGAAAACGCATTACGAGAGGCGTGTCTAGCACTAAATGAATCAGCTACAAAAATGGGTTTAATAATAAACAACAATAAAATAAAGTACATGCAAATAACCACGCAACCACAGGCAACTACTTGTTATAGAAAACGACGTAATCGAAGCAGTGAAAAGTAGAAGAGATAAGCCGCAGAATTTGTACGGTTAACACATACTATTTTGAGCTCAATCTCCTTCTTAAATCAAACCTCAATTATATCGAGAAATACAAAGACAAAACTCTACAAAACAGTCCTAACCATCGAGCAAAAAGACAATAGAGGGAATGTAAAGGTAGTGGGGGCAAACTATTGTTAGACAGGAAGTGCGATCTTTAGAGGCCACTTTAAACAAGGATAGAGAGTCTCTCTCCTTGTTTGACATCAAATTTAGTTGGGTTATGTTATTGTTTGTCCCAAATGTCACATGAAATCTTATTTATATTGAAGTTTTTTAACAATTGTGTCGCATTTTAGACTCTTATCATTAATAATTAATTAAAACTTTCTCGTCTAAGACACATTCTGAAAAATATTATATAGCTACTGTTGATAAGTGTCGCAAAATTTAAATTTCGCGCATTCGCATTTCCGGATATGTCCGCCATCAGAGGCCACTTTTTTGGTCTCCTTTTCATAAGGATTAGATTCCCTCTTTTGTCTTATTTCTCGATGGTCCTAACAGATGGTTCAGAGACTAGGATTATAATAAAAAGTAATTAAAACATTTAGATGTTTTGAAAAAAAAAATACTAAGGTAAATCTATAGAGCGATGAATAACAATGGAGTGTGGTGAGGAAGATACAACTTCGAACTTATCAGGAACCAGATTTGTTGTAGTGATGGACCAAAACATCTTAAATTCTGCTAAAATATTTATTGCGTCTCATTTAGATGCTACACTGAAGACTCTGGTGAGGCGATAAAAGCTTGCCATTGCAAAAAATTTCTTCGGCAAACTGGCGAAGCGCAACAAAGTAACTTTTTTATGGGTGTCAGAATAATGGCACTTTTTTTATTGAACTCAAACCATTTTTCTGTATTCCAAAAAGCCACATTATGGAAGATGTCCAAAAATATAAATACAAGATTGGTACAGCCTACTGGAAAAATACTCCAGACCAAAGGCAATTGACCGCCAAAAATATCCTGGCTAGTAAAATTAACAATGGAGTCGTCAACAGCAACTGTCAGAAGACAAAATGAGCTCACTGAGAACTTTTCAATGGTCCACGAGAGCTGTCGATCGCTAGGAAGAATTTTCAAAAGATAAACAGATAATTAGCGTTTTTTCTCGACGAAAAGCAAACTTGGATTATGAAGAGAGTATCCGGTCACTTATATTTCTATAAAACAAAAAGTACAAGAGTTCCAGTAATCAGGTTCTTCTGTTTTCTTGAATTTTTAAAATCTTTTTTTTTATATGACTTCATATACGCTGTTCATATTTCTGAAACAGTTCTAACTATTAGTGTGCGACTATCTTTTGTCCCCCATATGTACCTCAGATCAATTTAAGATTATTAAGTATCTGCAATTCATTCATCCATAATACTTACTATAAGTGACATGATCATAGAAAGGAGTGTAATCTAATACTAATAAATAAACTAACAGACTGAAAGAGTTTTAAGTTAATCCCTGAAGTCGAGTTTTTTGTTCAAAATATACAAAAACCAGCATGGGAAAGCATTCCTACTCCAAGATCAAAAGTAAAAGGAAAAAACTATTCGAAAGAAATTAAAAATTCAATTATAGATAAAAGAAAATTAAGAAGGATGCGGTAATAAACCAGAGCTCCTAAATATTTTTGAACGACTTGAAAAATTTGACCAATGCTAATCAAAAACAAATCGATGGGAGTAAGATTGAAGCTTTCGAAATATAGGTATCTAGAAGAATTCTACATGTGTCCTGGACAGAACATAGAACCAACCTGTTAATTCTAGAAGAGCTTCATATAAAAGACAGGCTATTAAAAAAAGTAAACCAAGCATATCTAAATTACTTCGGCCACAGGGACTATGAGACTAAGAGAACAGGGACTATGGAAGTATTGGTAGTAGAAGGAAAGGTAGAAGGCCTAAGATCAAAAGGAAGATCTCCAAGGCTATGATTAGACCAAATAAAGAGTCAGGTAAAAAAATCCACACATACAGACGTCCATATGGCACAGGATCGCAGCCAATGGAGACAGCAAGCAAAGGAGGCAAGGCATGAGAAGGAGTCAAAAACTTAAAAGAGAGTTTTAAAACATAAAAAATTAGTCAATCAGTTCTTACCTGAGAGAATTGACGGATCATAACAGCACTGAGTACTATAGAAAGCAACAAAAAGGTTAAAACGTTCATCACTAGTAACCCATTCTATCCATTCTGGCCTAGAACCATTAAATTGGAAGACGGTAGTTATGTGCTAGAAGCAGTAATAAAAAAAAACAAAGAGATTTGCCATATATTTTAAAAATACATTGAAGTTACATGAAAAATAAACTAATATCAAATTGATCATATAGAAGTGAGAACCATAACCCCGAAAGATATAGCTGATCAAATAAAAGACAATGGCCGAAGTCAGCATTAAGATATGATTTAATCCTGGAGGATTACTAAAAAACCTGCTTCGAAAAAGTGATTCCAACCACAAATTTGGTTTCAGAAATAAACATCCTACAATTGATTAGGTACACAGAAACACCAACATAACTGAAAAATAATTAGAAGAAGAAGAAGAATAAACATAAAGCATATTCTACAACATTTTTAAACCTATAAACTCATAAATTCTTATGCCTAAAAAATATTCGGAAATTTTGCAGTCATACATATCTCAAAGATATTTTAGAAATAAGCAAGTGTACAGATATCTACAAGAAATCAAAGCAGTAGACTCTCAAGGAAGTATATCCGGTCCTCTACTTACTATACACATGTGACACACCTGAACTAATAAATGGTACTATAGCCACCTTTGTAGAATTCTACTGCTATCTTAGCACTAGGTGATACCAGCGAAGAAGCAGCCAAAAAATTATAGTTGTCAATAAATAAAATCCATAATTGGACTAAAAAATGGAGAATTAAACTAAATGAATCTAAATCAATTCACAATTTTACAAAAAAATCCAAAACATTCTATTTAAAACAAACGATGCTTAACTACCATATGCATCTTCTGCAAAATAGCAACTTAAGTAAGTATCACACTTGATGTAAAACTTCACTGGAAAGTTCATATTAAAAAGTAAAGGGAAGAACTAGGTATCCGTTACAAGGAAATGTATTAACTGATAGGAAGAAATTCAGCATTATCCACGTATAACAAACAACTATTATACAAATACTAAAACCATTATGGATGTATGGTTACCAACTCTGGGACTGTACTAATTTAAGTAATATCCAGATTATCCAGATTATAGAATAAAGTATTAAGGAACACCGTTGATGTTCTTTAGTACATCAGAAATGTCATCACAAGGACCTTAAGATAAAAGATGCGGATAAAGTGATCAAGAAGGTGGCAGGTAAACATCGAGGCCATCCAGTTTCTTCATGATACTGGGTTAGAAAGAAGCCTGAAACGAAGAAAACCATTTGAGTTAGTGTAAAGTGTATAAGAGAACACCATAGGGTTAAGCTCTTAGAATTTAAGTATCATTTAGTAATTTAAGAAATTAAAGATTTGATAATTGGTCAACTGAGACCAGATTTCAGTGGTATGAACACAGATTAGGTGTTTCATATCTTAAAACAGTCTTTGTAACTGATATGCATTCGAGGCAAGTTCAAGTATAGAAAATTCTTTTAGGCAGTTGCAACTACATTATGCTAGAACAAATTCGAAATAATCGATTAAAATAATTAGATAGTTAGTATAAAAACAATTGTATAAAAACGATGATAAAAGATCTTATTAATAAGCAAACGTTGTGGGTTTTCTAGTTTTATATTGACAGTTAAGAATATTTTTAAAACACTTTGTATATTAACACAGACATTCTTATCTATTAACGTTCAAAATATACAATTTATTTATGTTATTTTATTTCTGTAGGTTCTTTTAATAACAAACAAATTTTTAACGTATAAAATTATGCTATAGGCTATTTCATACTAAATGACCTACATAAAAGTTTAGAAAAATTTTAAAAGATATAAATTTTACATTTCCTATTCATATTTAGGTAATATTATGTACAATGTACACGCATATAAAGAGAGAAAGAGACATTTCCAACAAGCGATTATTGTCTGCTATATGAGAAGACTCATACAACGCAACGACCCGAGACGATCAACCCTTAGACCCCATCACACAAGTGGCAAATATCCACCTATTCTTTTATATATTCATTTCCGTTATAGTCATAACCAAATCACAAATGATTTAAATCTTTATCCAATATAGGCTCTATTGTTATGACAATAACGATGCAGATACGGAATTTTATATATTCTAATAATTTTCTTCTAGATTTTTGTTGTCATTGTTATAAACCTTACAATTTTCCATATTTAATTTTTGTAAAACATCAAAGGCATCCAGAGAACATAAACAGATAAGAAAGCTAGTGATTACTCGAATAGGCCGTACAATCTTTGAATTAAAAGTTGTTGTGCATGAATTCCCTCCGGCTGTTGGTTGGACTGCAGTGACTAAAAGCTTATCCACAACAAGAATTACCTTCAAGTTTAGTTAAATATTGAGAGGGACTCAAAGAAAAGTCATTCAAAAAAGAGAAGACCCAATCGGAAAACTATTGGTAAATTCTAACTCTTCTCTATTCAAAGTTACGAATACGAATGCTGCGGTGTTACGTCTTTTCTACCCTGTTATATGGAGTTGAGGCTTGGACACTAAAAAAGTTGACCATAAAAATCATCGAAGCTTTCGAGATGTGGTGCTATAGGCGCATTCTCAGAATATCATGGATGGACCGCGTCACTAACACGCAAGTACTCCAAACTTTAAACAAAAGATGCGAAATTCTAAATGAGATAAAAACTAGAAAGATGGAATACTTGGGGCACATTGTGAGAGGTGAAAAGTACGAACTTTTAAGAAACATCATGCAGGGCAAAATTAAGGGCAAAAGAAGTGTGGGAAGAAGAAAAATATCGTGGCTTCGTAATCCACGTGAATGGTTCGGGTGTAGTTCGATTGAACTTTTCAGGCGCGCTGCTAACAAAGTCGCAGTGGCCATGATGATTTCCAATCTCCGCTAGGAGTGGCACGAGAAGAAGAACTCTTCTCCACATCTTCTTCTAAGCCCGAAAAGCTTCCGAAGTCACTTAACGATTTTATTTGTTATGTTTTGACTACTCGTAATCTACTGTTATGTATAGATGGTCCATTTTTTATTTTATTTTATTCATTTTGTGTATTAGTCATATATAACTGTCATACAAATTTTTCTTTAATATGCTTACATCACTTTTAATTTGATCATCTCTATATTTCAAATACTCTGTTAGTTTATTTTTTTATTTTTCATGTCTCCTTTCTGTTATTATCATCTCAACAGTTCGAAATATATATTTATTGTTAGTAATGCGAAAACAAAATGGGATTCCGGGAGAAACTCTCAACCATAGATCATATCTATACATTAAGAATCATCCTAGAATAAGAACCATAACTCGTAAAAGGATATAATTGCATATTCGGTAGATTTGAAAGAGTTTTGGACCGAGTAAATAGAGACCAGATGTGGAAGTTCCTAGAAAAATATGAACTGTAAAACTGACAAATTTGTTTAGGTAATGAAGATTACATAGCCGCACTAGAACATACGGGAATAAAAGAATACATATAGAGAGGATACATGAGGAAATGAGAGGATACAGATGGTGTGTTCTTTGACAGAAAAATTCCAGATTCAAATTTAAATTTTATGGTTTGATTAAAATAGTTCTTTATCTTAAATCCATCTCATTTGACGGGTGATTTTCCTTTAATTGTATGTCAGATTTTGAAGGAGGAAATAGATTTATTTAAAAATCAGAACATCACAAAGTATTCTCTCTTTCTCGGGAGAGATAGTGAAATAGATACCATCAAGTAAAAAAAAAAGAAAAATAGAAGAAAATTTGTCAATATCTTTCTTGACTTGGCAAGTTTTTGTTAAAGTATGAAACGAGGGATATATCACTGCCACTCGCTATCAAATCACTTCAGACTTATGAAGTGGAAAAAGAAACTGAAAATATAAAATGTGACGTCATAGGAATCGGCGAAGTAAGACGCAAATATGAAGAGCTATTGGAATTAGCACCAGGGAACACATTCTACCAACAAGGAACATGAACGAACATTACAGGCGGTATTGGATTCCTAATTAACAAGAAATGGAAACAAAGAGTAGTAGAAATAACTAATATCTCGGATAGAGTAGCCTTAGTAGTAGAGTAACCTTACAACTATCAAACAGAGACAATATAAAATTATACAAATAGACCACCAACTATTACTCACACTAACGAAGAAATAGAGGAACTCTAGAGTAACATAACTAAAGCATTAAATAACAATAAAAGTTACTTCAACTATTTAATTGGTGAGTTTAACAAGTCATGGGAAAAATATATCTGTTGCAAATACATTCTTTAAAAAAATCGAACAGAAAATGGACTTGTGCAGCATCAAATGAAACCACTAAGAACGAAATTGACTTCATTCTAACCAACAAGTTTGCTACAATAAAAGATGTAAGTGTAATAAATAAATTTCAAACAGGCAGCTACCATAGACTAATCAGAGCAAAAATTGTTCTAGATCTGAAACTAGAAAGAATAAGATTAATCAAAAAACGAACAGTAACCTTTATAAATACATGTTAATAATCTAAAAGAAAACTCAGATCACTACCAAAGGACAATTGATAAAATATTACATGACCAAATCTACAGCTCTCAATAAATGGGAAAAATGCAATGCCCGCAAAAAAAACGAGCATAGTAAATTGTCTAATAAAACCAAAATAATGCTAAAACAAAGAAGACAAGTGGAAAGTAAGTAACAACATACAGAGAATACAGTACACAGAACTTTGTAAGACAATAAGGAAAAGTATTGAAATAAGACATAAGAAAATATAGTGAAAGACTGATAGAAAATGCAATCGAAAGCATAAAAAACTATAAGAAAACAAGAAAAGCATTAATCATTGAAAATAAAAACAAATTTTTATTCTAACAAACGAAAACACCAGAATTACAGACGGAAATAAAATAATATATCTCCTGACTAAATTATACAGTAAACTATACAAAGCCCCTGAAACTCTTAAAGAAGCAATCAGTGACCAAGAAAATGTATCAGAAGTCCTTCCGGAGGGAGTAGAATCGACAATTACAAAAACAAAAAGCGGTAAAGCAGCTGGAAGAGATGGCATAACAGTGGAACTGCTTAAATACGCTGGCAATAAAACCTGGAAAATCTTAGCAAGCATATTTACGAACTGCCTAAGAGCAAGATGCATACCAGATCACTGGAAGACAGCAAACATATTTCTCATTCGTTAGAAACGTAGCAAAGAGGATATCAAAAACTACAGACCTATAAGTCTACTACCAAGCATATACGAGACACTCACAAAGGTCATCAACAACAGCTTAACAAATGCATTATATGCTGCATATTCAAGAGAGCAAGCTGGCTTCAAAAGTTGATTCAGTACGCTAAATCGTATCCATATGCTTCAATACCTAATGAGTAGGGCTAAAAAATATGAAGTACCGTTAGTATTAACCTTCATAGATTTCGAGAAGGCTTTCGATTCTATATAACCAAGGCATTGACAAACCATACATAGAAACTTAAGCAATTATATACAGACAAGCAGAAGCTAAGGTAAAAATTTATGAAAACACTCAAGAATTTCTCACTACCAGAGGCGTCCGACAAGGGGACGCAATATTACCAAAGCTCTTCACTGCAATTCTAGAAAAAATATTCAGTAAAATAAACTGGCAGAACAAAGACCTATAAGATCTTAGCCATCTAAGTCTTGCAGACGACATCGTTTTGATTGCTAATATCCTGCGTGATGTTGAATCGATGGTGGGTTCTGTTGAATCCTTGGAGATGGTAGATAATTGCCACTCGTGTGACACGAAGATTCACTTTTTTAGATATGTGAAATTCAAATAAATGTTAACAAGCGAACTAGCTACTAATTCATACGTACTGAATAACGCGATATGGTATTTTTATTGTAATGCTTGTACAGAAATACATTACTTCCACATATCACTAAAATAGTAATCAAGTAACAGTAAGGAGTTCTTAAAAATTTGGAACTTTTAAGTGTTTTTTCAAAAATATATGATATCATTTCGAAAAATCACCGTCTACAACTTTTGATATGTACAAGTACATCAAAATTACTCCTCTATTTTATAAATTATATTAAAAATTTAACTAGTACCATTTGACTTTGTCAATACAAAAACTTTACCTACTATGTGTCTATTTGCAAATGATTTTACGTTATAACTTTATAATTAGTATAAATTATATGTGACATAGTACATTACGTCATAGTCAGTATTTAATAAACCTAGAATTTATATGAATTTAATCACGATAGACAAGCGACAAGGCAATTAGCAAAACCTATCAAAACTGCAACAACATTAGTAGGCATCCCAGATGCCTCTCCACAAAGATGAATTTCTGTTTCCTAAAAATATAAACAAATTTAAAAGTTTATAACAAAACAAAAATTAATACAAACATTAATTCAGAATTATAATACCGTGTAACTTTGAAGGAGTAATGCTCAGTAAAACATAAAAAAGAAAATTAATCCTTATGTCTATTAAGGAAAGAGTCTAGTTGTAGCTCTGAAAGACAGAGTGTTTTGACATTATTGCTACAATTGGTCGCATTGCTCCCGAAGTTTACCAAATTAATTTGCTCCTATTCTGACTTGGCTGTATCATACTGATGACGTAGTTAGGAATACGTATTTACGGTTTTCGCCTTTCTACTTTTTATCTATTGTCCTTTGTAGTTACGTTTTGAGTTTTTGTCAATAATTTTGGCGCAGTGTCTTCGATGACTTGTTGATAACAACTCAGTATCAAGGACTAGCAACCTCCAGTGGAGTCTTACGTTGCCATCTTATCTATTCCTGTTGTAACTTAAACATCATTTATAAAGTTAAAAAATGTAACTCAAAGTTAATTTAACAACATTTAAAGGGTTTTTACCCATATATTTAGTGGCTTCAAACATGTACATCCAGATAGCACTGAGGATGGAATATTAATTCCGAAAACGTTCTGTAATGTAGCTCGATAGGGTTTTTAATATTATACCTATTATAAGCGAATTTTTAAATAAATTTTTGTGATACATGGTATCTCATGCCGTGAAATTCGTTTGCCCTGCGATCTAGATTTTGGCTGTAGACCTTCGGAAGAACAGGTTTCAAGCGAAGAATATGTCGTCCGCCTGAAGTTAAGAATGAACAACATTCATGAACTTGCTGTGTTGCATTAACCCGATGAAGTCTTGTCCTTCAAAGACAGTAAACTGTTACTTCTTATTAAGGGTTTTATGGAGAGCTAAAGAGTCCTGCAGATTTCACCATCCTGGGTCTACATATAGAGTTGCTGATTGGTACGTTCAGATCTAAGAAAAAAGCTCATTTTGACGTACCCATATAACGGTTTCATCTCTTAGAACGACGATGCGTGTTCGAGAACCTTTCAGATAGCGACCAAGGTACGCAGAAGCGACCGTTCGTAATAGGCGAATAAAGTTGGACTACTTCCGATAGTTCTAGTACTCACAATATGTATATATGGGAGGGCTGTTATTAGGAGTTAGTTAATAAGACATTATCCTGCTGTATTATAAATAAATGATCTTAAATTAATTAGAACCACGCCTTTTATTTAAACACATAACAATACAATATCACTTTTAATGATCAATCTCTTTTGATTATCTTATTTTATTAACGAACTCTCTCCATTTTTTTCCTGTCACTAGTTTTCTGTTTTCAGTATCTTATTTCTGCGTTTTGTAACTCTTCTTCAACTTCTTGCAGCCACTTTGATCTTGTTGTTTCCTCTTTCTTTCTTGGAAATTTTATTTCTTATTTAGAAATTATTGCAATATTTGAGACAAGTAAACTTCAAATAATTTTGAAATTATTCGTCATTCTTGGGTTTATGACATGAAATTGTGGATTATCTGCTTTCAAACAGATTATAGTTACTATGCGAAATCAGATATGAGCCTTAAAAAATTTTGCAAATTGACTTTTGCTCTATAGCGACGACTCCTTGTGGATGATATTATGAAAATTTCAAAAAAAATTTTCAAAAATTTCAAAATGGATAAAACTAGGAAATATTACCCTACAAACGTGTCAATGAAGTATCTAGCATAATTTAAGCAAAGTGACATGTAATCGTAATATTTAAACTATATGTTGGTCACTATTTACAAAACCCGTACAAAACATATAATCTATTATCTATATTTCCCAGAGATTTTATTTTTTAAGGATTCCAGGTATTAAAAAATATCCTTATGACTATTTTACTTACCTCTGGATGATAGTTAATACATTTTGGAGGTCGTTTTCTATAAAGACTATCTTTTGGTTTATGGAGACAACCTCCGTTTTTGGATTCATAACTAACTTCTTGAGGTATAATACTTAGTTGTTTGCTGCCACACGAACATACTGTGTCCACCACCAGTAGTATCAAGTTGCTATGTGGTATCTTTTGTACACTAAATGGTCTAAAAATAATAAAAAGCATTGAGGCTACTTCAAATTTTTGTACATTATATGTACATATTTTAGCTATACCCTAGTAACACACGACGTCCTATGGACGTCCAATATACGTCCAGTTTTGGTCCGGACGTCCCTGGACGTAAAATGGACGTACTATGGACGTACGAAGTGGGACGTACTTTGGGTGGACTAAATATGGACGTTCTCTGGACGTCCGTACTCGGACGTTCCCTGGACGTCCATACTCGGACGTTCCCTGGACGTCCGAACTCGGACGTTTTCTGGACATCCGACATTTACCAATTATGGGATCAAATAGCAAATATTTCAATAAAATAAAAAATTATTTACGTTAATAAAATAATTAAAAGCGAAAAGGTTAAATCACAATTAATTAAAAATTGTATAGTTTAATATATCCAAAACATGTTTTTGTTTTTAGGTAAAGTGTAAAAATCTTTTATTTCTAGATAATTCGTTACAATTGTTTTATTATTCTAGTTATCAAGATAATAATATATATGTTTGCTAATTCTAATAAGTAAAAATATGATTTTTATCGACAAGATGAATCTTGATAATCTTTTCCACAGAATAATTGTCTCTTTTGTCTTTTCAAAGACAAAATAATGAAAAATAATGATGTGATATGACATGTGATGATTGATGATATTAATTGTCAATATTGTCATTTTGTCATTGTCATGTCATACCTATTTAAACAAATGGCACAGTTTAATTTGGTTTAATCATAATATTATTATTATTATTGCTTTAATAAAAGAAATAAAAGAACTCTATTTAAGCAGTGTACAGTGCATTGGTCTTTTTGATGCTTCCTTTGATAGTATATTGTTAAAGGTTTGGTACCATTTTTGTTAGGTTATTTCCGAATTTGGTTTTTATTTTATTACAAAAAGGTAAGTAATTTTTCTTAAAATTGTTTATGTTTAAAAGTAAACGATTTGTTTCTAAGCGTCATCAACAGAGGAAGGTTACGAAAAACGTAGAGAATATTGTTGAAAATATTAATAACCCCCATATTCCGTCTTCTTCAAACCTCTTCGGAATCACTAACTGATCATTTTGATGAGAGTTTCAGTTCAAATATGTAGTTCTGGTTACAATACTTCCGATTTAAACTTTTTATTAACATGTTAAGTGCCTAAAATAATCCAAATTACCACGTGGCCGACCATTCCAATGATACTTTACAAAGCTTTTTTTTCAATGAAACTGAAGAAGGGTCTAAATATGGTTGTAACGAGAATTCTGGAGAACCTTATCGAGATGTTTTTAATTTTTCTAATAAGTTATGCAACTGGACTTTGTCCTTTAATACTAGGTGATTTATTAAAAAATCATAAAGAAGTTCCTGATCTTTCTCATTTAAGTTCAGATGCTAGAACCCTTCTTGCTTCACCCAGAGAACAATTACTCTGATCCATATGATTCAAATTTCAAACGTATTTTTATCTTCACAATAAAACAATGTTATAGAAATGTGTGTAAATTTTGATGGAATCTCACTAAAAAAGAGTTTTAGTAGTCAGTTTTATCGTAGTTTGTATAATTTGTTGATATATCCTAAAATTGTAAATTTAATAGACATTTACCATGGTTATGAGAAACCAAAATTTGCAAATGAATGTTTGATTGATTTTTTAACAGAGCCTGTTTTTTTATTAGATAGTTTAAACTAAAATAATTAAGCATGGATGATCAAGTTTGTGGGGTAGTTAGATTACTGTTACATGTTGATTTATATTTTAGGATAATGAGCTTTCCAAAATTGGTGAGGAAACCATAAACGAATTTGTTAGGAGAAGCCATAAGAAGCTGGTCTGCAATAAAATTCAAGGAAAATATAGTTGGCTAGGGAAAAAGCAATATAAAGCTTTTGAAGACACACATATAGCTCTGATTTTAAAAGGTTTGTAACTGTTAAACATAAATCAATCTAAGGAACATTTAAAAACTTACACTATCACTTAAGTGACCATATACAGCCGATGAAGCATATCGTTAACTGTGTCTTATATGTAATTTAGATGGCAAATTTTACCATTTCACAAATGTTCAGGTCTGGCTATGAGATTGCTTTAAGAACTACACTTAGCTATATGAGATGAAGGTTTGTTGTTGGCTGTATATATTTTATTTATACACTGTTATTTTTGTTTTTTAAGTATCAAAGTGTAATTACTGCTCATTTGGTCATTAGAAATAAATACCAATGGTTTTGTTGGTATTCTTCTAGTTCAGGTGAGATCCATTAAAACTACAGCACTTGAAATTCAGTTGTTTAATCATACGCCTTTGAATGATGATTTATTTACAATAAGCAAAGTATAATGAACTAAATCTGAAATTAATTTGTTCAATTTATTACATTACATTATAGTACATTAATTTTGTTTTCAGATGCTGCCTGGAAAAACTCCAAGACCAGCGTTGCCATGGAGAAGGAAATTGAAACTTGATAATGAAATATCTGAGATGTAAAGAGGAGGCAAATAAAATTTAATTTGCATGTTGCATTAGCAAATATGATTAATTTTGTAATGATTAAATTGTGTGGTTGGTGCACAGAAAGGAACAGTCAATTTTTGAGACTGTTTTATTTATTAAAAATAGGTACCTAAAAATGTATCTACTGCTGAAATAAAACAAAGTTCCATATTAAGTATTGATCTTTTTCATACTTATGATTTCAACTTTAAAACTCAACAATTGACTTGTCTGCTTTTAATTGCCGACCACACACTTGTAAGGTAAATCAGAATGGGAATGGATAAGGGAAGTTGAATGGTTCTGTTTTTAGTGAGCCACAGTTTCAACTATTTTGCCAATTTCTTTAGCAGTATTCACAATCCTTCTTTCTCCTGTGTAGACAAGTGTAGTCAAAGATCCCATATCAGTCACAGCCATATTTACTCTTTAACTATTAAAATTTGTGACATTCTAGCATGCTTACAGTGTCTTAATACCAATAAAGGTCTTGGTCCAGATGGAATATCGTAACTTATTTTTAAGGAATTGTGCATTCTTTTTATGTAGGCCTCTATGGCTTATTTTTTATAAATCTCTGAGGGTCACTTTTCATCACAATTTATTTATTGATTTTATCCATTGATTCATCCATTAACTCATTGATTCCTAATTATCGTTCCATTATAATTCTTTCTACTATTCCTAAAATTTTTGAGGCTTTACTGACTGATTTTTTGACAATAAATCTGAAGAATCAGCTTCATACTGGTCAGCATGGTTTACTTACTGTCTAGTTGTTCAACTTCTACTAATTTACACTTATTATGTTATAATTGCATTAAAAAACATTTTTTATGTCGATTAGATTTATACTGACTTGTCGCATCTACTGTTCTTGCAAATTGTGTAGACCATATTCTTATTCGGGTATGATCAATTTCTTGAATCTGGATTCTCTTATCAAAAGTGTTACCTTTTAATCTTTATTTTTAAACTTGTTCATAAAATAACCAATCTCCTGAATTGCTTCAGCTAGTTTGTTTTAATATTCCTCCCATTCACTGTGTCAGAATTTATATTTCCATGTTCCTTACCGCAGAACTAATTATGATTCACACATAGATATGGTCTGAAACTTTTGTATCAATAGGTTTAGGTACTATTTGAAGCACTAAAATGCTAAATGAAACTTTTTATAAATGTGTACCTATTTATTCATGTATATTTTATTTTTATCTGTAATTTTGTGTATATTTCTATAATGTTCCATTTTTGTATAATTTTGACAGTGAATTTGTTCCATTTGTTATGAATAAATAAATATATGTAATAATAAATGTTAGTTCCTTTAAACATTTATGTTTTATTACTAAAAATTATTTTATATTTCTATAATGTTGCATTTTTGTATAATTTGGACAGGGGATTTGTCCCATTTGTTAATAATAAATAAATGTAACAATAAATGTAAGTTCCTTTAAACATTTACGTTTTATTTCCCAAAATACATTCTTAATATGCACAGGATGACACCACTTTTAGTATTTTATACAATGGCGTTGACGTCTAATTTATATCCTCAGCACTAAAATAGACGTCCGAGAACATCACAAAAGTCCGTCAAGTAAGTCCTCCGGACGTATTATGGACGTCCGATTAAGGTCCAATTAACGTCCCGGTACGTCCAACTAACGTCCGCTCGGGACGTAAAATGGACGTCCATAGGACGTTCGGCGCAGCGACATTCGGACCAATATAGGACGTAAAACGGACGTAAATAGGACCAAAGCGGACGTCCGAGGGACGTCCTTAAAGTCCGTGAGGGACGTACTATGGACGTCCATTGGACGTACGTGTGCTATTAGGGTAATTACTTATTAAATAGGAAAATAAACTAAACTAATGTCAAATAGTTATTTTGTGGGCAGTATAACCATAAAAACTGTGTCTCTTAGTACCGGAAAATCTGTGCATACTTATTTTAAGGGAACATTAAAAATAGAGAATAAAAAGCACCTCTACGGACACGTTTTAAAATAATAATGACATTCACTATATTTAGCGTTTAATTCAATGGAATGTAAATAGGTATTACACAATATTATTAGAATAAAAAGCTATATATCAAAAATAATAAATATGACATAAATTTTATATATCTTACCTTTCACAGCCGCTACTATGACAATTCGTAAGCTTTCCTTTTAAAGGATTGCTTTGGCCACTAGTGTTCAACTTCTCTGGTTGTAAAATGTACAGGTCCACCTTCCGATCACAAGGTCTGATGCCGACATCAACGCCTTCCATAGGATCAGACTCATACGGTGGAATAAAAGATGGTGAGTAAGTGTTTGAAGGTGGAGAAAATACTGTGTCTTGTTCATCTGTAATTTCTTCGCCAGTTGTGTACTGTTCTATTTCATAATCGGAATAAACGCCAAATAGATCATCTTAAAAGATAAAAATATGTCAGTAAGGTATTTGTTGTCATTATAGATATTATGTAGAGAATACATAGTTTATTAGGGAAGCTTTCAACCTATTCTACAGCTTGTGATGGTGCATAATCATGAGGGGTATCACCAAATCGATTGCTAGTAAAGTTGTTACGATATGAATTGGGAAAGAACAATTTTTGGGGTCCGGTCAGTAATTCTACGGCGAACATAGAAATAAAGATAAATCTTTGTAATTCTAATTATTGATTACTCCTGGTATTAGTCCACATGGATAGTGGTGTGGCTTATTAATTTGAACGTATCTTATTGGGTAATACTAAAATGTAATTGGTCAAATTTTTCGGAAGTGCATACACTATAACCAAATCTGGCTTTGCCGTTAGCAGGTAAAAATTGCTTCTCATGTTTCAAAGGCGGCAAGCATTTAAATAAACACAATAACAGTGTCGTCGTGATAAATTAATTTTATTTTATTTTAAACTTATTATATAAATTATTTTATTTTTATAGTAAAATTGTAAACTCATTTTTTAGTTCTCAAATTAATAAGCACATTACATTTCATTTGCATTATGTATGTATATACTTTTAATCATCAATTTTAAATTTCAATAAAAGTTAAGGAATTTTTAGGGTCCAGTCCCCAATAATTCAGAAATATAAATATTATTTGTAATTGATCACTAACGGTATTGTCCATATTGCAGCTGTGGTTTATTACTTTCTACGTATCTTATCGGGCACTACTGAAGTGTAATTAGTCAAATTCTTCGGAAGTTATTACGCTCAAACTTGATCGTTATCTGGTCAAAAATGCCTTCTCAGGTTTGTCATACTAAACGATATATTCAGTATCGTCGTGTACGACAGCAAGTTCACGTATATTTTTAATATTTTTGTACAAACAGTAGTGTTGTGTTTTAGTTAAGTTTGAGTTAAGACAGTAGAAAATAAGTTGTAAATACATTAAAGAATATCGAGATGACAATAGTCACATTGTGTATCTTGATGAAACGTGGTTTGGCACCCATGATGTAGTTCAATATGGCTGGATGGATGATAGCAAAAAGTGCTGCTTGAATACTCCTTGTTCGAGAGGAAAAAGAATTATAATTCTACATGCTGGAACTAAGAGCGGGTTTGTACCTAATGCCTTGTTATTATCGGCCAAAAACATTAAACAGTGTCATCAGCTGATTATCATGAGGATATGACGGCTGAACTTTTCGAAAAATTGGCAACGGAACAGCTGTTACCGAATATTAAAACAAATTCCGTGATAGTAATGGATAATGCGTCATACCATTCTAGACTCTACACCAAAATTCCAAATACTAGCTCCAAGAAGGAAGATATCATAGAATTTATGGAGAACAAATGCATGGCAACACCTAGTAAATGTACCAAAAAGGAATTGTTGCAATTAATTAAGCAACAAAATTTTCAAAAAGAATATGTAATAGATAAACTCTTTGAACGCCACGGGCATACGGTTTTACGGCTCCCTCCATATCATTGTGTTTTCAACCCAATTGAAATGATATGGGCCAATGTAAAAAAGAAATTGCGGAAAATGAATCAATCTCCCCAATTAAGTGACGTTGTTGTCCAAACTATAAGAACAGTGATCGAAGAACTTAACAAAACTGACATTTGGAAAAATTGTGTAGCATGTTCAAGTAAAAGAAAAAGAATATCCTACTTTACCACCAATTGAACCGGTAGTTATAAACACAAACGACGACTCAAGTTCTGGACACACGGATAGTGATAGTGTTTAATTGTTTGAATATTTCTACAAAGACTTCCACAACTTGTCAAAAATATGTTCTGTATATCGAAGTAAATGTGATCTCTCGATTAATCTATAACCTAAGATTCGACTGTAAGACGAATTGGCCGATTTCATGTAAGTATCTTTCAAAAATAAGCTCTTTAAACCGATGAAACTTACAGATCATATTCATGATTATTTTTTACCAAAAAAAGGGATCAACTTTGTTTTGAGCGTAACTTGCTTACGTTTGATGCTAGAAACTTTTTTAAAAATCAAAAATAAAGATTTCTCTAAACAATTAAAAAAAAAGTAAAAAAACATTTTTTTTGATTATTTCACGTTGAATTATTCGATATGGAATTTGACGAATAGGTAAGAATCTATTTTTCATTAGCTATAACTCTGCTTCTGCTGGGTATACAGACTTCATACATATACCATTGTTTTCACTTTTTTATAAACTGTATTTTTGCTACCAACATTTTTTCCATAAAATACTTACCTTTTGAGTTATTTGCGAGAAATCGTCCAAAAACGTGGTGTTTTTAATGAAAAATGAATATATTCACTCGCAAATAACTCGAAAAGTATTGATTTAGTAAAAACCTCTATAGAACAAAAGTTACCTAGAATTAGTCAGTTTATCCACTTCCGGACTTATTTTGGATGTATATCTTTTCACCCCCCAAGAAGGTGCGGTACTCACCCCCAGGGCAAAAATACACATCGGCACAATATCACTTTTTTTCTTTGACACGTTAGCTATATGTGTATGACAAATTTCATATCAATCCCAGTGGTTCTTTAAAATTTAGAGGTTTTTACAATATTTTACCGTTAGTGAATGGACTATATTGTGTATTAACTTTTAATTATCTTTGGTGTCAAGTTCATAAAGAAATGTGAATAATTAACAATATTCTTACTGTTTAACAAAATATTAGACCTTAATTTAAAAATAAAAGTTTATTATTTAATTTCTATTGCGCCGCCTATGTTTTACAAAGACGCCGACACTTGAGTGTCGAATTTTGTTTTTATGACTTGTCCAACTGACATCGTAGAAACTATACATTGTTTATAGTTACAATAAAGTCACATTAAAATGAATTTTCCTTGTGATACACTGTACTCGTGACTTTTCAATCGCTCAAAATCTTACATCTTAAATCTGTAAAATTTGAATTTCGGACTGTCGCGAGCATGGATACACGAAAAAGAAATTGCGAAGATCTGCGATAGAGGGTGATTAGTGAAACATATTTTTTTGAATAGATTTAAGAACAATTATACACAAATATACATAAGTAAGCTAATGTGATAAGGTGAATAAGAGTTTTTTATCGAAGCGGTTGAAGCGGGGGAACTCTCCGCTATCATCGAGCAACTGAAGTACCGGGGAGAGCGAAGCAAAATTTAAAATGCATCCGACGAACTGACGGATGAGGGCAAAAAACTGCAAAGAGGAGATGAAGAGGGTGAGAAAGAGGGCTTTAAGAAAAGTAGAAAGGTAGATAGAACGCCAATAAAGGGAAGTAAAGTCGAAATAAAAGACGAAATGATGGAGATACTAAAACAGTTGGACTTGACATGAAGGATATTAAAATAATGGAGAGCAAAGAAATTATGCAGAAGGGTGTTTCAGTGTGAAAGTTCTTGAATTAAGTACCGGACTTGAGTACCTAGAGAAAGAGAAAAAAAGGATAACGTAATAGTAACAGGTTTGGATATAGACTATAGAATATAGATATAGGCTGAAATCGACCTTGAGAAAAATGATAGAGGAAACTTTACAGATATAGCTAGGGATTAAATTAGCTCTTAAGATAGAGGAGAGCATGTCTGCTGTAGCTAGAAAACCAAGAAGAAATGAGCAATAAAAGAAAATTAAACGACTTTAAAGAAGAAAAAAATTACATAAACGATGGATTTACAATAACTGAGGAAAGAACGCAAGAGGAAATAAAGAAAAAGCACAAGAGACCCAAAGAGAAGGTAAAATAGTAAAAATGGAGGTTTCGGAAGATAATAGATGGCAGACTATGGAGATAAAACCGAACAAAAGAGAACTAGACCCACTCTCAAACTTGCGCCAATCAGCAGAGATGGATCAAAGGATAATGGGACTATGGCAATGAACAGGATATGGAGGGATTATTAATAAGGCAAAACATGGAAAATAAGGAAAAATACATGTCATTCAAAAGTATTTATGAAGGAAACGCCCTAAAATATATAGTGTCAGTGTAATGTTTCTGTGTACGACCAGCTTATTACCACCTGATCTTTTTCTTTTTGACTGCCTGAGCTGATTTCCGTTACAACTTGAAGCAATTTTGTCACAACTCGGCGTTTATATCTCAAAGATATATTTAAAGAACTATATAAAACACTACATTATAATTATAAGATATAAAGAAGTGTCACTTAAAATTTTTTAAACACCGTAGTTTAGCTAATTAATTGAGCATTAAATACGTGGGGATATTAGTGTATTTTTAAAATTATACTGCTGCTTTTTGATGTTATAAGCAGTTCATAAACTGCTTAACAAATATAGATATTAATAAGATGTTAGTATCTACTAAAAAATTGAGCAAGAACTGAAAATATACAAAATGTTTTAAAATAGCAAGCAGTGAATATAAAAGAAAAGGATTATCTATTAACTACGTCGTTGAGAGAGGGGGAGACTTTGCTTATTACATTGATATACGATAAGAGGTTGGAGAGGGGGCATGAGTTTACATCCGACCTCGTTTGGTGTATTTCAATTTGTCGCTATTATCTCGATAAATATAATTTTTTACTAGTTTTTATGATAAATCCGTAAACACAGTTTTATAGTCAATTTTAAAAAATCCAGAAATAACATTGAATTTAAAAAAATCACTAAAAGGGAGGTAATTGCGACGTCGAGGGAGGGCCTCAACTGTAAACGACACTTTGTGACGTAAGGGAGCGGGGTATTAAAAAGTCAACATTTTTTATAACGTCGTTTATAGATGTTCCCAAACGATCTAATAACAAATAAATACATTATTATTGCTTTTTAGGACTTACCACTCTCATCTCGATTATAGGCTAAAGCATTCGTGTAAGCCTTATTTAAATTCACCAGAAGAGAAAATATTGTTTGAATTATACAACCAAAAACCGTGTTGACTGGACTAAATATCTAAAAATAATAGTTAATTAGTTCTAATTAAATTCTAATTCTAAATAATAGTTGATTAGACAAAAAGTCTATTACACACAAAATATCTTTAACCGTCCCAGTGATGATTTTTTTTTTGTTTTAAAGCGTTTGGTGATTGACTTACATCGTCGAATTTATTTTGGTTCACTTATTAAAGGCGTGTACGGACCACTCACGTTGATCTAGGCTTGCCGTGCTTATGAAGCTCGTATGCCCTCTCCGGGTTTACGGGTGTACGAGCATACAAAGCCCTACCTTTTAAATTACTTGTTCATTTGCAAATGCAAGTCACTGGCTGAGTCACTCGAGCCAACAAGAACAACGAGCATTGCAAGCCACACGAGCCTTAATGCGCATACAGACTATTAGTGGGGCTTGAAATGCTCGATGTGCCTCTTTGACTTGTTGCCGTATTTGCAGTAATACCAGAGAACTTTCGTAGTTCTCTGGTAATACCGCAATTGAAGACACTGGTACAAAAAGAAGGTAGCCGCATTGGTACAGATAAAACACACAAAGAAATATGGAGAAGGATCAAGGAACAAAGAGAAGAGAAGAACGAGCCAATAAACATAAAACACATTCAGAAAGAAACATGGGCAGACTACTTTCGATCCCTATTTGCGAAAGATGACGATATTGAATCACCAACACCAGAGGTGACGGCAAACGAAGAACAAAATATTGAGGAGGAAGAGGTGAAGGAAAATTAAAAAACAGAAAATCACCAGGAGAGGACAGAATATCGAACGAACTCGGAGAACCAGATCTGACCAAATAATTACTAAAACTAATGAAAAAAATAATAGAACAAAACCTAATTCCTCAAGAATGGAGATCAAACATTCTTATACCTCTCTTCAAAAAGCAAGACAAATCGAACCCGGAAAATTATAGAGGCATTATTTATTAGACACAAGACTAAAATTAACAACAAAAGTAATAGCAAATAAACTGATTCAAATGGTAAATACTAGTAGAAGAACAACAAATGTTTTAGGTCGGGAAGATCATGCACCGGCGTTATATTTATAATGAGACAAGTGCAAGAGCAATCATTAGAATACAACAAACCGACATATCTGTTTCGTGGACCTTAAGAAGGCATTTGACCAGGTCAAATTAATGGACGTTGTATACTTATTGTACAGAAGAGGATACCTTTAGGAATTAGCAAACGATCGAAAATATCTTCCAAAACGACACAATAAAAGTAAAAGTAGAAGAACTAACTGACCGTATTGAAGCTGGCAATGGGATAAAACCGGGAGATGTCCTGAATTCCTATTGTTCAATCTGATTATGGATGAAATAATAAAAAAAGTAAGAACTTAAAAAGGATACCAAATGGGAGAAAAACAACTTAAAATAATCTGCTATGCAAACGACGGAATACTACTAAAGTGAAGATGATTTACAACGTATGTTGCACCAATTTAATATAACCGCCAGAAAATTTAACATGTTAATTTCCCCAAAAAAACAAAATGCATGGTTACAACAGCAAATTTACTAAGATGTAAATTGGAGCTGAAAGGTCAGATAATAGAACAAGTGATGGAGTTTAAATATCTAGGCATCACACTATCCAGCTACGGAAAGTTCGAAACCGAGGTGGAAGATCAAGTGAATAGAGTAAACAGACCCACAGACCTGCCTAAATGAAACAATATGAAGAAGTAAAAATATCGGGAAAGAAACGAAAGGCAGAATTTACAAAACAGTCATCAGACCAATAATGACATACGCGGCAGAAACAAGACCTGACACAGAGAAGAGAAAAAGGATGTTAGAAACAGCAGAGATGAAAACACTTAGAAAAATTGATGGTAAGACACTATGGGACAGAGCTAGAAGTACAGATATACGACGTAGATGCAAGGTGGAGAACAAGATGATCAGTAGGAAGAACAAGAAACCAATGGAACGACAACTTACTGGGGCACATTGAAAATATACAGTCTTATCTACATAAAAAGAAGAAAAATAAGAATTAAATCCAAAGGGACATTGAAAAAAACTTTGCAAAAAATCTTGAATGAAAGATATAAATTTTATAAACATAAAAATGCAAAAGCTGGTGTGGGTGAATTGCAAATTAATAGTTTGAAAGATTATAAAGATACTGCGATATGTTAGAACTAAAAGCGGAACAGCAAGACTATTAAGACATAAAGATTTTTTTAATCTATTCGCGAATGACGTGTTTGTTAGCGGGACTCAATTTAGGAACTCACGTGCGTGAGTAAAATTACGTAACCATGAGCGGCCGTGAACCGGAATGAAAAATCACGTACGCTCCCATCCCTAGTTGAAATACGATCACGAATAGGAAATAAAAGTCTAACTTGGCAATCCTCATGTCAAAAAGCGTAAAATTGCCAATTTTTAAATAGAAATTATGAAAATGTACAATATGATATTAGCATATTATAGCAAAATTTGTATATAGCATATTGGGCAAAATCATCATATTCAGAGGTGTAGACTCTTGAACTCAGAGGTTGGACATTCTTAATAATCACCCTGTATAATGGTCGCTTCGTAGAAGAAACGACAGTAGCTTTTAACAATTTTATTTGTTTGATTATTTAACCGTTAGTATACACAGCATACATAAAGTGGTAATTATAATTAAATTTAACATAAAAAATAAATACTAACCGATAATTTGTTGGAACTTCCACTAAAGTGAAATTTACTATTAGAACAAGCTCCCTGATAATCGTATACTGGTACTTTTACGTAAATTCTATCTTGAACTAAAGAGTCCATAATAGTTCCATCTATCTGGCCAAAAAATCGACCGGTGTCATCGTTATTTTCAGATATAATTATAAAACCGTTATTATCCAAAACGTAGCAATCGAGCTTATCACTTGCGCATGTCTTTTTGCAAGAAGAAGATCCTGTGCACTGTAATTAAAAAAAAACAAGATTTAAACTGTATTATCAACAACAAAAATTATCAATTCTCCTAAAAAAGCAACGACTGTGAACTTTTACATGTTGGTAACTGGTTCATCAAGTTCTCAATCATTGACAAGTTTTCATTTATTCAATCAATAATTTGTGATTGCTATAATTGATAAAATCTTTAACAAGGTAAAGTAAAATAAAAAGATAATACTATTTGATATTATTAATCGTATTATTGTATGGTCAATAAAGTCGTAATGGTAAGTAACGGGTTGTTAAATTATATGACCATTTCTTTAAAACACAACAGTACACTTTGACTTAACATTACTTAGTCTAATCGTAGTTCATACTTATGTGAAGTTGATATGAGACTCCCTCATAATTATCAATACGCGATACATTAGCTTGCCATCTTGACGTTAAATTAGTTCTGATCTCTGAGATAATGATTGTTGTCGCTTTTATAGTAGGCCTTGCATATATCAGCAGTTTATTTCTTAGTGTGTCAAGTTTGTTAACGACCTACGACAACCGTATGTCGTGATTGGCAATAGTGCTGACTTACAAATTCTAATTCGAGTATATTTATGAATGTCCTCGATTCAAATTATTAAACATATTTTATATAAACAAAATGCGAAACTATGTTACACTTTTTTCGTTTTAACTTATTCTTTATATGAATTATAATATTTTAGGAATAATAGTACAATTTTCTTACCTTGGATGTTATATTAAAAAAGTGTGAGGCCAAAGTGGAATGCTGGTACTGCAATCCCACAACGGCAGCAGGTGCCCTATGGCCTTTATGCTCAACAAAAACAGCATGTGTGGCTGTTATTAAAGGTTTTCCATACGATCCAATATCAAAAGGCACAGAAAAAACAAAACTTTCTGGCTCTATAGAATGCTGGTCGACAGCTCTCTTGTACCAAGTTTCGTCCATTGCTCTGACGTTATTTTCACTAAAATGACTGAAAAAGAAGAAATTTATTTATAATTAATAAAAATTACCACAAAAAAAATTAAATATTAAATTTTTATCGACCTTTTTTTTAATAAAATTATTGTTTTTTAGTGGATCAATTGTCACTATGTAAGTCTCATTGATTTATACACAAAATAATAATCAACAACAAATTTCGGAAGAGTGGTATATACAGTATCTCTGTATTGATTACCTTAATTAACTTCATTAGATATAGAGGATGAAATTTTCATTAAGTCACTATCAATCAACAGGTATGGTATGACTGCAACAAACTTAAGTTTGGGAATATGACTCATACTAGTGTTATCATGGAAACAACCAGTGTGCTGCTTGCCAGTGTAGTAGTTTTAGAAGTACGTATGGCAGAGAGTATTTCAACCCCTCGAGCACAAAGTATTCAAACTAGGCGTAGCCCGGAACGAAGACTTAAGGACCGATCACGAAATTACAGATTCGTGGATAAGTCAAACGAGGATTGCAGAAATAAAGCGCCTAACGCTACTTTGCATTTGATTGGGTTGGAGAACCATGTTAGAGTTTTTGTACTCCGAACTCCCACATAAAGAGCATTTGGCTGATAGTGTGCCCCTACCGCACGGCAGAGTGCTATAGGGGGAAAGGGATGGTCTGGAGCATTGGAGCGCGGTGGAGCGATGGATATGGAGTAACTCTCTCTTTTATTCGTGGCCGTAGATATTGCGCCAATTGGCTTAGTGTATGTTTTCTATTAATTCAAGATACGCATCCCAGAATTATGAAACTCTATTCCGTAATTCAAATTAAATTAAAAAAAGAACATCATGTACCCCATTTACTGGATGGAATATAAAACCATAGAATATTTTTCGAGTGACTGCTAAATTGACATGAATGAATTATTAGACGATATTCTTTCAAACTTACATCACATATTTTGGTAAATGTATGAACGAGCACCAGCGCATTACACATGACTAAATTCCAAATTAAATTAAAATTTACGTTTTTCTTATACGTGGATTATATGTGAAAGCAAAGGGTACCCCCTGTTAAGATACGCAAAATGCCTTCACTCCCAGAATTCAATTTTTTCTTGTCATTTTTTTACATTCTATGTGATTAAAAAATAAGTCTCAGCGTAATTTTTGCCCGCTACGCCCCTCTTCTCAGGGCTACCCCACAAACTTCTTTGGAGGCGGCTTTACGTCTATTTTTTTTAAGTTGTGTATTTGATCAAAAACTATTTCCCTGATTTTTCAGATTTTTCCATACGGTGCGCCATCTTCAAAAATTCAAAAAACTGTGTTTTAATAGTAGTTGTGGGGTATCGGGCTAAATTTGCGCCAATACGTAAAAATGAAATAAATTATTTAGGTTGCATCGAACTCCAAAAATACTTTTAACCCCACCAAAGCCCCTAAAAATGATGTTTCGTCCAATTTTTTAACGTTGTAAAGACCTCATTTAATTTAAAATATATATAACCTATAAAAACCTTGATATAATCTATTTTTGAAGTCTATAAAATGGAGAAAATCCGCAAAACCAAAAAAAACCAGTTTTTCAAAATTTTGAAGATGGCGCACCATAATGAAAAATCTGAAAAAGATCAGAAATATAATATTTAATCCAATAAGCAGGGGGGTAAATGGGTAGAATGCGAAAACATGGAGTTGCTTCCAGTTTACTTCACTTCAAATCCGACTTTCACCTTCGCGCTGGTACCCCCTGTTAAACCAAGCAAACCAACTGGAGATCCGGTATCCAAGCCGGGTGGAAAGTTGGGTCGGAAATTGACGAGAGCGGGTGAACTAGTCCTCCAGGTTGGGTGAACTAGTCCTCCAGGTTGGGGGTTGGGCGTAGGGTTAACACCCCTACACCGTAAAAACAGCATGTTACGAGAATTCAAGGTAAAGTTTCCGGACTGAAATCTAGACGACGACTTAGCGAGAAAAAGTACAAAGAGTTACAATTAAGTATGTAGAATGTGAAATCCTTATATAGAACTAGAGCATTGCGGGAACTCCTTGACATCCTGGATAAATATAACATAGACATCATAGCGCTTCAAGAAGTTAGGTGGTTGGGAAAAAAATATTCGAGAAAAAAAATATACAATGTACTATAGCTGCCACCCAACAGAGCATAAACTTGGAACAGGATTCATAGTCAGCAGCAGAGTGAAGCACCTAGTAATAGACTTCGAAGCCATAAGCGACAGAATATGCAAAATAAGAATTAGGGGAAAATTTTTCAAATATTCAGTAGTTAATGCCCATGCACCCACAGAAGATAAGCTAGACGAAGAAAAGGATGAATTTTACGAAAAACTGGAAGAAATAATACGGAACTGCCCTAGAAATGATATAAAAATAGTACTTGGAGATTTCAACGCCAAAATAGGAAAAGAAAACGATTACCTACCCACCATTGAAAAATATAGCCTCCATAACGAGTCGAACAACAATGGAACACGCTTAATACACCTTGCGGCCTCAATGAATATGGTGATAGCCAGCACATGCTTTGAGCGTAAAAATATACACAAAGGCACTTGGGTTAGCCCAGACGGTAACACAATCAATCAAATTGACCATGTTGTTGTGGACGCAAGACATTACAGCGATGTTATGAATGTACGTACCAGACGTGGAGCAAACATTGACTCAGATCACTACCTGGCCCAGGCTAAACTAAGGGCATAAATCTATAACGCAAAAAAGGTAAAGGAAGCAAAGAAGATAAATTCGAGGTAGACAGACTACGAAACCCTGAGATAGTTAGAAAATTTACAAACTTAAAGAAAAACTAGAAGACTAAATGAGTAGTACTGTTGAAAACATAGATAATTACTTAAATGAGTGCGAAAATATCCAGAAAGAAGTAGCAACAACAGTTTTAGGAAAGAAGAAACAAGAAAGGAATGGGACAGAATGGTATGATGTTGAATGCACACAGGCAACTCAAAAAAAGAATCAGGTGTATGTAGTGTTGCCCAAAATCGGTCTTGGTCTTGCAGTCTTGGTCTTGTTCTTGCGTTTTTGCAAGACCAAGACCAAGACCGCCTAATTTTAGCAAGACCAAGACCAAGACTGACCTTGCAAGATTTAAGCAAGAACAAGACTAAGCCTGCGAGACTCTTGCGTCTTGCAGTTAGGACTGAGTGTCGTTTTAGCGAGTATAGTAGTTCGGGTATATGCTTAAAGACTCTATAAGACGCACAAAAATATGTAATAAAAATTTGAAAAACTGGACTTATGCGCATTACGAACAATACCATAAACATACATACCGAATCAAAATATTCATTAAAAAAACACATTTGACACATGTTCATAGTACAATGTAAAAATAAAATATTTTGTACATTATTTTCCAGCAGACTTCTTCGCTCTGAAATTAATTGTCCAGATTTTGAGAATAGCTGCCCTCTAATCATAAAATAATCTTCTTGCATTTCGACGCCCACAGTAATATCGTATCGATTTTTTTTTAAATATGTCATCTTAGCTAATAAAAAATATAACACTTATTGTTACAGACACCCACTTAACAATTCAATTTTTTCCCATTATAATTTAGTTAGGAGGAATCTAAATAAACAAATCTTTAGGCTCAAACAGCCTAAGACTAAGGACGGTGTTTTGCAACAACCGTCTAACCCACATTTGTTTACAAATGAGGTTAGACGTGTCAAACTGTCCATCATAATGCATACTACATCAAGCAAAAATGATATAAGCCATATCCATACTCATGGAGGCGTTTGTGAACTAAGTTCTAAACCACATTCGTCAAATAATATGAAAACAGAAATTTGTAAAAATAGTCTAACACATGTTTTCATTATAAATATGTGGGTTAGACGATTGTTGCAAATCTTTGTAAGAGTCTTTTCATTGTGTGCACCAGATGCAAAATATTAAATTGAACAAATCTTCATTTTGACTTATTAAAAGACGAGAAATGTATTATTACACTAATATTACAATTTTATTTAAATAAATAAAATTGCACCAAACTAGAGGACTTTATCTTTAACGGTAAAATACGAAAGTATATTAGAGAGTTAAAGTGCAGGGCAAAACGTTAACGTTAACGTATAATTTGACAGCTACTCGTGCGCAGTAGAGGAATACATACGTTTGCGTTAACGGGTCTCCGTAACCTTGCGTGCGTTTACGGATTCCCTTAACGTTATCCAAATTGTTCCGATGGTTCCGAGTATTACCGAATTTCTGTCAAATCTCCGAAAATTAAAAACTTTTTGTTGTTTTGTGATTTTAACCAAAGATTCATCTTTTGTTTGTATTATTGTAATCTAAAAATAGTGAAAAAAATCGAAAAAAAATGACGGATATCAATTTTCCAATAAGTTATTACCAAATACATGTGGAAGTACAGCATCGTACATGTCATCATCCTCGAAATCAGATTCCCCACACATTTCAAATATTAAAGATATCTTCCATTCTGCTGTAAAAGCAATCAAAATATTTCATAAAAAACTAACCAAACCAGGAAAAAAATATAAAAGGACACTGTCTGATCATTCAAATTTGTAATTAATCCACAACAAATTTGAGTAAAAGTAAGGTTAGAAACGTATAGTGTCCGTAAACGTAAAACGTAATATCTTTACGTTTACGTTAGTGTTAACGTTTACGTGTCACCTGCACTTTAACTCTCTATTATTTAAAACTTTGAATTTTCTGTGTTGTCAGCATATTAGCTCGGCAATTGATTAAAGAAATTTTTAAATTCTTTGTATGGAAAAGGTAACATAATATGTTTTGCGATTACTCGAAGGTTGGTGTCATAAATGCCGACAAAAAAGTGCATTATCAAATAACGAAACCAATTGTTCATTATATAAAATATTGGAACTGTTGCTCGATAGTCAAAATTCTGGTCAACAAAAGATTGTATGTCTTTTTAACAAAGGACTTTGATATTTGAACATATTGTTTTAAATGAGTGCGGCAGGTTGTTATTATTTAAGTTATTGGTGTAATATTTTAAAGCACAATATCACAAACTTGGGTGTTCTTACTTCAGTGACTATAATTTTTATTATGCGAGGTATATATAAACCTGTGTTGACTTAAAATTTCACAGAAAATATAAATTTTTATTTAATAAATCTTTTATTTAATATTAACAGCAAACGGCAGCTAAACTAATTTGGACCTATGGTTGCTGCCCATATTATAGGTAATACTTGCACATACAGAAATATAAATATATCAAGTTTAAAATTAGCTATAGTTAGTGGGGTAGTGTAATTAGATGTTTTTTGCTAACTGCACTATAACATAAAATTTATTTTTTATAGCAGTTGTAAAAAATGTTTTGTAAATGTAACATTTTTACTTCGTAATAATATATTAAAAGTAGATGTTTTAAGTGAGTGCCTAATACTCTTATTTTATTTTAGAGGAAGGATATTTCAAAGGATTCAAGAGGATATTAGCTAACCTTGGGATTCAAAAATTTCAACAAACTTTGACCACTGATACTATGAAGATTTTGAACAAGATTTGGAAGCAATTGGGTTAAATCCTGATTTCGAGATGATAAATCATAGAATCAATAACAGTTACTTACTATTACTAATGAACTCGAATTAGAAGTTTTTTCTGTGTATTTACCATTTTGGAGGGATAGACGATTATTGCAAAATGAACAACTTATATTTTTACAATTTTTCAAAAACCGTCTAAGCCGCTATAAGTTATTTTGTAATAAACTGGTTTTACGTATTTTGCTTTTGTACGTTTTTTTAGGTAGCCTGTAATTATTGAAATATAAAAATGTGAAAATAAAGCCTTATTTTCTATCAGTGAATTTTTTAAAGTAGGTAGACACAATATGCTCATTTACTCTGAACCATATATATGTGGCTTAGACTATTATTGCAGAACACCATCAACATTGTCTCTGCTGAGTGTGCGATGAGATCATTCGGTTAAATAAAATTTGCTGAAAGTGCGCGGCAATATGTATTCAAAAGTATAATGAGACAAATTAATAACAGATAATGTCGCCTACCATGTAAACAAAATACTGAAATATTTAGAATAACGAAGTAACGATATATAATTCTTGGTTTGTTCTTAGATACTTAGGGTATTGGATTATAACGGACATAAAGTAACTATTATGGTAGTAGTTACTTTTTCGACATCATTAAACTTCATTCCCAATTGAGCTTTTCTTTGAGTCTAATGTAATAATAATAATTGTTTTTCTCTAATCCTTGTTGTTACCGGAGTGACAAGTTTACAATTTGACATGAGGGGCAAAGATTCTAGTCGAAGTAGTGAGCGTTGGAATTATAGATCTGAAAGACCCTAAAAGCAAATTTGATTTTTGTTTGAGTGATTTGAGTTTTTCGAAATAATTCATACATCCCAAATTGCTTTGTGTAAATTATGACTACATAGAAGCATTGAAATGAAAATGAAAAACAGAAACACATCAGGTTTAAGGAAGCATCTAATATTTTTTCACAAAAAGGAATTACAAATATTTCTTCCTGAAAAACCAAAATTCGGTGCAGATACCACATGTTTTTTAATAACCGCTGGAAAAGTGGACAAGTAAAATATATACTTTTTATCTTATTACTAATTACATATTATATTATGTACCTACTACTTTATTTTGGTAAAGTTTGTTTCTCAGACAAACCTTAGAAAAGGTTTATGAATATGGAATTGATACCCACCACCTCTTGATAGATTTTAAAAGCGCTTATGACAGTGTAGACAGAAGCGCATTTTATAATGTCATGGCAGAACTAAATATTCCGTCGCATCTAATAATATTGACTAATAAAAAAACTGACTGGGAGAGCTTCAAAATAAACCTTGAACACAAAATTAATCTTGCTGTTCCATTAAGAAACACGAGGCAACTTGATGACGAATTAGAAGTTTTTATAAAAAATATCCAACAGTCAGCTTGGGAAAATACTCCCACAATAACTTCTAGAACAAAAGGGAACAACTATCCAAAAGAAATCAGAGAACTCATAGTAGAAAAAAGGAAGTTAAGAAAAAAATGGCAGCAATACAGAGCTCCACGAGACAAAACTAGTCTAAATAATGCTACACAAAAACTAAAAAGGGAGATACAGAATATAAAAAATTCAACAATTAATTATTTTTTAAGTAATTTAACAGCTGACCAGAACACAGATTATTCTTTATGGAAGGCAACAAAAAGATTGAAGAGACCAATTATTCATTCCCCTCCTATCAAGTTGGAAAACGGCAACTGGGCTAGAAGTAACGAACAGAAAGCAGAACGATTTGCAGATCATTTAGAAAGCACGTTCAAACCCAACGACAATGATAGTGAAGAACTGAGATGGGAAGAACCATTCCAAACTGACGAAAGAATAACATTGACATCACTTAGAGAAGTATCAACAGAGATAAAAGAGAATATAAATCCTAAGAAAGCTCCAGGATATGATCTCATAACAGGAGAATTATTAAAAAATCTACCAAGAAAAGCCATAGTTAAGCTGACACACCTAATAAATGCTGCTTTTAGATTGAGATATGTTCCCAGACTCTGGAAAGTAGCCGAAGTAATTATGATCGCCAAACCAGGTAAATCTCCTAATGAAGTGACATCCTATCGACCAATATCCCTCCTTCCGGTGATGTCAAAACTATTTGAAAAACTTCTATTAAAAAGATTAAAACCAATAATAGAAAGAAAAAATCTTATACCAAATCATCAATTTGGTTTCAGAAATCAACATTCCACTATAGATCAAGTTCACAGAATAACGAATATAATAGAAAAAACATTAGAAGAAAATAAAGTCTGCTCTACAATCTTCTTGGATGTAGCACAGGCGTTTGATAAAGTCTGGCATGACGGTTTAAACTATAAACTAAGAACGTTCATGCCTAAACAGTATTCAGAAATCTTGGAATCATACATTGCGAATAGATATTTCAGAGTAAAACAAGAAGAAGTGTACACCGACTTAAGGGAGATCAAAGCTGGCGTGCCACAAGGAAGTGTCTTAGGTCCGGTCCTGTACCTATTGTATACGTGTGACATTCCAGAGCTAGAACAAAATACTATTGCCACCTTCGCGGATGATACAGCCATACTAGCGATAGGAGACACTAGTGAAGAAGCGACTGATAAATTGCAACTATCAGTAAATAAAATACATAACTGGACCAGAAAATGGCGAATAAAATTAAATGAGACTAAATCTGCACACATTAACTTTACAAATAAAAAAATAGAAAATTTCCCAGTTAGAATAAATGATACCCGAATTCCTTATGCAACATCAGCAAAATACTTGGGCATCACCCTAGACGCGAAGCTGCGCTGGAAAGTCCATGTCAAAAAGAAAAGAGGGGAGCTTGATATTAGATATAAGAAATTGTATTGGCTGATTGGAAAAAATTCAACATTGTCAATTCATAATAAATTATCCATCTACAAGCAAGTACTGAGGCCAGTATGGGTATATGGGTGCCAACTCTGGGGCTGTACCAAAGCTAGTAATCTACTTATTATCCAGAGATTTCAAAATAAAGTACTGAGAAACATTGTTGATGCTCCTTGGTATATCCGTAACAGCAACCTCCACCAGGACCTGGGTATGGAAACTGTGATCGAAATAATCAAGAGAACAGCAGCAAGTCACGAGCAGAGGCTGCATAGTCATGTGAATGTCGAGGCAATCCAGCTTCTTGACAACACTGAACTAAAGAGAAGACTCATAAGGACAAAACCATTTGAGCTAGTGTAAATGTGTAACAGTTTAGTGTAAAAAGCAGAGTATAGTGCTGTGAAGTTATTGCATGCTAGTTAGTAGTGCATTAGTTAATAGATAAAATAAGAGTAAGCCATAGGGTAAGCCCTTAGATTTAAGTATTTGCTGTTATTATGTTAGGTCAGAAAATAACTGATAATTGGTCATTTGTGACCAGATAGCAGTATACAAACACCGCGTAGGTGTTAATAAAAAAAAAAAAAAATCTAATAATATTGGTAAAGGCAACTCTTTCGTAAGTTAAGTGCAAAGTCAAGGTACAAAATAGAGTGTCAAGATCTTTTCAAACATATACTGGATTATGCCAGAGAGACAGTCTATCGTGCCTATTGTTTAACATCGCGCTAGAAAGAGCCATAGAGAAATCGGGCATAATAACCAGAGGTACAATCATCAATAGAAGTGTACAGATATTGGTCTACGCAGATGACATTGACATAGTAACACGGACAAAAATAGACCTGAAACAGGTTTTTAAAACATTAGAAAATGCCGCGAAGACAATGGGACTGCAGGTCAACGTATCCAAAACAAAATACATGAAGGTCACGAACAGCACACAAATAGCGGCACTACAAGATCTGGTGACAGAAGCACACACATTCAAAGGGCCTCGGAGTTTATATATCTTGGAACACAACTAACTAACAGCAACCTAGTAAGCGTAGATATTAAGAGAAGAATATACCTGGTGAACAGAGCTTACTTTGGACTAAAGCAGCTCTTAACATCACACATAATTAGCAGAAAAACCAAGATACTAGAAACTCTTATTAACCTAATTACTATTTAACTGGGAATAAGCCACAATTAAAGATAAAAATACGTTTATTGATGTTTTTAGAACGATTTCCGAAGTGGAAATTGAAACGTGAATAAACGTATTTTTATCTTTAATTGTGGCTTATTCCCAGTTAAATAGTAATTAATTTAAAATGCCACAAGAAAATAGCTTCAGAACAATATCCTATTAACCTGTCGTGATATACGTGTCAGAGACATGGACTATGGTAAAAAGCGACGAAGAACTGTTAGGCCGCTTTGAAAGAAGAATACTTATGCACATATACGGAGGAGTACAAGAAAGCAGGAAATGAAGCAGGCGCTACAATTTTGAGTTGTATCAATGCTATGAAAAATGCAACATCGTCCGGTCTATTAAAATTAATAGACTAAGGTGGCTAGGACACCTTGAAAGAATGGACACTGGAGACCCCCAAAGACAGATATTATATCAAGAGCCAGTAGGAACCAGGAAGAGAGGCAGGCCAAGATCTAGATTTAAAACTCAAGCCGAAGATGACTTGAGGAAATATAGGAGGGAATGGAGACTGATTCTTGAACAGGCCAAGACCTTCCCAGGGTTGTATAGCCAAAGATGATGATGATGATCCAATAAGCAAATTAAAAAAAAATGACCTGCAGTCACCTTCAATAAAAAGTTATACGCTTTTTTTCGAAAAAAATGCATTTTTAAGTTATCTAGACTCAACCTAAGGGGTCTATCAAAAAATAGAAATCTATTCCGATATATTATATGCGAGATGTTCCATTCAACTATTTGACCGGTATAATAATACAACATGCATGAGTACGCTAGTAGCGACCTCTATATGAAACACCAACAAAAAGCCATTGTATTCTAACCTTGGGGTAATAGACAAATTCACGTACTCTCCTGTGTACCTCCTGTGATCAATGACGATTATAGTACAACAGAAATTAAACAAAGGATAATTCTAGAAAACAAGTGCTACTTTAATAAAAATATATAAAAAAAAATAGGTACTTACGGTTCATTTGTTTTGATATTCGTCAGGTTGTTCCACCGTAGAAGACCGCTTCTCGTAGCCACAAATGACAGCGTAGATCCGAAAATTTCGTAGCCTTGGCTGCAAAATTTTACTATGTTATTTAAGAAATAAACAGTATAATAAATACAAATCATTGCTGGCTGTTTATCTCGTCACATATATAATTATCAGGGGATCATGGGGAGTAATATATTGGTTTTAATATTATATTTTTTAGCAAAATTTAAAAATATATTGTTGGTTTCTATCTGAAGTAAAAATTTACAAAACAAGTGTTCATCAAAGAAGCTATTATGTAGGCACTTAAGTGCTGTATAACCCCGGGTTTGCTTTACGAAATGGCAGCTTGAACTCAGTAGAAGGCATCTTTGAAGATGCGTTATACGTTGATCTATGAACTCATAGGTTGATCGAGCGATGAATTATGAAGTTCTTTACGAAATGGGTCCAGAATGTGAAGTGCTCGTCACAATAAAAAAAAGGAAATTGGAGTACGTTTATCATATTATGAGAAACGATGATAGGTATGGTTCACTTCAATTGGTTGTTAAAGGAAACGTGTTTGGTAAGAAAGCCTGGGAAGGTGAGGTATTTCCTGGTACCATAACCAAAAAATTTCTTTCAATATATCGACCAAAGGGCTGTTTAAAGCAGCTGTAGACAAATTAAAATTGACGTGATGATAGACAATATAAGAAACGGATAAGCACCACAAGAAGAAGCAGAGTATTCTCGTAATCCTTATTACCATTTCTTTTTCTCGATATTCCAGTATTAGCTCATCCTCGTTTATTACCACTTCATTATCATTTTGCTTTTTTACTGTAAGTTTTTTTGTAGAACATTTTTGGTTTTCTCTTTTCCATCTATAGAGAAACATAAATGATCAATTCTGAATGAGACCAAACCATACGTTCTCCCGAAGTCTCCGGTGAAATAAGGAAACCAAACTTTGAAAAATAAAATTCATAAAAACATTCTTTTTCTATTTTAACATGTATTTAATATACATAGTGTAAGAACAAAAAAATAATTCTAATAGAGATTAATGTGCAGATTAAAGGCACAATGTTATACAACAGTTGGCAGTGCATAGGTTATTCAGATGATTTGGTATTTCTAACAAAATTAAGAAAAGAACTAAATAAAATTTTTGACAAAATTCGAAGGAGGAGCTGGAAAGTCTGTGATCTGATGTTAAACCAATTGAAAAGCAAATATATTGAGATAAAAGTGGAAATAATAGAAGAATATAAATATATAGTACTGAGGAATAATCGAAGAGACAATGCAGAAGGCAACAGGGAACCACTGCATTAAGGACTAGGAGAGTACCTAGTCCTAGATATTCAGCAATAGGATAACTAGTCAAAGAAAATATAATACTGATCATGGAATTCGGATACCAAGATCCGACAGAGAAGGACAGTCACAAGACGACAAGGCCTTCTCGGTCGCCAACAGACGAAATCCTTGCCAATCTAGTGCAAACAAAATGTTCACGATCTGCACATGGAATGTTAAAACATTATACGAGGCCGGTAAGACTCATAATGCAATCAAGGAGATGGGTAGACATCATTTGAATAAGCGAAATAAGATGGATGAAATCTTTCAATGTGAAATTAACAATCATCACATATATTATTCAGGTAACCCCAACGGAAGAGATGAAATGGAGTAGGTATAATCTTAAATCAAGAAACTGCCAGACATCTTAAAAACTATGTACCTATATCGGAAAGAATGCTCCTCCTTCAACTTGATATCTACCCAATAACAACTAACATTATCCAGGTATATGCCCCTACAGCTGACAAACCAGACGACATAAGTGAAGCATTCTATAATGAATTATTTAACACCTTGAAACACCTTCCCAAAAAGGATCTACCCTTGATTATGGGTGATCTAAATGACAAGATTGCTAGGGGACAATCGGGAGAATTCATAGAACAGTTTGACCTTGGAGAAAGAAATGAGCGAGGAGACCGATTGGGTAAATTTGTATCAGAAGAAGAGTTTGTAATTACCAACACTTACTTCAAACTTCCGTACAGAAGATTATACACGTAGAAATTACATTACATCAGTCAAGACATACCCAAGAGCCTATATCAAGTCAGACCATAACCCACTGATTTGCAAAATGAAGGTCAGGCTAAAGATGATTCGACGTAGTGTCAACCCAAAATACAACATCGGGCTGATCAAAAACAAACGCACAGAACAGAGTGTAAAATAATTTATACATAGCAATTTGAATACCGTTATTCAAGCGGATTTAATAGACCACGAGCTTAAAAAATTGCATAGAGTTTCACAAGACATACAAGAAAAATTCCTCAAACCACCAAAAATTAAGAAAAAATCGTGGATAATAAACGATAGAAGATCTAAATATGATGCAAGAGAGGCGAAAGGACAAAGATCAGGACAAGACATTCTACAAAAGAATAGACAAAGAGATCAAAAAAGCAATCAGAATGGCTAAGGACACACAGCTGAGAAACAATGTGCGGAAATACAGCTATTACAAGAGAAACATGATTTACTCCATATGCACAAAAAAGTTAAAGAAGCTGCAGGCTTATAAAAGCCTAGAAGAGTTGGATGTTTGGCAGACAACCAAAGTAATCCACTACTAAGTGTAGAAGAGAGACTAGACACTTGGAAGAAATATGTGAAAGTAACATTTGCAGATGAAAGGCTGATTGCCATTGAAGACATAGAATGCCAAAAAAGACCCCCGATTACCATTGAAAAAGTCACGGCAGCTATTAGAAAAACTAAAGATGGTAAAGCTGTTGGGCCTGACAAATTGTATATTGAATTTCTGAAACTTATGGACGAATAAGGAATAAAATAAATAACGACTATATTTAACAAAATATATATAACTGGAAATATTTCTCAAAGCTGGTTAAAGTCGACCTTCGTAACTGTACCAAAGAAATTAAATGAAAACATGCGAAGACTATAGAATAATTAGCCTAATGAGCCACTTACTGAAAACATTTTTAAAAGTGATACATAACAGAACATTTAAAAAATGTGAAGAACAAGTATCATGGATACAATTTGAATTCCGTGATACCGATAATCTTCATAGAAAGAGGAGTGCGACAAGGCTGCATGCTGTCTCCAGTGCTATTTAACATGTACTCGGAGCGTATCTTCGAGCAAGCACTGGGACAAACAGGAAGGCGTCTTAGTTAACGGAGTGCGTCTAAACAATATTGGCTAGATCTTAATACGAACAAAACGAAGTACATGGTAGTTAGTAAGCGCGAAATATTAAATACACATCTTTGTATTTGATCACAGCCAATTGACAGGGTAAACAGCTATACATATCTTGGCACTAACAATCAATGGGACCACTTTATTGAAATAAAACAACACATAGGGAAAGCAAGATCAGCGGTCGTAAAGATGAAGTCTCTTTTCAGAAGTCACGATTTACCACTTAGTACCAAAATCTCTATCATCAGATGCTATAAATTTTCTATATTGTTGTACCGAGAAGACGCATGGACGCTCTCTGAACTTCTTTAGGAAAGTTCGAGGCCTTCGAGATGTGGTGTTACAGGCGCATCTTACGAATTTCATGGGTAAATCGTGTGACTAATATTGAGGTCCTACGTAGAATGGGCAAGCAATGCGAGATCACTAATACAATCAAAGAGCGCAAATTAGAATATCTTGACCATGTTATGAGAAATGAACAGAGATATGGCTTATTGCAACTCATTCTTTAGGGCAAGGTATTTGGAAAGAGAGGACCAGGGAGAAGAAGAATATTATGGTTTCAAAACCTAAGGAAGTGGTTCAATAAAGAGAAAGGGCACCGATAATAAGATAGCTAGAACACATTTACTAATGCCACACAAAAGAAATTCCTTAAGAATATTACAGGTGGGAAAAATGGAAAATAAAGAAAATGGTGACCATGAAAGAGATGGATAGATGTAGTCCAGAGCGACAACTAAGAAATCGGAATCGCAGACTAAAGAGAATAAGAAAAGAACCGAAAAAAGTGTTAAAACCTAAGCAAGAAGTGTTGGGGACTTGTAGTGCTGTTAAATAATATAAAGAGAACGAATCTAGAATAGGAAACTAGAAGAGTTAGTAAATAGACATGGTACTCAAAAAATCAAAAATATGTTTGTTATTCAAAAAAACTGTACATCGATTAGCAAAAAACGTATGATAATATTGTTAAAATTATTTCTCCAAAGTTAAGATAATTCTGATTAATGTAAAATGATAATTTCGCAACGTATGGGAAATATGTAAAGAATATACGCGCGAAAGAAGAAAATGGTTATTAACAAAGAGTATTTAAATTAAATATATAGTTATAATGTATGTAAGAACTTTGATGTGATTTTATTAAAAAAAACTTTATAGGTTAACTTTAAATACATTTTCTTTACAAGTAAATGTCGTATTTATACATAAAAATAATTCAAAACAAATATTAAAGCAGTAATTTTCAAACACACACGCACACAATTTTCAAACAATAATAAAAACTAGACTACAAGCCCGTGGGCTATTTTTAGGGGGTCATTTGACCCAACATGTCACATGTTACATGTAACCTGCCATTTGACCCAATCACGTATAAATCAATACTACAATATGTAATAACAACTTGAGAAATTATGCCGCCAAATCTTATCGGTTCTCAAAGCATGGGGGTTCAAATTAAGGGTCTATATTTCTCACCTCTGTTTCAGCCGAAATGTACGGCATTGCAAATAAATTAATCGGTGTACCGATCCGAAACTGTATGCATAAATGACATATTGAGTCAAATTGGCGAAAAAATTTTCCGAAAATAAAAAAGGTCGCAGGTCATTATTTTTGTATAACCTACCTAAGTTATAAATACCGTACAAATATGTTTTGCTAAAAAGTACCCCCCCCCCCCTTGAGTGATAAGTTTATTCTTACCTGTGCCTCACTTGTACCGATAAGAATTGACGGCATATTATATAAAGTTGTTATTACATTGTAGTTTTGTTTTATATATGATTCGTGCTGGGTCAAATAACCCATTAAAAATCTTCCATGGGCTTGTAGTCTAAATGTAATTCAAAAAATATATTTAACACGTTTTAAAATACTTTCTAATAATTACATATTTCTCTTAATAATAATTTATTTTATACATTGTTATTTTATACAAAATAAGATCAAACTTGACAACTTATGAATTCGTAGCATACCATATTATACTTACCATCTTCTGTATACTAAATTATTATTAAAAATAGTAAAAACACGCATAAAATTTCAATTACATAAAAATACAGAACATACGATGGCGGTCAGAGAAGCACTTAGCCTTACCGCCCGATTGTGCCGCTATCGCAAGACAAATTTATCATCTTGTAGTAGATTCTCGTAGACGGCTAATACCAAAATTTCAAACGAATCAGACTCTTCAGCGGTTTTTAGAAAAAAAGAATAGGACCAATACTGTTCGGTGATTCAATTCTTGGTTTTGGAAGAAAATCGTGGATTGAAATAAAAAAGCACTTGGATGCTCTGTACGGTCTCTTCTACTTCGATGACGACCATGAAAAATTGGTTTAACGAGTTCAACCTGGTTGCACGTCAGTTTTTGATAAGCTACGCCCAGGTGTCTCTAAAACGGCTACCACGAAGAATAATTTGACAAAAATCTACGATCTCATATTAGTAGACCGATTGACAGTGTGCGAGATAGCTGAGAAAGTAGGTGTCCCAAAATACCGCCTAGGTAATATGCTACATACAATTTTGGGCATGAAAAATCTGTCGAAGCGGTGGGTGCCGCGTTTGCTAACTCTGGACAAGAAGGTCAACCTTAAGACCACTTCAGAGCAGAGTTTGACGTTGTTTAAGCACAATCCAAAGGATTTTCTGCGTCGTTTAGTAACCGTCGACGAGACATGGATCTACTGGTTCACACCAGAGACCAAGGAACAGGACCAAGACTGTCCTATCGGCCGGGCTGGGGATGGCCATCCTTTTCTAAATAAGATTTACGTCGACTACCTGGAGAAAGGCGGAGCAGTCACTGAGCTCTACTATACCGAATAATTGGAACGATTTTCCGTTAAATTGCAAAAAAAAGACCAAATTTGGCTAAGAGAAAGTGCTCTTCCAACATTATAACGTGCCGGTTTACATCTCTGCCATCGCCACAGCCAAATTAAGATACGAGCTGCTGATTTGGTCCCGTACGACTTCTTTTTGTTTTAAAACTTGAAAAAGTCACTAGTCGGGTCAAAATTAGACTCAAGTGAGGTCATCGCCGCCGTACAGGCCTACTTTGTAGTAGTATCGAGCTGAAATGGGACTATGTTGAGAAATAAATCGCCACTTTTCCAAAATTTTAGTTTTTTGTTTGTAGGCTAAGTAGTCATCGGACCGCCCTCGTAGTATCAAAATAGTGACAATTTTTTTATATTTTAGTTCTTTGATGTCAAGATCATTACTTTCCGAGCCTACTGTTCATTAAATCTAAATAAAATATCCATACTCAGTTTTTATTTAGGTATAATAATTTTTAATTTCGATTTGAAACTTTTATCCCCTGTATACCAATAACAAGAAAACTATCGTATATGTCTATCGAAACTTTTAATCTTATAATTTAAAAAACTATTTTAAATTATTTAGACAACAGTTTATCAGTAACAAAATATTTACTCAATTTTAGATCTATAAAAACTCGAAACTCCAAATTTTTTTGACACGATTGGACTTAACATTTTTCAACAATTAGAAGAATAAAAATTATTAATATTAATCATCTACATCTTATGCTAAAATTCACACAAATTTGTTCTAAAATAACCTTTTTTAATACATTTTGTCCTTTGTCATTTTTCTACTACTTTATTCTTTCAGTTTGATATTAGCAGCCTTCCACATTATCTACTAGTGTGTATTAGTGAGTGATAGAATGATAAAATGTTGGCCAACGAGTGATAACATTTTGGTAGTCATTATTCTTTCTAGCACCAATTGTGGGCCTGTTACAGGCTATGGAACGTATATTTTCATATTTACTGTAGAGATGGCAGAGCTCAAAATTGTAGTGCTTGCATCATAGTTTGTTCTCCTGCACGTTTTGGTAAACAAGGTGTTTCAAACTAGATAGGATAGGTAAAAAACTATAAAATAATTGGGGTTTTTTTTTTGTAACGCCATCCGTTTTCAAGATAGCGGTCGTTTAAGAAAAAAATATATACACATTTTTTACGACTTTGCCGAAACTACTGGCAACGTTGTAATGAAATTTTATACAAATATGTTGTGGAAGCTTATAGGTACATCTCACGAATTTGTTTTTATATCTGACTCTCATAGAGGACGCTAGTTACAAGGTTTGTACCAAGTATTATTCAATCTAACTTTTTTAAAGGGAGATCTATTAATCAAAATTACAAGTGAACTTAAAATCATACAATTTTACTTCAAAAGGGTACTCTTGGTAAAACTCGATGCTGTGTACCGTTTTCGGAATATTTTGAATTGAAAATTATGAAGTAATAAGCGATGCTGGTATAAAGTAATGATAAAATTATTAAAAATATTCACAAGAAAACAATTAAAATAATGACTAAGAACATAAAATAAAATTCAATTAGATTAAGTGTTCAAAATGTCCTCCGTTTTCACGAATTTTCCATTTTTCTAAAGAATCAATTAATCTTCTAAATGAATTCATGTTGAATTGAATGGTCATGTTGAATTCTGTTTTCCAAATCTTGACGCGAATTTACCTATGTGGCAAAGACTTTTTCCTTAACATACGATTAAACTGTGTAGTCCAAATGATTGAAATCGCATGACCGAGGAGACCAATGAATCGGAGCTTCTATATCTCTACCAATCCATCGATTCGGAATTTAATTATTCAACCAATTATAACACCTTCTATCAAAGTGCGGTTGAACTCCATCGTGTATAAAAATAAAGATCTTCGCTCGTTTAGCGTTTAATCTTCTATTATCTCAAATAAGTGATTGTTTAAAAAATCAAGGTACATATAACCATTTAATTTTCCAGATATAATATGATAACCTATTAACTTGCTACTTAGCAATAACTTTAAGTAAGTGTTGGTAATGTGACAACATTTTGACTCGTGGATTCTCATCAAACCAGTAGTGTGCAATATGGGAGTTAAACATAACTTGTATAAAGATGGCCTTGTCCGTAAAAAGAATGCATTTTAAAAAACAAGGCAAATTACAGACTAAACATAGAATGCGATGGAACCAGTCTAAAGCACAGTGCTAACCCAAAATACCTCGGCGTAACTCTAGATCGTACCCTAACATTCAAAAGTATTTGGAAAACACTTCAGCAAAAATTAAAACCCGCAATAATATTATCCCTAAGTTAGCAAATACATCATGGGGCTCGAATGCAGAGGAAATAAGAACGAGCGCGCGGTCCTTAGTATATCCTACTGCAAAATATTGCGCTCCTGTCTGGCTAAACAGTCATCACACAAAAGTCATAGATACCCAGTTAAACCAAACAAAGAGGCACATAACGGGAACTATAAAGTCCACACCTACCCAATGGCTTCCAGTTTTAAGCAACATCGCTCCACCAGCAACAAGACGACTAGCTGCACCCAACACTCTAGTTCAAAAATGCCAACAAAACCCAGAACTACCGATAAACACAGACATCGCTGAACTACACCAAAGGCAGTTAAGACTGAAATCCAGACATCCGCCTACTAGAACTGCTACAAAATTGGCTGTTTTCACTACCAAAGAGCACTGGATGGGCGAATGGAATCCAGACATCAGAAATTCCAATCTGATAGAAAACCCTACAATCAAACCAGACGGCTTTTCTCTTCCCCGTCGTGAATGGTGCAACCTAAATATAATACGAGTTGGTCATGGAATTTGTAACTAATCGCTGAATCAATGGGGTATAAATGTCAGCCCGGAATATGACAAATGCAGCACTGCTGAACAAACAATTAACCACATCGTCTTCGAGTGTCCAGCCACCAAGTTCTTTGGCAGCCTTCAAGAAATCCACCAACTTACTCCCAAGGCAAGAAATTGGCTTCGAGGATGTAACCTTCGACTTTAATTTAATAATTTTAATTTTATATATTCTGTGTCAATGTTTACTTATTTATTATGGTTATTGTCAATGTGTAAAGTTCATACGAATATATATATATATATATATATATATATATATATATATATATATATATATATATATATATATATTGTAATGAGAACAAAAATACAATAAAAAATTAGCATAGAAATATATTTATTGTGTATATACAACCAGATATACACTGTTAATTAATAAATTTATTTAAATAGTAATTAAAGACATAATTTATAAATTATATACTAGATAATATTATTAAAAAATAATTATATGAGGGTATTTTTAAGAATTTAGCATAAGAATTAAGTTTAAGAAGTTTTTTTTTATTTTATTTAATATTAGATATGTTTAAGTCAACCATGTGCATATGCAACCAAACATACACTGAGTTCTTTGACGTTTAGATGAAAAGTGGGGTTATTTATTTTTGGAATGTTAATTTAAAATATAATTGCGGATGTGAAATGGTAATAATATATTTGATGTAAATGTTTAAGTTACATATAATAGTGTAATTCTGATCTGGAGAGCCTAAAGTCAAGTAAATTGTACATGTAGACCAGAGAAAATTCTAGAAATGTCAATAGGACTATTTGCATAATACATCATAGACAAAAACCATTCCATTTATTCCAGAATGTTCAGATAGAAAAAAATAGAATGATTCGAACATTATTTATTGCTAGATTATTCTGGAACCAAGGAAAAGATATATAAACCATGTAATTTGGAGCGGGAGCAATTAGTTAGTTACAGATTATTAAACGAGTTAGTTCAGTTAGATCAGTTAGTAAAGTTAGACTTTACTGACTGAAAATTTAGTTACAAGAAGATTATTAATTGAGTTAAAGTGAGTTAGTTAGAAGAAATTAAGTCAGTTACATGTGATTATTAATTACAAAGAAGAATTAACAAGAATTTATGAGGTTATGAAGAGATTATTAGCTAGAAGAAGGCATTGATTAAGTTAAATGAATTAATTAAGTCTAATACAGTTGGAGATTAATTATTACTACAGTAATATAGTGACAGTATAAAGTTAATTCATTGAAGTAAGCATTCAATAGTACAAACACAAGATCCAGTATATTTGAAAGTAATACATTACATGGAAATTACAAGAATTTAACTTTATATATTTATATGGTGAGTGGAGATAATTAAGAAGAAACATATTAAAATTGTTGGATAACCAAGGCTGAGTAAGAAGATATCGAGTGGTGATAATAACTTTAATTTTGGAAAAACTTTAGGCGTTCAGTGACAGAAAGGTACCAAATTTTGTTAATAATTTAATAATTGTAAGAATTTCAAATTTTAGATAGATTGTTTTAAATTGATATTGCTTATATTAGATAGATATGTTTGTTTCATAATAGTTATAATAAAGATAATTTAAAAAAGTACTTACAAACTAATTCTTTGAGAACCGCGATAAAAACCCTATACTTACATATATCATTCAAATTTACTCATAGCTCATACAGAAACAACACATCATAACAATATATATATATATATATATATATATATATATATATATATATATATATATAATATATATATATATATATATATTTAAAAAATTCCTAGTTCCTCAACAACGTTTCCTAAACACTCGCCTAATATACTCATTTTTTATATAATTATGTTTATTTACAATCTACATCATTACATAATATTAAGTAAATGTGTTACAGGTTTTGGGCGTGAAGGAGAGACATCCAATGATGTCTCACCTTATTCTATTTTGGTTTAGTTTTGAAGTAGGTCTTGGGGCCAGGTTCTATCTAGTTTTCATGTGGCTGGACCGTTGTTGAATAATTCCCTTACTAGCTTATTTTTATGGTGAATGGTATGTTCATGTTATGACTTCGTGGCTCGATGGATTTCTTCTCTGATGAAAGGAATGTTTAAGTCGTAGAGTAGTGATTGATTATTTACTTACCATGGTGCATCCTTCTTCTTCTTAACGTGCCGTATCAAGTCCCCTTGACGTTGGCGATTAACATGGCGAAACTGTCTCTGTCTCGAGCTATTCTAAAGAGTTGCTCAGCTTTCTTTATTCCTGTCCACTCTCTGATATTCTTCAACCAAGAGGCCTGCTTTCTACCAATTCCTCTGCATCCTTCGATTTTACCCATCATAAAAAGTTGAAGAATATTATATCGGTCTCCCCTTACTACGTGTCCAAAATAGGCCATCTTTCTACATTTGATGTTATCAAGCAGCTCGCGAGCAGCATTTGCTCTCTCAAGGACTGCCACATTTGTCAGCATAGCCGTCCATAGAATTTTTAGTATACGTCTGTGCAGCCACATTTAAAAGGCCTCCAGACGATTAATGGTGGATATTTTTAATGTCCATGCTTCGACACCGTATAAGAGGACTGACCAAATGTAGCATTTACGCTTTCGAAGTTGAAGTTTCAAGTTATCATTACAGAAGAATGACCTCATTTTTAAAAATGTCGTGCGGGCTATCTCGATTCTACATTTTATCTCTTGATCTGGATCTAGTTGTTCAGTAATATGGCAACCAAGATATGTAAAACTGGACACTCTTTGAATTATATTACCATCACTACACATGGTGCATCCACTATTGATATTAACACTTTAGACTGTAATCTTTTGACAATATTGGATTTGTACAGCCCCATAGGTGTAGTCCGTAGAACCAGATGGGTATGAGTATGGCTTTGTATAGAAGAATTTTGTTTTAGATATCAAGTTTTGATTTACGTCCAAGGAGCGAATACATTTGCCGGAATTTTAAGTCGAGCTGCCTTCTTTTGGTCTGGATATGTTTCTTCCAAGTGAGACGTTGGTCAAGATGGAGACCAAGGTATCTAATGTCTGTTACTGTTGGTATTCTTACATTTTCCATTCTTACAGGTGGGCATATGTTGTGACGGTTGGTAAAAGTTATTTGAGTTGATTTTGTTTTATTTACTTTTGTTCTTCATTTCGTATACCAATCACTGAGTATGTTCAGGATGATGTTGCAGGTTTTGTGAGGCTTGTATGGGATTTTCATTTACAACTAGTATTGCTACGTCGTCAGCAAAGAAAGCGATTGTAGTATTATTAGTCTCTGCTATATCGGCTGTTTAGAAGGAGAAAATCAGCGGCCCCAGAACACTACCATGCGGGATTTCGGAGTTGATAGAACAGAGGTTGGATTGTTGGTCTTTGAATTTTACAGAGAAAATATCTATTTAAAATGTAGGATATAATTAAGAGGAAATAGTTACTAGATAGTGCTATTTTTACTTTGTTAAGCAGACCTCTGTACCAGACTTTGTCAAGCGCTTGTGAGATGTCTAGAAATATAGCACTGCAGTATTATTTTTTTCAATACTTTTTGATATTTCATTTATCATTCCATGGACTTGTTGGGTAGTGGAGTGGTTTTCCCGAAAACCAAACTGATGTTCTGGAAGTAATGTATTATGAATTCATGATCTGCGTATATCATTGGTAGCAGCAATCTTTCAAAAACTTTGCTTACGGTTAGGAGTAGGCTGATGGGTCGAAATGTCGACTCATTTGAGTATATTTTAATTAACAATATCTAATTTTACAAACAACAATGTTTCAACAATCTAATTATTATTGACTTATCGCCATGGCAACTCGTCTTATCTTATCCCATGGCAAATTTAGAGAAAATCGAGATAAACCTATTAGAACTTTATCATTACTTTATACCAGTATCGGTTATTACTTCATAATTTTCAAATTAAAATATTTCGAAAACCGTACACAGCATCGAGTTTTACCAGGAGTACCTTTTTAGTGTAAAATTTAAAATTTTGATTAATAATTTCACCCTTAAAAAAAATTGGTTGAATAATACTTGGTACACATTTTATAAATAGCGGCCTCTATGAGTAAGATATAAAAATAAACTCATGGGATGCATCAGCTTCCACAATATATTCGTATAAAAGTTCATTTCAATATGGCTAGCAGTTTCGGCAAAATGATAAAAAAAAGTGTAATATTTTTTTTTCTTTAAATCCCTTTATTGTGAAAACGGATGGCGTTTTTACTATGCAAACCCCAATTTTTTTTTTTAATTTTTTGCCTATTCTAGAGACAATGTTATGTTTTTTTGAAACAACCTGTATTCGCTCACATATTTTTAAAGCAGATTAAGCACTGTCCCTACTTTTCGTCATCATCCCTGTTTTGCACACTTTTGGTTTAATTAAGAGTTTTGTATCAATGTTATGTCAGTGGTTTCGTTCCTTTTTGTGATTATGCTTCATATTAAAAGATTTTTTAGTAAAAAAAGTTTGATTTGCCAAATTTATTCTTCTGTTAAGGTATACGCTTACTGTATTATTTCAGTTTATTTATGAAATCTGGATATATGAACTCTCCTACATCCTACATATTTGAATAAGCGTATTCCGATCACTAGATCTTGGGGGTTCTTACTTACATAATTACTTATGTTACTTAGTTTTACTTATATTAATCTGTACCCCATTCTTTTTGTTTCTGTTTTTTTTTACTTTCTTTCTGATGTTTGTATTTTATCAGTTTTGCTTCATTCTCCTATCCTGCCCTATATTATAAGTTGTTACTATACTGGTTATCTCAAAGAATGTGATCTAGAAAGAAAAATTTTTTGACACTTTATGATTGTTGTGTTACGATATCCGGATCCTGATATATCTTGTATAGTTCAAAGTTGTATCTTCTTCGCCAAATTCCAATTTCGTTTGTGCCTTTGTATATGTCGGTTATTCCTTAGATTTCGTTCTAATTCTGCCATGTATAAGGTAAAGAAAGACATTAAAAATATAGCTGATAAGACTAATGAGTAGATAATATTATAAGATGATAAAATGCTGCTCCAAGGTAAGCAATAACCTTGGTAATCTACCTAACATGTAGTAAATCTGGTCTTATCACGTATGTACTTCTATCGTTCAGTGCTATATAGACGTCTTGTTGTCAATTTATACCAGATATTAGTTACCTATTTCGCATTGCAGACAAAAATTAAAAGAATTTCTGCAGGATCATTACCTTCTGCAAGGTTATGCTCTTTCATTAAATCCCGACTCGTGCCTTTCCCTGTTTTCGTGTTGAAAAGTCTTCTATGTAAAAGTTTGACTTTTCTCAAGGCCATCTATTATGTTATTTAGTTTCCCTATCTAACTTTGTAACGTATTATTTTAGCCTAGATTATCAATCATCAGGAATAGGGAGGGAAAGATAATTGGTAAATAGGAACAGATACTGGAAATATGGTCAAAACTGACGAAGTGATACTGTTATACCAATTATTTAAATCCAAAATAAATATTACTTATAGTTTTGTAAGTATGTCTTAAAATAATTTGTTTTCAAATCATAAAAAGGAGAACAAACACTTTTTGGGGTGACTATTTTGGAAAGGCTAAAATATTATCAAATCTAAAAACTTCAGAATGTTTATCTTTCCAAAATAATAAACATTAAAACACCACAATCGCAGGGGTCTAAACAAACTCTTTTCTAGGTATCTAAATCACATCTAAGCAAAATACAGTTCTGTCTCAAGAAAAAGTCTTTACCTTGTACCATACCACTGTACCATTAGGTTGCCAATAGGGCTAATGTGCAAAGAATTAATTAGTTAAATTATTGAAAAGGTGCAAAAATTAAAATAATTAAATAATTTCATAGCATGCATAATAAAATTTGTAAAATTACGACACTTACTGCTTGTCGGACCTAACTGGATGTTTTTCTAAACCTTCTGTTACCATAGCATCCAAAACGAGAGACTGTATTAATGTTTTGTCACCTGCAACAAATTTAGACATTAGGTATATATATTGTTGCAATTTGACAACTTAAAATATTTGAAATATTTATAATTCGAACTAGCAACCCCATTTTATGCGTTATAGATGCCGTCGTTCGACCGAAATTCGAGGAGAACATGACCAAGCTTAACAAATAAGCGACATTGGCGCTATTAGTATCCTCCAACTTAAACTGCTGAGATGACGACTAAGAAACACTGGGAGCATATTCGCCCATCCCACTACGTACAGAATGGGCAAGTAAATACGGCCATGGGATTGGTGATAAATAATATAACAAGAAGGCATTATGATTTGGAGCCAAATACAATTTGACTATGCCACAGTAAGTCGTTTTTTGATTTCTAATAGGCATTTGTTTAAAATCTTTTAGTTCAACAGTTTTTTACGTATGATTCAATGGTATGGGTTGGATTTTTTCCAAGTATGATATTTCTGATAAACGGAGCAATGTTAAGAGAGTATGTTCATTGTTTAACAAACTATCTGATGCTAACAGTGTAAAACTGTTTTTTTTTTAGTTTGACCAATTTGTTATACCAAAAAACAAAAACAAAATCGCCCGGTTAGTAAAACTGGAATAGGAATTGTTGGATTTTGATATCTTTAGTGTATTAAAATGGGATACAAACCGCATTCCAGTGAACTGGAAAAGGGGTAACATTATTAAGCTTCCAAAAAAGGGCAACCTCACACTGTGCAAAAATTGGAGAAGAGTAACCTTGCCTACCGCAATAAATTAAATCTTCACGACCATCATACTTAAAATATTAACAAACAAGATTGAATTTCGAGCTGGCCAAGCAGGCTTTAGGCCAGAATCCTCCTGCATAGACCACATTAATACTGTGAGGGTAATAATGGAACAATCGGTTGAATGGAACACACCCCTATACATGGATTTTGATGACTTTGAACGTACCTTTGACACCTTATCTCATGCTGCTTTATGGAAAATTTTAGAGCTAAAAAACATCCCGCATAAAATAATTTCCATTATAAAGTCACTGTACACTGAGGCAAATGCAGCGTGACACACAATGGAATGCGACGAATTTGACATCCCTACTGGAGTCAGACAGGCATGCGTGCTTTCTCCGTTTCTTTTTAACATAGCAGTAGACTATGTTATCTCCAAACTAGACTCCGACACAAAAGGGATACAATGGACGTTAACCACACGCCTAAACAATCTGAAATACGCCAACGATATCTATCTATTGTTATTAAGATTAAGATTATTGTTGTAAAGTCAATAAAGTGGGTTTGAAAATAAATATTAGTAAAACCAATCCCATGAGAGAAAATGCAAGAGACAACACGCTATTTACTGCCAAGAACATGCAGATTGAAAATGTGGAAAATGTTACGTATCTTGAAAGTGTCATAACAGAGCGGAGGTACAGATTACGATATTTGTATGATGATACGAAAAGCTCAACAAGAATTTAGCATGCTCAACCCTGTTTGACAAAGATCCGCATATTCCAGTCAAATGTCATGTGTAGGATGTAAGTTAAATCTTATTAGAATTTCACGTAGAGTAATAATACAAAAAAAAACAAATCACTTAAACTAAATTGTATTGAAACAAAATGCACATGTAAAATATTTTGTAAACGATAAATTTTAAAAATAGCGTCCTTAGCGTAACTACCGGCATCCCCTCTCGAGGGGTGTAAAATGAACGTCGGGTTGTACTTAACTAAAAGTATAGAATACGGGGCCGCTCGAAAATCACTACCGATGTGAAACCTGGAAAGTGACAAAAACCCTTACAGATAAACTGCAGGTCTTTATGTTGGTTTCACTTGGCGCCAAAACCTTAATGTTCCATTTGGTTATGGCGAAGTAACTATAATAAGTCCCAAATCTGATATATAATTGGCGGAAATTATAACCAATCCATATACATTAGAACATACCAAACTTCATGCATCATCTGACAACCATGCGTAATCTGACAACGAAGCATTGCATTTAGTCGGAAAAATGTTGATAAAAGTGTTTTTCAGAACGAACAGTTAGGAGGTGGCATGCTGGTTTTAGACATTGTAGTACAGTTACAAATAATAATCAATGCTCTGGTTGGCAAAATTTAACAGTTGCTCCCAAAAATACGCAAAAAGTACACTGAATGGTTTTAACCTATAATAAATTCAGACTGCGTAATAAATTAAAGGAATAAAAGTTATCAAAAAGCACTTTATCCATAATTTTTAGACGTTTTTCAGCAATTTCAGCAATAAATATGAATTTAATGTTGCTACGTAGCAGAGTTAATACGTGAGTCTACCACTTCATAACAAAATAAAATCAACAGTCACCTAAGTGAGCAGCAGCAGGCAAAAGTGGTTCAAATCAAACTCTTTCTCTTCAATCCTGACCCCCCAGGGGGAGTGTAGTGGTCGACGTGATGTCGTGTATTGTCCGTCTCCAGAGATCTCTGTCTCTGGTCATTTCTTTTAATTCATGCATAGGTCTTTGGCATATTCCTGTAATTTGATCTATCCATCTTGTTGGGGATCTTCCTCGTGATCTTCGGCCTTCTACCTTTCCTTGTATTATGAGTCTTTCCATGTTTTCTGTGTTTGCTCTCATAACATGCCCAAAATATTTTAATTGTTGGAGATGGACTTTACTAGAGAGTCGTTGGCTAACTTTTAGCTCTCTTAAAATTGAATTATTTGTTCTACGGTCGGTCCAAGGAATTCGTAACATTCGTCTCCAACAGAACATTTCAGTGGCGTCTATCTTTCTTCTCTCCGATTGTCTCAGAGTCCAAGATTCACATCCGTAGGTCAGTATTGGGAATATTAAGCAGTTGATCAACCTCATCTTTATCGCTCTTGAAATTTGACATTCCTTCCATATTTTGGTCATTTTTGCTGTGGCAACTTTTGCTAGATCACATCTACGTTTAATCTCTTCTTGTAATGACCCTGTGTTTGTGATTAATGATCCCAGATATAAGTATGAGCTCACAACCTCGAACCGGTCAATTGTGGTTATGTGTGGATGATTGTTGTGTAGTCTATCCACTATCATGATCTTTGTCTTTGATATGTTTAATTGCAGACCAAATATTTGACTTTCGTTTTCGATCAGTCGTATAAGTTCCATCAGCTCTGCTTGACTATTTGCAAGAAGGGCTGTGTCATCTGCGAAACGTAGGTTGTTTAGTTTATGACCATTTATTGAGATGCCCTTTTCCCATCCTTCAAGTGCTCTTCGCATAATATACTCTCCATATATGTTGAATAATTGTGGAGATAGTATACATCCTTGTCTGACACCCCGTTCTGGATGAAACTCGTTCGAAAGTGTGTCAAGTACTTTAACTGATCCAGTAGTGTGTTCATATAGTTCAGTTATAAGCGTAATTAGATGTTGTGGTACGCCTACTTCTTTTAGTATTCGCCATAAGTGTCTCCACTTGACCCTGTCGAACGCTTTACGGTCATCTACAAAACAGATGTATAGTGGGATGTTGAATTCCCTAGTTTTCTCGATTATCTGTCTTATATTCAGCAGGTGTTCTCGAGTGCCTCTACCTTTGGTAAATCCTCAAATCAAACAAAAACTGACAAAGATTTTTTCTTTGGTATTTTTTTTCTTCTCTATCAATTGTCTGTTATAGATCCGACCAACTACATACAATTGCTTATTGTGATTCTACAATTAGCTATTACGTCCCCAGTAAGTCCCCAGAGCTTCGTCAGATCTGCTATACAGTTGGGTCCATGGTTCTTTACTCGTGCGTTAAAACTTGGGGACGTTTTTAGATTTTAAGTACAATTTTTGACGTTTCTGGTTTATTTACTTGTAGCTGTCAGTTTATTGAATTTTTGCTGTTTTTTGTCATATTTTTGCATTTAGAAGTTATTTATATTACACAAACAGTTGTTTTCACAAATAATTTTATATTGAAGTTTGAAATTTTATGGTAAGTGTATTTTATTTTTCCATTAATTTACATACAAAGTTAACCTTGTTCACACAGTTGAGAATGGTTTTGTTTAAGTTTCCGCAAAAGTGAAAGAAATGACAAAAAGAAAATATTTTATTGAATTTTTTTAGACTATCACTGGAAAAACTCTTATCTCACAAGCACAAGAACACGTTTTAAATTTAATTAAGTACTTTTAATTAAATAAAAGGAATGGGGACCGTTGGAACCGTTGTCATCTATTCAAGAGATACTCAAAAAGTACAATTTTCAAATGTGCACTATTATTAAGTTTTAATGATAACAAGCATATATATTATTATTATATTTGCCAACTTTATTACATAACAAAATATTTTTAATTGGGAACTTTTGATTTTTGTTTTTTTTTTCAATTTCAATTAAAAATATTGATAATATTTTAACTTTGTTTTAAAGGGTAGCGACTACACTTAAGGCGAGGAAAACAGTATACAATATACGAAAAAGAAAAGAAAACAATTCTATTTTAAAAACGAAAAACTACTGATTTACCTGAGAACAATAAAATGGCAATTCGAAATACAATATATAATATGTAACAGGATAGTAAGTAAACCAACTTTCTGTTCAGAACTTTTTAGAGAAACATGTAATCCGTGAAGCGTTGATCAATGAGCTGCAGGTTAAAGAAATTGTTTTTACAAGTAAAACATCATTAAGTAGAATATTAAAAAATTAGGCTTTAAATTTAAAAAAGGTGATCATCGAAGAGCTCTAATTGAACGAACTTATATCGCAGCACAACGAGCGTGTTTCTTACACAAATATGTGGAAAACAGAAATAGTAGGTACATATCCCCGAGAAGTTGTATTTTTAGACGAAACGTGGATTTTTTGAAGTGTGCGTAAACCAGGTGGTTATGATGGAAAAAATGTATTGCGGTTCATGCTGGTTTAGCAAAAGGTTTTATTTCAGGCGCCAGTTTGTTATTTTGTTCCAAATTCTTGACTACAGATTATCACGGTTAACTGAATAGTACAATATTTACTAAATAGATAAGTACACAATTACTTTCTAATTTAAAACATCTATCTTGATTGTCATGAACAACGCACATTATGCTTTGTGTATAACTAAGCGTACAAAGAAACCTAAAATGAAACGCAGATTTCGTCAAGAATGCAAGATTTTGGTCCAAAATAAATCTCGTCTGTTTCTGCACCTGATTTACTTGACTGCAATACTAATTTCAATTCTCTTTTATAGGATGTTCTAAAATTGTTAATTATTTTCTTACATACTGTTCATTCGCATCTTTGTTTACTTCTTGTAACTTTAAAATTAGAATGTCCGTTGCCTGTTTTCGGGCGTTTCTATCGTGATACGTTTTACCTATAATTCGCCATAAGCATTCTTGTTATTTATATTATTTAAAAAACTCTCTTAAAAAATTCTCACTAAATGAAGATATCTCCGGATAATATAATGATGAAGAGGTCTCCGGTTTCTGTGTAACATGTAGCTTCTCCTTTTAAAAATTTTAAAGTGTTTGTTTGTCTTTGTGTATTGTATTGTTATGTCCAAATTTACATTTATGACATTCTACTCATGTCGGATAGGCCACAACTGACGAAATGTCCCTGAAGATGATCTATTGATCGAAAGTACTTGGGCAAGATTTAATTAATCACTGTGTTCGATAGTTGCCTTGTATACTATCAAAGTTTAATTATTCGAACATTTAACCTTATATTGACTTAAATGAAGATATGTCGATTTTCTATGTGATCAAAGCAAGTGTGTAGTTAAAAATGTATTTTTGCAGTATCGACAAATTGTAAACGGCCACACACGCTCAACAAATTGATGAAATCAACTCTGCAGTACTGCAGCAGACAGGCCAGTCTGTTTGCGGTCAAATTGTACGATTTTATTGGATGCACGGTCAAACACAATCAAAATCCTTGTCAATTCGTCGAACTCGAAGAAGTTGAACAACGCCGCTGTATCGTGAGTGGCCGAAGTTAAGTATGTGGAAGGAAGCAATTCAAAAGTCTAACCAGGTAGGTCGCCTGATCAAAATGTGTAGAATATACAAACCAATTAAATGAGGAGTCGTTTATTAGAGAAGAAAATATGTGTAGTATTAATATCGAGTGTAATAATATAAGTGTAAAAGTCCGCGACTCACGTTTCAATGGCGCGTACGATTTTGTGCAGTACAATAATGTTGAAAATCGGATGGGGAATACACACGTACCGATTTTGCAGTACGAGTTTTACTTTCAAATTAGAACCATATCAAGGCGCGTACAGACTAGCACACGCATGCGGTGAGAAGCCATGCATATGCGTGCGTACTCAAACCATTCGCGCTCAGAGCATCCGTTGAAATTAGAAATCACTGCATATGTATGCGTGCTCAAGGCGCTCCATCCATTCGTGAAAAAATGTCTGAGGAACTGCTTATGGTTAGTGCGGCGTTTGTGGTTATTAGTTCATTAAAAAAGAAAAAACAAAGGAAAAATAGGCGATGGTGGACGACGCATTTATTTAAAAGAAGAACCCTACAAATGAAGTCCGATTTACTAGTGGATTTGGCGTTATAACCTAATACTGGACAAATTCAAAATTTTACACGTATGTCAGTAGATGACATACGTAATAAGGAAAAGCGACACAGTCTTAAGAAAAGCCATACCTGTTAGGAACGTTTACTGATAACATAATATAGGGTTTTCTTCATACAAATCTATTAATTACAAACATTGTTCATTTGGTCACTCCATTTTACACATAAATCAATAAAATAAATAAAACTCAATAAATCCGAACTTGTCTTGCAAATGCAACAAATCCCCACGCTATCCGTCTAAACTATGTGCCGTCCCTGGTATAGTGGTGATAAACACGTATTTGTGTCGCTGGGAGAACAATTCAAAATAACTTTTGTTTTTGGTAAAATTTTATAATTAAAAATTGATATAGTGCACAGGTAAAGTATGTGGTATTGAATAGTGTAAAAAAATTGTGTGATCTGAATATACTGTAAGTATTAAAATAATAGAAATTATTTATTGAATTAAGGTTAAATTGATAGCAAAACCATTTATTTCTAAAATAAAAACTTGCTCCTAATTCAGACGATAAAATCAGTGAACAATCATTAACCTTGCAGAATCGGACTTGAAATTTTATAACTGTTTGTAATTTTTATATAATTTGTTATAAAATTGTGATAAAGTTCACGTATTTCACATTTAAATAGAGCAAAACTTTGTTTTATATCAAGTAATACCAAGATAGAACTGACTACCGACTACAGAACTAAGATAATTTTGTTTTTGATTTATTTTCAACTCTTTAAACTTATACTCAATTATTGCTTGAGAAGTTCTAGAGCTTCCGACGGGTCGACTGGAGAACTAGAGCTTATCGCTTGCTATAATAGAGTAAATACGATATAAATAGGAAAGTAGAAGAAAAAGCATCTAAAGAAGAAAAAATGGATAGCGACGATGATTATACTTCAGAGGACAGCAAAAAGAGAAGTCGAAAGGAAGATGAAGGAGATATTTTCAACAAGAGCAAGAAAATCACCAGAACCCCTCCCAAACAACAGAAAGATGAGACCAAAATTGATCAGCTCTTAAAAATGATGCAAAATTTAACGGAACAAACAAAATACCTAACCGAAGAGGTAAGAGGAATAAAAGAAGAACAACGAGAATACAAAAATGAAATCCGTGAATTGAAAGAAGAAATAAATGGATTCAAACAAAGTAACCAACAGCTAAAGAAAGAAAATAAAGAAATTAAACAGGAACTAAATATAGTAAAGATGAAAATAGAACAGCTCGAGAAAGAAAGAAAAGCTAACAATGTTATAGTCCAAGGACTGTCGATGGATACAAATGATCCAAATGAACTTAACAAGACCATGACTAATTTTATGGAAAAAGAATTGGGCATACAAGTAAAAATTGAAGAAGCTTACAAACTAGGTGAAAAAACATGTCTTATAAAAACAAAAGACAGAAATGAAAAAATAAAAATTATGCGGAATAAAAACAAACTAAGATCAACGAAACCAGAAATATACATTAATAATGATCTAACGCACGAAGAGATGAAGATACAACAGGAAATACGGAAAATTGGAAAATTAGAAAAACTTAAAGGTAAGAACATCCGAGTTGGCTATCAAAAATTAAATATTGACGGGGACATATGGAAATGGAATAAAGAAAAAAAAGAGTTGGAAAAAGATAACCAAGGGACGTCAAAAAACTGATACAACAAGAAATATCGGATATCCAACAAGAAACGAAATACGAAATGGCAAAGAAAAAGGATATGAATTCTCAAGAAAAAATAATAAAACATACGTACATAAAAAAAACATAACAAAAAAATTAAAAAACACGAGCAAGTAAAAATAAGTACGTGGAACATCAGAACAATGCTTGAACCAGGAAAAATGCAAGAGATTGTCTCAGAGCTGGAAAGATACGGAATTGATGTTGCAGCAATTCAAGAAATTAGATGGGCAGGTCAAGGAGAAATAAATAAAAAAAATTACACATTACACTACTCTGGGCACGAAAAACAAGGTCAATATGGAGTTGCATTTATAACTACAGGAAAAATACAAAATAATATTATGCAATTTAAACCAATAAATGAGCGCATGGCATACCTGAGAATTAACGCCAAACCATTTAATATATCCATCATAAACGTATATGCACCAACTGAAAGTGCTGTAGCAGAGGAAAAAGATAACATCTATGAGAAACTGGAACAAGAAATTGAATCTTTACCCAAAGAAGACACAATTCTGGTAATGGGAGATTTTAACGCTCAGATAGGCAAAGAAGACTACATTAACCAAGTTGCAGGTAAATATACATTACATGAAAAAACAAATGATAATGGTCAAAGATTATGCAACTTAGCAACTAGCACCAATATGATTGTCAGTAGTACAAAATTTGCACACCCTGTATACCACAAAGTAACATGGGTCTCACCAGACCAAAAAACATGGTCCCAAATAGACCATATACTCATCACAAAGAGAAAGCAAACATCGATAACAGACGTGAGAACATACAGAGGTGCACATGCAGACACAGACCATTTCATGGTTACCGCAACGATAAGACAAAAAGTCAAAAGAACGCTAAAAAACAAGACAACAAAGGACAAATGGTACATAGAAAAATTAAATGCTACAGATAGAAGAATTAAATATGCAGAAGATATAAGCAAAAAACTGAAGGAATACTGTGAACATACAGAGGATGTTGAAACAGAATGGAGCAATATAAAAAAATGTATAAATGAAACAGCTTCTGAACATGTAGGGATAGAGAGAAAGAACAAAAAAGAAGAATGGTATAATCAAGACTGTCATAACATGTTAAAAAAGAAGATAGAAATAAGACAAAGGTGGATCAGAACAAATAGACAAGAATATAAAGAAGAATACAACAAATTAAGGACAGAATGTAAGAAACAAATAAGAAAAATTAAACGAACCTGGTTAAATGATAAGATAAATGAAATAGAAAAAGAAAACACAAATAGAAACACAAAAGCATTTTATAAGAAAATTAGCGAGCAGAACAAAACCTTCAAAGGAAAGATAAAAGGCATAAAGGATAGAAATGGAAAAGTATCAGAAAATGACAAAGAGTTTAAAGAAATCTGGACTGATTATTTTAAAGAATTATTAACAGTACAAGAGGACGAAGACTTAAATGAAAATGTGGAAGAAGAGACCACGATGATAGAAACCGAGCTAGAAAAACCAACGAGAGATGAAGTTGAGGAAATTATAAACAGTAGTCGCAACGGTAAAGCACCAGGTATAGACGGTATAAACATGGAACTAATAAAATATGGTGGACATGAACTCAGAGAAAAAATATACCAATTAATAAAAGTCATATGGGACGAAGAAAAGATGCCAGAAGAATGGCACAAAGGACAAATTATCACAATCCATAAAAAAGGAGACCAACAAATGTGTAATAATTATAGAGGACTGACATTATTAAACACAGCGTATAAAATCATGTCAACCTTAATACAACGAAGACTGGCCAAAGCGACAACAAATATCATGGGACAGTATCAATGCGGATTTATTAGGGAAAGTCAACAACAGATGCCATACATACGGTAAAGCAAATTATGGAGAAAGCTTATGGATATAAAATAGAAATTGAACTGCTTTTTATAGACTTCCAACAAGCATTTGATTCAATAAACAGAGCGAAATTACTTACAGCTATGAGAGAAATGAGAATACACAACAAATTAAGACGATTAATAAAAATGACAATGAGCAAAACCGTAGTAACTGTAAAAACACAAGAAGGAGACACAGAAGAATTTGTTATAAATAAAGGTGTACGTCAAGGAGATTCATTATCTGCAACTCTGTTTAATCTTGCCCTGGAATATATAGTCAGAAAAATCAACAAAGGTACACTTAGAACGAGAGAGGGACAAATAATAGCATATGCCGACGATATTGTGATAATAACAAAGAACAGAAAAAAAATGGAAAGTATGTTAAAAGAATTGGTAGCAGAAGGGAAAGTAATGGGATTAGTAATAAATCAAGAAAAAACAAAAATAATGAGATTTGACAAAAAATATGAAAACAAAAAGGTTAGACTGGGAGAATATATATTTGAAGAAGTAGAAAAGTTTAAGTATTTGGGAATATTATTAGCAAACAATGGAGAAAGGGAAACAGAAATTAAAGAAAGGATAATTACAGCAAATAAGACATACTATGCAAATAAAAAGCTTCTAAAAAATAAATTACTGAGCAAAAAATCGAAAATGAAAATATATAAAACAATAATTCGACCGACTATGATGTATGCTGCCGAAACCCTTAGCATGACAAAAAAACAAGAGGAAGACCTTAGAATACTAGAAAGGAAAATACTAAGAGCAATATTAGGACCAATAAAAATTAATGAAAACCAATATAGACAAAGAACGAATCATGAACTACTAAACGAAATTAAAGAGGATATAGTTTGTAAAATAAAACAGCAAAGGGCAAAATGGCTAGGACATATATGGAGATCAGGACCATCTACGACAATATTCTCAATATTGGAATGGACACCAGCTGGTAAACGAAGACGTGGAAGACCAAGATCTACATGGCTACAAGAAGTAACAAACGATCTCAACAGGGCGGGCGTACGACAATGGAGAGAAAAAACCAGAGATAGGAAACAGTGGAGAAAAATAACAAGAAAAATTAAATAAAGAAAATGAGGACTGATCTACCTCGTAAAATAGATCTAGAGAGCTTAAGCGGCGTAACCCCGTACGGGGTGTTTAGCCACAATATATATATATATATAATATATATATATATAATATATATATATATATATATAATATATATATATATATATCCGTCTAAACTGAGCGCGAACGCACACGTATGTTTCTTTGATGTTTGCGAAAAAATCACGCGGCACGAAAAAACGCATGCGGCGAGAGGTTACGTAAGCGCCGTCTACATTTGCATAAGTATGTGTATTCGTAGCTGCTCACCGCATGCGTTTGTAGGTCTGTACGAGTCTTTAGATAACGATATACTTTTAGCGAGTCGTAATCTTTGTATAAACGAAAAAAATACAAGAAACGTAGGTGATGGTGCAAAGATTGGTTTGCTGTAAAGACATATATACTGTCAACGTTTATTAGAATAATTGCGATTACATATATCCAAATAATTTTAATTCCCTTTTGTAACATGTTCAAAAATATTAATTTTCTTTTTTACCAACTCTTCATTAGTATCCGCTTTCACTTCTTGAAATTTAGCAACCAAAATATTTACAGCTTTTTTCTAGCGATTTTATCATGACATGACGTCGATTTTATTTTCCAAAGACACTCTTGTTCCTTAACGTGGTTAAGGATTAATCCGTGATAGAAGCGGTACCCACTTTCTGCCACTTGCTGTTAAGTGGTGTAAATTTGCGACTGATCTCGTATGTTTTAACACTTTACAACTGTATATAAGTTCTCCGCCAAAAACCAATGGACCTCTTATTTGGCCCTGGTATACCAGGTATACCATCGGCCCAGGCTACGTAAGTGGTTGTTAAGTCGTGTTAGGGGTGCTTGCGCGTCCTGAAAACCCCAATAATAGACCTTAGTCAGAAGGTTACATGAACTTTACTTTAGTTTATCCAGGTATCTTGTATCAAGACAACATTAAACTTTGTAAAAGCAACAGCAACTTCTACGGAAGCTGCCTTACTAACTGTACGACCCTGATTGGGGTCATTGAGATCTATTTAAATAAATTTTTTGCTCGTTTCGTCTACAATTTGTAGACTTAGAACAGTTACTCATTTCTATATGATGTTCTGAGTAATCTTATTGACACTAAATTAAAAACAGAATGTTCAACCTAACGTAACCTAAAAATAAATATTACTTACAGTAATATGCGTCCTTGTCTTGCTTTGCAGAGGCATGATGGTGCTCTCTTTGTAAGGGTGACCTGGGCCTGAGAGACATCCATTTCCATCCTGGCCTTCGGCTTCTCAAGAGAAAGTGTAGTACACGCTCTTCGGCGGTTTTAAACCACTGCTCTCCTGAGGTACCACTGGTGTATTCACAATATACCCTAAAAATATTATGATAAATTTCTTGCTTTTATAAAAAATATATAGTTTAATATTTGTTTAATAGAGCAACTGCTACGAATATACAAGAGCTGCAAGGGACAAAATGGATCATACATATGTCAGGAATCAATTTTATTAATGAAAAGTGATTAAAAAAGAAACATATGTGAAAAATAAAGGAAAATAAATATTTAGCTCGGGGGATATATTAATAACATAAATCAAAATCTAAAACAGTTACAAATAAAAAACAGATACATCAAACGAAGGCAGAAAAATAATCAATGAAATTGAAAAATGTTATATCAAAGCAGCATTAATATTCTCTAAAAAGGACATAAACTACAATTTAAGAATTTAGTTACGTGGCTTAATTTAGTCAATAATTTAAGATTCCATAAATCTACAAATGATCACCACAAACTCGTTTATAACAGATGCTGCTTACAAAATTCCTAAACTTATGAAACTACTACTTCCAGATTAAAATACCGTGATCTTTCATGAACTGTAAAGCACTATTTTTTGAACTTACCAGTCAGGATGTACTCTCCAGTTTTCGCCCTTAAAATAGTCACTCACTGAAACAAAATGAATTACTGCTGATATTTTCAAAAAAAAAGTTACTATCATACCATTCTTTTGGCTATGTTTTATCTCCTGCTCAGCTAAGAGCTCATACATGCCGTAGCCTTCTGGAATGGCCAGACCTAATGAAAACGGTGTTCCCTCTATGGGATTGTAAAAATATTTATTCCTTCTAGTAGTTACTCGCCGCTGTAATAGAGAAAGAACGAGTATTTATAAGGAAAAAATACAATTAAAAAAGTTTAGATTTACTAAGAGTGTTGTACGAAAGCTTTAGTTTTGAAATATCCACCATTACGCAATAAATAGTTGACAAGCTTGATGTTGGCAAGAGTCTTCAAACGGGACTAAAATAGCCAACCAGTTAGTTCTTCTTCTTCGTCTAGCCATTCACGTCCACATCTGACCATAAGCCTCTTCAAGTCTTCCTTTCCATTGTTTTTTATTGTACGCTACTTGTAGCCAATTTTTCCCGGCAGTCCTTTTCAGATCATCTGTCCATCTCATAGGAGGTCTGCCTCTGGGTCTTTTGTGTTGGTATGGTCTCCAGGTTAAAATTGATCTGTGCCATTTGTTTAGATCGCTCCTAGCTACATGTCCAGCGTATTCCCATTTCAACTTTAATGATTTTTGCACCACATCGGTGACTTTGGTTTTCTGTCTTATCCATGTGTTTGTTTTCTTGTCCTTAAGTGATATACCTAGCATTGCTCTTTCCATCGCGTGTTGAGTGACTCTAAGTATATTCATATTCTTTTTTGTGATTGTCCATGTTTGTGCCGCATAAGTTAATATCGGAATAATGCATGCATCAAAAACTTTAGATCTAAGATGTAATTGAATTTGTTGATTTCTGAGTATATAGTTCAGTTTACCGAATGCTGCCCAAGCTAACTTTCTTCTTCTTTTTATTTCTTCAGTTTGAATTTCCCTATTTAGGATTATTTTTTGTCCTAAGTATATATATTCTTCAACTTTTTGCTATAACTTTATCGTTTATTATTGTCACGGTGTCTTCGGAATGCATGACTTTTGTTTTGTTTAAATTCATTTTCAGTCCTATTTTAGAAGATTCGGTATGTAGTTCTAAAAGCATGGTTTGCATTTCTTGTAGGTCAGTAGCTATCAGGATTATGTCATCTGCAAATCATAGATTACTGAGGTAGCGGCCATTGATGTTTATTCCCTTATATTTCCAATTTAGGTTTTTAAAAACGTCCTCCAATACTAAGGTGAACAGTTTGGGTAATAAAGTATCTCCCTGTTTGACTCCCCTGTTTAATGGTACATGGTTCGTGTGTTCATTTTCATTTAGGTAGTATGTAGCTGTAGCTTGGTTCATAGTTTCTTTTATTAAGTTAATATATCTGCTGTCTATTCTACAATTTTGCATTGCGTTTATTACGGCCGTGTGTTCTATGGTATCGAAAGCTTTTTCGTAGTCTACAAATGCTAGGAAAACTGGAAACTTGTATTCGTTACATTTTTCTATTAATATTTTTGTGGTTAACAGGTGATCGGAAGTTGAGTAGCCTTTTCTAAAACCTGCCTGTTCATATGGTTGGTATTCGTCTAATTTCCTTGATAGTCGAGTAGTTATGACTTTGGTGAGTATTTTAAACAGGTGTGACAGTAGGCTGATGGGTCTGTAGTTTTCCAATTTTCGACTATCACCTTTCTTGTGTAATAAGATTACTTTAGAGTTGTTCCAGCTCTTAGGGACTTTGCCCTGATGTAAACAACTGTCCACAAGTTTAGTTACAATTGCAATTAGTTCCTTACCTCCTTCTAATATCATATCTGTGGTAATACTATCTTCTCCTGCAGCTTTATTTCTCTTCATGTTTTCCAATGCTGTAGTTACCTCTGAAATTGTTACTTTTGGCATTATTTCTGATCCAACATTTTTTATTAATTTCCGTGCTGGTCTCATCTCATCATCTTGTTGATGTGATCTGTAAAGTTCTGTGTAAAATTCTTCTATTCGTGTCAGTATGTTTTCTCTACTTGTGATTTCATTTTCGTCTTTTCCCATTAATGATATCATCTGACGTCGTCCTAGTGTCGGTCTGAGGCATTTCATACTCTTATTTTTTTCAATAGTTGTTGTTATTAATTTTTCGTTTTCTTTTCTTTTTTGTTGTCTGATTCCTTTTCTAATCTGCCTATTAAGTTCTCTATATTCGTCGGTTCCCCTTTTGTTAGATTTATTTAAGATCTTCCTTCTTTCTATTTGTTGTAATATTTCTTTGTCTAATTCATTGTATGTTGTTTTTTTTTTCAGTTGCATAAGGCTTTTATTCACTGTTTCGGTAATAAAGTTATTCAAATCATCAATATCATTGGAGTTTATCTGCTGCATGCTAAGTTGATTTAATGCATGCACTATCTTTTTATTCAATTCACTACTTTTGATTTCTTCAGATGTCCATTTGTATCGTTTTTCATGTATTCTTTTTCTTTCTAGTTTTTCGTTAATTATTAGTTTTGTTCTTATTAGTCTATGATCGCTTCCTAGGTCAAACTGATATAATACTGATACGTCTTCTACTAGGTTTCTATTCTTCGTTAAGATATAATCTATTTCATTCTTTTTCTTTTTATCGGGACTCATCCATGTCTATTTTCTGCTTGGTTTTGTATTGAAAAAGGGGTATATTGACTACATGTTATGTTCATTCATTCCAGTTAGTTAAAAGACAAGAAATGATGCGAAGAGAATATTGTATTAATTTGTGAAAAATTTTAAGATAAAAAATTTATAGTTTTATGCTTCATAAGGACCTAAAAATTAACAAAAGTAGTTCAAAAAAGGAGTAGATACCCGGACGTAAACCAACAGTGAAATATCATTCTCAAGACCTACCCGAACAAGTTGGTATCAAAGAATAAAATAAAAAAAGAATAGAATTAAAGACGCCCTGATACAATTTATCGATGAAACTATATAAGCTCCTCGATATGAAGGATGTCAGCTTATTGACGGGTGCGCTGAAGTGATTCGTGTGGGTGTCGTGGAGCCTAGTGTGATAGGCTCCTAGAGTTAGCGGTCGTCGAGAAGAGCAAGAACAGATGAAACATGAGGAGGGTGTATCGCTGAAGATATGCTCCACCAGAGCGGTTCAGGCTTAAACAAGGAAAGAGAGAGGACAAGGACTCATTTAATAAACCTTTGCAAAGTGAAGCCAGTTTCGATGTGACCGCCATGTTTTGGTGCCTGTACGTTGCCCATTACTACCTCTCGCAGGGTTGCCAGGTCTACTGATTTTTCAGTAGATCAACTGATTTCAACTTCAATTTACTGATTTACTGAAACACTATATCGATCTACTAAAAAATATATAATGATAAAATCATGTTCAAAAAGTGATCATTATATCAGTGTTCAATTATATCAAAGAATTGTATTCTTACCGTTGTTATATACACTATATATATATATATATATATATATATATATATATATATATATATATATATATATATATATATATATGTATATATATATATATATATATATATATATATATATATATATATATATATATTGTTATGATATGTAAAATCGAGAAAGATATTGGTTTGTCTAAAATATTTCAAGATTCAAAAACATTAAAATAATTCAGATAATTAGGATAATACCCAACAAACATTTCGAAGAAGGAAAATATTTAAATTTTTGGATTACCTGTATTAAACAAAATGTAAGCTAAGCATAAAATTATTTCCTTTGTTATACTATACTTGAATCGTAATCTACGTGAATGGTTCGGGTGTAGTTCGATTGAACTTTTCAGGCGCGCTGCTAACAAAGTCGCAGTGGCCATGATGATTTCCAATCTCCGCTAGGAGTGGCACGAGAAGAAGAAGACTATACTTGAGTGACCCGCATAATTTTAAGTGAAATCCCAAAGACAATTGAACCGGGTTTTTCCAAATACATTAACGCAGCGATTAAAGACAATAGAAGAGGTTTTATAAAGAGGTTTTTGTTAGTTTTTAAGAATTATAGAAAAATATTATTTGTAAATAAGTTTTAGGAAATTTTATAATTATAGGTAAAAATTTGTTTGTTATCGGAATGAAAGAATGGGGAATTGTGACGAGTTTTGATTGGCGGAGATTAAAAAAGGTGGGAGGTATGTAGGAATGAAAGTTTAGCTAGATTTCGGAGTGAAAAAAGATAGTTAGTTGGTTTCCAAGGGTGCAAGGCGAACAGCCGTTGTTCTCGGGTAGTGTCCCAGAGGTAGGAAGCAGTAGCAGTGAAAGTTTGTGAGTTTTCGTGTAGTTAGTGTATCTGACAGAAGCTGATCCAGTAAAATATTGTAAGTCATATTTTTCTACTTATATTCCAAGAGTCACTGTTCAGGCCAACGAGAGATTCAGTTTATCGTAAAGAAAAGATATTCCAAGAGTCATTTTTCACTCAGGCCAACGAGAGATTCAGTTTATTGAGAGAAGAAGAAGCTAGCATAATTTGAACGATTCGTGCATTTGAAGGAGATCATTAAGGACGAGATACTTGCAATAATTTATTGTAAGATTGCTGATTACGTAGGGAGCGGCCACGAGAAAATAGTATAGTCTACAAATAACAAGGATTTGGACCACTCATCATCAGAGAGAGATAGTTTTGTTTTCTGCAGTTTTTCTTTCATCGATAACACAATTTTTACACTTAATTTAGAAAGGATATAAATATTTTGATTAGGAGATTTAGAGTAATACTTGGATTTTGAGATTTCAACTAATATTGTTTGTACCATTAATTTTGATTGTTCACGTACGGGTCTTTTTGGTGGATCTTAAAGTAAGAGTAAAGTAAGGAATAGAGGTCTCACTACCAAGTGCCAGAGACAAATAGTGTCTTGCTCGATTCAAAAATAAGAAGAGAAGGATCTCTCTAAATCCCAAATGTCCAAAATGCTTTAAAAATAACCAATGTTATTAAGATGTTGCTAAAGAAGAAAAATAATAACTGTATATATTATTTATCTCCTTACCATGTTATCGTAATGCACTTTCACCCCAATTTCAGTCTCGCCCTCTTTCTGGTCAATCATATCGTGCCTCAACTACAAAAAAAAAACGTATTAGTGATTACTCATAAAGAAAAAACAAAAAATTTCTTACATCTAGAAGAAGAGTATGGTTTTCTCGAGGACCGTTTTCATTTTCAACCAACTCCACTTCTGTTAAATCAGCTGATATGTATTTTGGTTCCAATGTGTCCTCATATAGGTCGTTATTCTCCTGAAAAATGACCCTATAATATCTATATATTTCTATACATAAGAACTGAAAGCTACATAAGATATGTTGGAACACTTAACGAAAATTGGTCCTTTGTGGGCTTCAATAATTAAATACCAATCCAAGAGTATTGTTAGATTGCTATTTGAAAAAAGATTAGCTACAACTTGCTGACAAAAAGTAAGTGGTACATGCCGTAATTATAAAATACAAGTACCATCATTATCAATGGCGTTACAGCTTATTATGAGCCAAAGCTTTCTTAAGAATTGCCCCTGTGTCTGACAGCTTTCCTACACTCATTAACTCCTAAAGATTTTATGTCATTTATTGCCTATAAAGATCCTAACTGTCCAGATATTTGTTCTTTATCTAGTTGTCTAGTATGATATATATTAACACTGTACTTATTGGTGTTCTATAGATGGTTACTTTAATTTTTCTGGCAGTCCCTTTTCTGTCGTAAGTAGTGATAACACTTGCTGGCTGACTACTCTTCTTTGAATTTCTTTCCTGACATTATTATCTACCGTAAATACCGATAGTAGATAGAAGGCTTCATCCATTTTTAGAATGAAAGGGCCAGTTACTTAAATATTGTTCTTGATTCGAATGAGTGTTAGCTCCTCTAGGCCCTTCTTATTAGAAGTTTATTTATGGAATATCATTGAAAAATATTTATCTCACATATCAAGTCATATAAATAAGGTAAATAATAATGAAAAAGGACAATAAGTACTAATAAATTGGACCCATTTTATTTCATTCAAATTTCTAAATTTTTCTTTATAGAATTCATCATTTTCTACCTACCAATGGCCTTAAATCCGGATGATAAAGAACGTGTCCATTATTGTTCACAATAAAAGAATAACCATTAACTCCAAGCTAAAACAAATTTGAAATAATCACAAAACTTTCTTGTTTAATTAGGTAGGTAAACCTTACTTTGTATGATGGCACCAACTTCTTGATTTGATCAATAGATACATCTGTGCCTACAACACCTAAAACATTGGCAACTCGAACCTAAAACAAAAATGAATTCAGTTTTTGTATTTCATAATTAATTATCAATAATTACAGAATGATTCCGGCGGTCAAAAACTGGAGTGGAAACGGTTGTCATGAGTTGACCACGTTTGTCATCAGAGAAGCTGTCAGCCTGGAACAACAGTCAAATCATTATTATATTAATTTTTGTTTTCTACTAAAGATGTTCGAAAAAAATCGAAAAAACCGGTTTTTTCACAAATCACAATTACAAATTTTAAGAAAAATGTTATAAACTACACACTTTATATTGTTCTGAAGCTATTTTCTTGTGGCATTGTAAATTAATTACTATTTATAACTGGGAATAAGCCACAATTAAAGATAAAAATACGTTTATTGACGTTTCAATTTCCAATTCGGAAATCGTTCTCAAAATACAAACAGTAAATTAAACAAATTTATTAATTATTAATTTATTAATTTATTATTTAAATTCAACAAAAAACAAAATTTGTTTAATTTACTGTTTGTATTTTGAGAACGATTTCCGAATTGGAAATTGAAACGTCAATAAACGTATTTTTATCTTTAAGTGTGGCTTATTCCCAGTTATAAATAGTAATTAATACACACTTTATTTATCAAACGTTGATGTCCAGACTATGTATCAAATTTATTGCTTAAGGTGTTGCTAGAAGGAAGTCACTCTATGGCTCTGGATCTGCTTGGTGAGGGCATTCAGAAGTAGTGTGTATGGTTTATCTTTTATGGCCGTTCTCACAATCTGTAGACTGAATCTTACCCCATTTGGCTAGGATATCATATTTTCATATTATACTTCAATATTTTTCCCTGCTCAAATACCAATTACCATAATGATATATGAATAATTTAAATAAAATTTACCAATACTACCATCATTACGACAAAAAATTAATATCAAAAAACTTACCCTTCCCCCAACGTATGCAGGAGTCCAATATATGGGGTGATCATTTTGATACATCACCATTGGCCTAGCCAATACCTCGATGTAATGTAGCACGTTTTCCCGTATTTCGTCATACATTTGTATTCGTGTATAATATCCTAAAAATAAATAATAAAATAACAATGAGTCAGGTTAATAAAATTATATATCATTATATTTTTTCCTGAGGATATTCCAGGTTCTTTAGGCTATAAAAATCAAAAGCAAATTCAATAGTATTTTAGAAAATAATAGACCCTATCAGTCTTATTAATAAAAATTGCTTAGTCCGAAGTTAGTCTCGGACTAGTTAGTCCCAGATTAAGCGAGTATAACTCATTTCAGAATGTATTAATAAACATGGACTAAGCTCAGACTAACTAAACCTTCCTTAGTCCTAGGTACAACAAGTTTATGTTGGCAACCATTGCGAAAAAGAAGAAAAATGAAGAGAATTTTGTGAAAAAGAAGAAAAATATTTGAGAATTTGACAGTTAGCATAAGTTGGAGCATGTAGAGTTAATTTTAGTTGGACTGTGTTCTGAGAAAGTTTGTTTATATTTTATAGTATTTTTTTTATCTGAAAAGTTTAAACTTCATAAAAGTTCAGGAGGAAACTTTAAAAAATATTTTATTACAAAGGGAAAATATAAAAAATACTAATAAACATAATGAATTATAAAATATTTTATTAAATAAATTTTATATATTTTAATATGTCTTAGATGAATATTATTTCACTGATTTCTATGGTCATTAAGTTGTTCTATTAATCTTAAATCGTTGATAAAATAATCTTTCATTATTAAATAATGTATATGAATAATCAAAAACAATTCAGGTTATGAATACCAAAACAAAACTCCACTCAATGTCAATTGTCAAGTTAGTCACTCTCTAAACCTGCCACTACCTGGGATTAAATGTTAGTCCGAGACTAGCTAAAGTTTAGCTTAGTCTGTCCTTAGTCGCTGTTTATTAATACGAAAAATGAATGTTATTGGTGTAGTCCTGGGACTAATGTTAGTCCAAGGTTAGTCCGTGTTTATTAATAAGAGAGTAAATGTTTAATTTTCTCTATAATATGATAGGTAATTTCGGTTTCAAGGTTGAATAGAGAACTTGGAAGTTCTTGGGCAGGTCGCAGAGTCTCGATATAGTAGCGATCCTTTACTCTGGATAAAATTTATTAAATATTTGCAATTTTTTCTATTTCTAAAATATACATATTTAATATTCTTTTCTTCTTCTTCATTCCAGGATTTAGGCATATATTACCTGTTTCGGTATCAAACTTCCCTCTACTTAATTATATTCATCTATTCTGTATATACAGGGTGAGTCATAAGGAACTGTAAATACTCCTACTTCGTATGGAGGCTTCTATGGGGAATAACAATTGACCATTAAAAAGTGTCTGCTCCCATTGTTTTGATAGTATATAGGGTGAGTTTGACTGAAATTTCTATTCGTCATAACTTTTACGTGTCTCATATTTTAATCAAACGTTACACTTCTACCACCTAATTAACTGATTTATATATATATATATATATATATATATATATATAATATATATATATATATATATATATATATATATATATACAAACTAGAAAAGATCAGCTCTGCCTTTAAAAAATTTGTTTGTTTTGTTCATAGCAAAAATTTCATCCTGTATACGGTTTTTGAAAACTGTAATAAGAATTTTGTTAACCCTTTCGCTGCGGATGCACATGTGCGGCGTAGCGAAGTTGAGCCATATGCGGACGACGCACGTCGTCGTCCGCGGCGCCCACGACGCGGGTCGGTACACTTAAATTATAATCATATTTTTTGAAAGTAGCATAGCAGTATAAGTATACAGAATTTTATCAGCATATTGCTAGATATTCAGCCTAATATTGGGCAACTTTCGTTTCTAGTTTTGATTTTTATTTTACACTCTAGATGGCGTCCCGTTTTACGAATGTAAGAATTGAGTATTTAATGTTTTTTTTTCATTACAACCTTATTTTTGTCGATAGAAAAACGTGTTATATACTCTGGTGTGTAAACATTATATTGAAATGGCAGATTTAAGTAAACCTGGACCTTCTGGTACAAAAATACGTAAGATTATACAAGTGAAAAATCCTAATAAGTTAACAGTGAAAAACATTACGTTGGTATAAAAAAATAAGTTTGCATATCATTCAGTTATTACTTATTAATTCTCCTATCCTATATAATAAATTTTATGGCAAAAAAAACACTGAGCAAGTTTAGACACGAGATCTTAGAAAATTTGTTATCAGAAGTTCCATCTACAGGAAAAGGCAGGATACAAAATGTTGAACACACACCTTCAAAAATTGATGTCACCAATGAATGCGGTAAAACTTTAAAAGAAAAAGATGCTGAATGTATTCTACCAAAAAGATACGAAAAGATAGTATTTACCATTGTTTAGAATGTGAAGGAAAACCAGGACTTTGCCTAGGAGTATGTTTTCAGGAATACCATAGAAAATAATAGACTCCATATTTTGTGAAATCTATTTTTGTTATTTTTATTTGTTGCAAATAAACATTAAACTTTCCCAAAAAATGGTTTTTAATCATTTCGTAAAGGCCCATATAAGCGGCTTCCGCATATTTCAATGAAATCATTCACATATGCGGATGACGCGCATGTGCGTCGGGAAATAAAGGCGGCAAATTTATCAGTCTCTTTTCTTACTTCTCTAGTTATTTTGCTATCAAAACGAATGCGGGTAAGAAGGAATTGAAATCTTCGTTCAGGCATGGTCAACCGGTAAATCTCCATGGACATGCCATTGGTGCGAAACAAATCTTGATAATTTTGACGGCCACTTTATTTGCCACAAAAAATTTTGCCGTAATATTTTTAGACTATATTTAGGAAAGGTGTATTTATAATCTAAAATATACAGGTACTTTTTATTTTGAGGAGTTTTAGCAAAAACTTCTCCTAAAAATATATTGCTCAGAATCAACGTTGACGCTAAGTAGAAATGGTTATAACAACATCAATTTCCTTTTCAGAAACATGGATATGCCTTCTCTTACGTTTTATGGAAAAAAAACAAGCAACGTAGTTCCTGTTAGGACAGATGTATCAGATACAGAAAGTTTATCCGATAATGAGGATAGTAAAAGAGCTAGGACAGTTCGAGCCCAAAATCGGTCATTTTCCCATGTAAATCTCCATAAGAAAATCTAAGGTCCATTCTGGTCATTTTTGGCTCTTTTTGTGGTGGAGGCGCGACGGCATATTGGATCGTGACGTATGAGGTGTCAAACGAACGGGAAGGGGACGGGGAACACGTAGAGGGAAAAAACAAAGATGGCGGCATAGTCAAAACGGCACTATAACGTATCTCCGGATCTATTGGTCCGATTGCAACGTATGAGGTGTCAAACGAACGGGAAGAAAACGGGTAACACGTAGAGAGAAAAAACAAAGATGGCGGTATAGTCAAAATGGCACTATAACGTATCTCAGGGTCTATTGGTCCGATTGCAACGTATAAAGCGTCAAATGAAAGAGGAGGGGGTAACAAATACATTGAGATGAACAACAAGCAACAAAATCAATACCAAAATGGCACTATAACGTATCTCAGGGTCTATTGGTCCGATTGCAACGTATAAGGCGTCAAATGAAAGGGGAGGGGGTAACGAATACATTGAGATGAAAAACAAGCAACAAAATCAACGCCAAAATGGCACTATAACGTATCTCGGGGTCTATTGGTCCGATTGCAACGTATGAAGCGTTAAACGAAAGGTGAGAGAATAATGTATACATCAAGATGAAAACATGAAACAAAATCAATGCCAAAACGGCACTATAACGTATCTCAGGGTCTATTGGTCCGATTGCAACGTATAAAGCGTCAAATGAAATAGGAGGGGGTAACGAATACATTGAGATGAAAAAACAAGCAACAAAATCAATTTCAAAATGGCACTATAACGTATCTTAAGGTCTATTAACCTGATTACTACGTATGAGGTATCAAATGAATATAACGTACAGCAGCGGCTTTCGCTGGAAATAAAACGAATAGGAACGTTTACCATTCTTACACTATGACCAAACCAACATTCATTCACTCTATAATCTCCACAGTAACACATGAAAAGTAACGAGCTGCATACTATATTTTATACATACTACATAAAAATGTTAGCAAGGACAGTCAAGCAATAAGTAATGCATAAATGTAATAAGTAATGGGTAATGTAATAAGTAATAAACTGCTGTTAGTATCTAAGCAAAGGAATGATAGTAAGTTAACGAATATAGAGCCATGTATAAAAATGATTAAAAGCATGCCATGAAAGGAACGTAGTCAATTCGGTTCAAACAAACATTTGTTGAAAAACAAAAATTTATTCTTAACGGCAGTCACCAACGTGAAGGTACGACTACACGACCGCCGGGAGAGGTAATGTTAGTATGGGACAAACAGTTAGTATGAATGAAGTCATTTACATAATATGATAATTTATTTAATAATTATACTTAACTTATTAAGATCAGCACATAATTTAACATGGTTTAGAAGACATCTTTTATTGATGGACATCTTTTATGTTAAGACATCGACACTTTGGTGTAAATTCATTAGTTACTATGTTGTATAGCGTTCAAATGAATTATTGGGGGCTAATAACTCTAGGTTATCTTTAAAAATAGGAAATTCTCCGACTCCTGTTTTGGGACAGGCTATCGAAGAATTGACTTAAATCTAAATCGAGGAAGACCAATAAGTTATCGATTGTCTTAGGAGGCTGCACGAACACATAGCTCTGGAGTTAACCAGAACGGTTCATTAATTTGCCAGTGGTCCATGATATCTTTTTAGTGGTCATATCTAAACATTTTTTTTTTTTAAATGTGCTAATCTTAAGTATCGTGATTTAGAAATAATATTTAGAAAATTAAGATCTATTATAATTATCATATAATATAAACAACGAAAAGCGAAATGAAATGGTGAAATAATGACTAATAAATTCTGAATCAGATATATTTTAAGTTGTAATAAATAAACCACGTTATAAAAACGACAATATACAATTTGCATCCATCTTAAAGTCAATCATCAAGGATAAATGTTAAAATATGACTATTGATATATTAGATATATTACTTTGCGTTAATCAACATCCATCTTAGAATCAATTAAATAATGCCCCCACGGAAGTGTATCATATGACTCCGGAAGGTGATGTCTTTTATCATCATTGGCGCTTAGCGCAATCTTGCTTTGTGTTATGGTATAAACATGGTGCTTATCTGAGCGTATTAGATTCTGTGAAGCATACACCTTTTTTAAGTTATCCAAACACTCTACATAGTCCTCAAACGTAATTTTCGTGTTCACCACAGATTTCTTTACCCCCTTCGCCTTCTTTGTTAACCTAAAATTTTTAATAATTACTTCAATTTCTTCATCCTCATATTCTTCATCTTTCAACTTTTTACGTTTTTCTTTTAGCTCATCTTCAGTGACAGCTACTTTTGTTGTATACAATTTAGATCGGAGCCCTATGTAGTCAGTCATAATGCGACCTTTATTCTCATCTTTCATCATGCCCAACACCTTCTTGTTAACCTGAGGGATACCATAAATATTGTCTTTACGATAGTCTGAGGTATCAAAATATTTGTAGCAATCTTCTTTCATAGCCTCATATGGGTCTTGTTCACGTATTTCCACGATTACACTATCGGTATCAGTATAGCAAGTTGTAAAGTTTTCTCCGAACCTGCCAGCTAAGTATCCATACTGAAAATCATAGATTGTTGTTTTAGCCAAGTCTAAAATACTCATTCCGATATAGATTGGTTTATCTAACCATATTTCAGCTCTACGCATCTCAACAGCTACCAAGTTTTCACTAAAAATCGTTGCATTCTTAAACAATGGGCTACTTATTCTAGCTTCAGCTCCGTAACGACCCTCCCACAAAGTAAGCAACTTTATATCAACGCGCTTGCGCACTGATTCCATAGTCTTCCCGAACACTGCATTATTCATAAGCTTAAAAAGATCCTTTTCAAACTCATTGTTCGCTGCCTTCCGGAGATTTGTATTAAGATCGATGTATGACTTTAACCATGGAGCCTGTTTGAATTTCAATACTCTATGTATCTTTTTCAGGATCAATCCATTTGCAAGCGCCTGTTTTAGTGCTCTATAATGTATTACATATCTTTCTTTATCCTGTAGGGTAGCCATTAATTTAGTCTGCTCTCGCGGACGTGTAGGAGGAAGCATAGTCTTAGAATTTAAAGACTCAGGACAAAACGGGATATCTTTATGACGATCATGAAGATGTTGAGGGTACGCCAGATCAACCTCGAGAATGTACCCTTCAGAAGCATCGTCAGCAATGGAAAGGACATCAATATTGGCATCGACCCACTCGAAACCGCCATATGGAAGATATTGAGACATGGCCCAACCATACTGATTATTAACATCAAAATACATAAGGAACGTTTTTGGTTTAGATGGGTCATAGTTGTTGATGTATGGATTGTTAGCTTTCACACGTCTTTTAGAGCAAACTTGACTAAGACCACCACGAATACCACGTTCAACAAACAAATGCATGTCAGGATCGGTTAAAAGCTCCAGTTCTTGACCTGTATATTTAAGCATTGCATCCCACGTAAAACCAGGTAAAGTATAATAGTGAGCAGGGTCAAGATTATAAGTTCGAAGAGAGCTGGATCGGAATCGCTCAAAGATATCTGCAAGAAGAAGAATGTCAGTTTTCATATATAAATCGACATAATCCCCGAGAGTTGTACAATTGAATGACGACCAGACTTCTTGAGCGCGACGATAATGTCGACGAGGACATGACTTATCTTCAAGTTTATTGTAAAAAGACTCAATAGGAGGCAAAGAAGTCTCACAGAATTTTTTAAATGAATCTATATAATCATATGGCATGATACCTTTTTTAGTTAGAAGATGGAAATTCTCCTCAGGAAGCGAAGTATATTGGGACTTGAGATTAGGAAACTCGGGGAGGTACGAAGCTAATTTATCAAGAGAATAAGACATAAATCGATAACTATCAATAAAACGGAATTTAATTCGAGCATCATCAATATGTTTTGTAAAAGAAATGTATTTTTCCTTAGTAATAGGAAGAAGATCTACGGGACCTTTGATGTGTGTAGCAATATCGTTAATAATAAAATGTGCGTCATATCCGGAGAGATTATGAAATATTATTGGAATTGTATGAACATCTTTGTAATTAATGTTACACCCTTCGTGAGCTGCACCTCTATAATTATTGTCAGGAATAAAGTGATCATGGTCTCGCACTTTCTTATCATTGGGGGAAAAGCGCTGCTCACAGATATGGCAATGAGTGGCTGCATGGAAATCGCTCTCTTGCTGAGTTGTCATATTTATATCATATGGGCACATAAACACCGTAGAAACATCCTCAGCAAGCTGATTAAGTTTATCTGCGAACCATTTCATGCAATCCTTTCCTCGATATGAGTCATAAAACGACAAAGTGTCATCATACGAGCATTTAAAGAAATAACCAACTGCTACAGGAATATGCTCTTGAGGTTTTTTAGGATCTCCTGTACGTTTCAAAGCACTCTCGAGATCCGCGTACACGGCGAAGGGGGCTTTAATCTTATTACGAAAATTCTTAAATTTCAACATTTTATGACTTTTGTCGGGCATTTTAATGGCTGTTTCATTAATTCTTATACAATCTACCATATGAGCTTCAACCTGTTTTGACGATGAAAACGGTTGTAGGCATCTATCACATATAAGATCTGATCGACCGCTGCAGCATGCCTTATGAATATTTAACTTTTCTTGTGATCGAAAGTAATGGAGGCAGGTATCGCAGAAATATTTGGCTCCATCACGTTTGCTAAGCTGCTTGGAGAGGAGGCGGGACAGGCTTTTTATCCAAACGTAATGGTATCTAATAGGACCTTCGGTATCATCATATTTATCTTGAATTAAAAGCAAATTCACATGTTTATCCTTCTTGTTTTTAGTTAGAAATGTAGGGAGGGTCGTAAAATCTCCTTTATCTTTTTTCAAAACGTATACATTAATTGAAATGTCATTCTGTTTTTCAAAATTAGGAATCTGCCTCATCGTCATTGGCCACTGTATTCCCTTCAACTTCAACACTTGCGAGTAGTGCGGATATTTAGACACTCTTTGAGGATGTTTATCAATAGGATTCAACGCTGATATGACAGACCACGCAAAGCATGCCTCATCATCATTTTTGACGTTAACGCAGGCTTCCTTTCTCTTTATTTGAGGAGGAAGTTCAATATAAGAGGAACCAAGTTGTGGTGTGTATTTGTTAATGTTTACCCCCAGGTTAACAACAGCCTTTAGTGCCCAGCCACTATCTCTCTCTTGGAATTCCTCTAGCTTTTTGCTGAGGGGTTCAGACACATGGTTTTCAAACCATTCGTCAAGATTTGTGTCTTTGTATATTGGAGAGTTTGATGTGGTAAAATATTTAGTGTCTTTTAGGATTTTCTCTCCGCTAGCTATCTCGAATTCTCCCCCAAAAGCAGTATTAACTTTAACTACCTCATCCTTCTTTAGCGCGTTTTGAATCCTACGTTTGAATAGCGCCTTGCAATCTACTAGGAAACTGCTGGGGTCTTTGTGTTTGAGGTTTGAGATGACTCCAGTTCGAATTCTTGAGTTGAACGCTGATAAGGAATCATCCCATTGTACTCTATGCTTAGCAGTCTCCTTCATAGGTGTAAGTCCAGCCCCCTTCTTTTGTTCGGCCTTCAGATGGTTTCTCAACGTTTTCACATGCCTCATCTGAGCTTCTAAATGCTGCTTCTCACCCATCGTCTTGGCATATCTCATCGAATCGCGTATCTTTTTACACGCTTTCCTACACTCAGTCAGCCCTTTCTTAACATTATCTTCCTGATAATCATTTCTAATCAACCCCAAGATGGACGCAATTAGCTGAATAAGTTTAGCTATCATGTTTAAACAAAACAAGCAAATATTCAAAAATAGATTAAGAAATAAAATTTTTTCCAAAAAACGTTATATCAAAAAAGTCAAAATATTCAAAGAAATCAAAATTTTCAAAATTTATTACTCACCAGAGCACAGATTTAAACTCACCAAAGCACACGTCTGTACGCTAGGAATATCTGAAACAGAATGAAGAAAATACCATAATGCAGGGTATAAGGTAAACTTTAGTCGGACGGAAAACTGAATGGTATTATAAAAGGCTCCTCAAATGCACAATGCCAATACAAGTACAATAAATACCTACACAATAGGCATAATATACAGGCTTTCCATTTTAAGTTTGTTTAAAAGAGAAGGGCATAGCATAACATATTAATCAGGTAGTTGTCAACAATAGCCGTAGATATCGTCACCAAAGAAAATTTAGATATGAACATCTGAAAATCATGATTACCTCACGTGTTCTGCACTAAGAATCTCGATAACTTTGAATAATACCATCAAGTTCCCACTCCCCGGATAACAGTCAAAAATCTTGACTACCCCACCACTTTTAGCACAAACATACTTGATAACTGCTATAATACCATCAAGTTCTCACGTTTTATCAGTAAATCATGGCCCGATTCTAAAGAAAATGTCAGTATCAGTATGCTAGAAGACCAGTACAGTGTGAAAATTTATGTTAAAACACAAAAGACGCTCAATACTGAGTGTTTACAGAGGATAATATAGAAAAAATAACAAAAACAGAGCTCGTCGGAAATAAGCAGAATCACAATAAAAAAGTATTCATAACTAAAATAGTTATGATTGTTAGAAACGTATATAGTATAAATGTCACCTAAATTACTGGCTAATAGTATAAAATATAAAATTAGATTCAACAGACTTATTCTTACGTGATAAGCCCTAATACTATCTCTAAACTATATAAATTTAAACAAAAGACGCAAGAATAGTAGAAAAATATTTCTATTCGCAACTAAACACATATTTTTAAAGGAAATCTGAACACACAACTACTAAAACAGCAATAATTGTAACTAAAAAAGATCTAATTAAAAAATAATAAAGGCCAGATTCTAAAGAATTTTAAAAATGACAGTATCAGTATGCTAGTAGACCAGTACAGAGGATAATATAGAAAAAAAAAAAAATAACAAAAACAGAGCTCGTCGGAAATAACCAGAATCATAATAAAAAAAAAAGTATTCAAAACTAAAATAGTTATGATTATAAGAAACGTATAAAGTATAAATGTCACCTAAATTACTGGATAACCGTGGTAAGCCCTATTACTAACTCTAAGCTTTATAAATTTAAACAAAAGAAGCAAGAATAGTAGAAAAATAATTCTATTCTCAACTAAACGCATGCTTTTAAAGGAAATCCGAACACACAACTACTAAAAATTCAATAATTATAATTAAAAAAAGATCTAATTAATAAATAAAAAACAATAAAACAAATAATATTCTCTAAAATAAATATAAACTCACCAAGGTTTAATAAAAACTCACACACTGAATACACAAAAATTTAAACGTTGTTTATCCATCCGCAGTAAAACTAAAACTGATTTTAAAATATATTTTACTAGCGTGTGCAGGCTCGATTAACCTTGTATCTATTTATAAAATTGCATATGTTTCCTGCGACAGGGAAACGCCACCGTGAGAAATGATTAAAGGATGCAGATGCATCCGGTGACGTCAGAGTTCTCGTTACCATATTTTATGATATAGTTAGATTTCCAAGTTTTATTATATACGAGGTTGGTCACAAATTACTCATAAAATATAATTGCAAAAATTTAGAAGTTAAAGCATGAGATTGATCAAAAATTATTCTCTTTGCTAGTCATTCGTCTTCTTATCTTTCCAAGTTTAATTATCTACGAGGGTAGTCACAAATTACTCATTAAATATAATTGATAAAGTTCACGTCACGTATCACACGTCACGTTATGTGGGACACGTGTTCACGTCACGTTTCACGTGCGTCACGTCTTCACGTCACGTTACGTGCGCCACGGGTTCACGTCCGTAAATGACAAGCTGAGACTTAAAAGTCCATTTACAGGAAAACATAACCAATTTTATAGCTTTAGCAATCTCCACAGGAAAATGGACCAGCTATTTGTTAAATGAATATGTAGAATGATAATTGTAATTTGGTGAAAATCAACATTTGTAATTATTATAAGTAGAAAATAAAAACTCTAAAAAAAAAAAAAAAAATATACATTGTTTGCATCTATACCATTGTCTATGATTATTTAACCATGACATAGGTCTTTTGGTACACATTTGCCTTAGCTATCAGTGTTCTCATTGTCAGCCTGAACATCATCTGAGACTATCAGAGTACTATCCGAACACCATCAGAGGCTATCTGACCACTATCTGAACACTATCAGATACTATCTGACAACTATCAGAACACCATCAGAGACGTTAGGTTAGCTCGAATGTCAGATCAAACATCACGTTTTATATCGTTAGGTCTACGTCAGATCACGTTAGGTTAGGTTAGGAGTTCGTTAGGTCACGTTTTACGACCCTTGGATCGATTTTGACGTTGAGATGTCATACAATCACGTATGTCATTGTGGTAACGTCCACTGATAGACATGAGCCTGTTACGTTCGCCGCTAGACATAGGCCTCCAGCAAAAATAAACTAATTCCACATCTTCGCAGTTATTGGAACGATTTCATGCATCACGTTTTACGTCACATGCGTCACGTTTCACGTCAAATTTCACGCTTTCGGCGACATTTTTGTCACATGTCACGTTTTGCAATAATACACTAGGTTAGACCAGAACGCGACGTTCACAATAGGTTAAGTTAGATCCAGAAATGCCACGTATGTTAGGTTAGAGCCATAAATGTTACGTAAAATACTTTTAGAAATTAAAGTATAAACGGTACATTTTTACGTGAAGACATCACGCGTCACATCAAAACGTCACGAATCACACCAAAAACGTCACGTTTTAAAGTCAACACGTCACACCTTACATATGGATAACATGGGAGTAAAGCGTCTTTTTCGTCTCTTGAGTAAAGTTAGCGATGGTTGAGCGATAGTTAATTTATTAGGTTAGGTCGTGCCGCGAAGCGACCCACCTAACCTAATAAATTAACTATCGCTCAACCATCGCTAACTTTACTCAAGAGACGAAAAAGACGCTTTACTCCCATGTTATCCATATGTAAGGTGTGACGTGTTGACTTTAAAACGTGACGTTTTTGGTGTGATTCGTGACGTTTTGATGTGACGCGTGATGTCTTCACGTAAAAATGTACCGTTTATACTTTAATTTCTAAAAGTATTTTACGTAACATTTATGGCTCTAACCTAACATACGTGGCATTTCTGGATCTAACTTAACCTATTGTGAACGTCGCGTTCTGGTCTAACCTAGTGTATTATTGCAAAACGTGACATGTGACAAAAATGTCGCCGAAAGCGTGAAATTTGACGTGAAACGTGACGCATGTGACGTAAAACGTGATGCATGAAATCGTTCCAATAACTGCGAAGATGTGGAATTAGTTTATTTTTGCTGGAGGCCTATGTCTAGCGGCGAACGTAACAGGCTCATGTCTATCAGTGGACGTTACCACAATGACATACGTGATTGTATGACATCTCAACGTCAAAATCGATCCAAGGGTCGTAAAACGTGACCTAACGAACTCCTAACCTAACCTAACGTGATCTGACGTAGACCTAACGATATAAAACGTGATGTTTGATCTGACATTCGAGCTAACCTAACGTCTCTGATGGTGTTCTGATAGTTGTCAGATAGTATCTGATAGTGTTCAGATAGTGGTCAGATAGCCTCTGATGGTGTTCGGATAGTACTCTGATAGTCTCAGATGATGTTCAGGCTGACAATGAGAACACTGATAGCTAAGGCAAATGTGTACCAAAAGACCTATGTCATGGTTAAATAATCATAGACAATGGTATAGATGCAAACAATGTATATTTTTTTTTTTTTTTTAGAGTTTTTATTTTCTACTTATAACAATTACAAATGTTGATTTTCACCAAATTACAATTATCATTCTACATATTCATTTAACAAATAGCTGGTCCATTTTCCTGTGGAGATTACTACAGCTATAAAATTGGTTATGTTTTCCTGTAAATGGACTTTTAAGTCTCAGCTTGTCATTTACGGACGTGAACCCGTGGCGCACGTAACGTGACGTGAAGACGTGACGCACGTGAAACGTGACGTGAACACGTGTCCCACATAACGTGACGTGTGATACGTGACGTGAACTTTATCAATTATATTTAATGAGTAATTTGTGACTACCCTCGTAGATAATTAAACTTGGAAAGATAAGAAGACGAATGACTAGCAAAGAGAATAATTTTTGATCAATCTCATGCTTTAACTTCTAAATTTTTGCAATTATATTTTATGAGTAATTTGTGACCAACCTCGTATATAATAAAACTTGGAAATCTAACTATATCATAAAATATGGTAACGAGAACTCTGACGTCACCGGATGCATCTGCATCCTTTAATCATTTCTCACGGTGGCGTTTCCCTGTCGCAGGAAACATATGCAATTTTATAAATAGATACAAGGTTAATCGAGCCTGCACACGCTAGTAAAATATATTTTAAAATCAGTTTTAGTTTTACTGCGGATGGATAAACAACGTTTAAATTTTTGTGTATTCAGTGTGTGAGTTTTTATTAAACCTTGGTGAGTTTATATTTATTTTAGAGAATATTATTTGTTTTATTGTTTTTTATTTATTAATTAGATCTTTTTTTAATTATAATTATTGAATTTTTAGTAGTTGTGTGTTCGGATTTCCTTTAAAAGCATGCGTTTAGTTGAGAATAGAATTATTTTTCTACTATTCTTGCTTCTTTTGTTTAAATTTAGGTGACATTTATACTTTATACGTTTCTTATAATCATAACTATTTTAGTTTTGAATACTTTTTTTTTTATTATGATTCTGGTTATTTCCGACGAGCTCTGTTTTTGTTATTTTTTTTTTTCTATATTATCCTCTGTACTGGTCTACTAGCATACTGATACTGTCATTTTTAAAATTCTTTAGAATCTGGCCTTTATTATTTTTTAATTAGATCTTTTTTAGTTACAATTATTGCTGTTTTAGTAGTTGTGTGTTCAGATTTCCTTTAAAAATATGTGTTTAGTTGCGAATAGAAATATTTTTCTACTATTCTTGCGTCTTTTGTTTAAATTTATATAGTTTAGAGATAGTATTAGGGCTTATCACGTAAGAATAAGTCTGTTGAATCTAATTTTATATTTTATACTATTAGCCAGTAATTTAGGTGACATTTATACTATATACGTTTCTAACAATCATAACTATTTTAGTTATGAATACTTTTTTATTGTGATTCTGCTTATTTCCGACGAGCTCTGTTTTTGTTATTTTTTCTATATTATCCTCTGTAAACACTCAGTATTGAGCGTCTTTTGTGTTTTAACATAAATTTTCACACTGTACTGGTCTTCTAGCATACTGATACTGACATTTTCTTTAGAATCGGGCCATGATTTACTGATAAAACGTGAGAACTTGATGGTATTATAGCAGTTATCAAGTATGTTTGTGCTAAAAGTGGTGGGGTAGTCAAGATTTTTGACTGTTATCCGGGGAGTGGGAACTTGATGGTATTATTCAAAGTTATCGAGATTCTTAGTGCAGAACACGTGAGGTAATCATGATTTTCAGATGTTCATATCTAAATTTTCTTTGGTGACGATATCTACGGCTATTGTTGACAACTACCTGATTAATATGTTATGCTATGCCCTTCTCTTTTAAACAAACTTAAAATGGAAAGCCTGTATATTATGCCTATTGTGTAGGTATTTATTGTACTTGTATTGGCATTGTGCATTTGAGGAGCCTTTTATAATACAATTCAGTTTTCCGTCCGACTAAAGTTTACCTTATACCCTGCATTATGGTATTTTCTTCATTCTGTTTCAGATATTCCTAGCGTACAGACGTGTGCTTTGGTGAGTTTAAATCTGTGCTCTGGTGAGTAATAAATTTTGAAAATTTTGATTTCTTTGAATATTTTGACTTTTTTTGATATAACGTTTTTTGGAAAAAATTTTATTTCTTAATCTATTTTTGAATATTTGCTTGTTTTGTTTAAACATGATAGCTAAACTTATTCAGCTAATTGCGTCCATCTTGGGGTTGATTAGAAATGATTATCAGGAAGATAATGTTAAGAAAGGGCTGACTGAGTGTAGGAAAGCGTGTAAAAAGATACGCGATTCGATGAGATATGCCAAGACGATGGGTGAGAAGCAGCATTTAGAAGCTCAGATGAGGCATGTGAAAACGTTGAGAAACCATCTGAAGGCCGAACAAAAGAAGGGGGCTGGACTTACACCTATGAAGGAGACTGCTAAGCATAGAGTACAATGGGATGATTCCTTATCAGCGTTCAACTCAAGAATTCGAACTGGAGTCATCTCAAACCTCAAACACAAAGACCCCAGCAGTTTCCTAGTAGATTGCAAGGCGCTATTCAAACGTAGGATTCAAAACGCGCTAAAGAAGGATGAGGTAGTTAAAGTTAATACTGCTTTTGGGGGAGAATTCGAGATAGCTAGCGGAGAGAAAATCCTAAAAGACACTAAATATTTTACCACATCAAACTCTCCAATATACAAAGACACAAATCTTGACGAATGGTTTGAAAACCATGTGTCTGAACCCCTCAGCAAAAAGCTAGAGGAATTCCAAGAGAGAGATAGTGGCTGGGCACTAAAGGCTGTTGTTAACCTGGGGGTAAACATTAACAAATACACACCACAACTTGGTTCCTCTTATATTGAACTTCCTCCTCAAATAAAGAGAAAGGAAGCCTGCGTTAACGTCAAAAATGATGATGAGGCATGCTTTGCGTGGTCTGTCATATCAGCGTTGAATCCTATTGATAAACATCCTCAAAGAGTGTCTAAATATCCGCACTACTCGCAAGTGTTGAAGTTGAAGGGAATACAGTGGCCAATGACGATGAGGCAGATTCCTAATTTTGAAAAACAGAATGACATTTCAATTAATGTATACGTTTTGAAAAAAGATAAAGGAGATTTTACGACCCTCCCTACATTTCTAACTAAAAACAAGAAGGATAAACATGTGAATTTGCTTTTAATTCAAGATAAATATGATGATACCGAAGGTCCTATTAGATACCATTACGTTTGGATAAAAAGCCTGTCCCGCCTCCTCTCCAAGCAGCTTAGCAAACGTGATGGAGCCAAATATTTCTGCGATACCTGCCTCCATTACTTTCGATCACAAGAAAAGTTAAATATTCATAAGGCATGCTGCAGCGGTCGATCAGATCTTATATGTGATAGATGCCTACAACCGTTTTCATCGTCAAAACAGGTTGAAGCTCATATGGTAGATTGTATAAGAATTAATGAAACAGCCATTAAAATGCCCGACAAAAGTCATAAAATGTTGAAATTTAAGAATTTTCGTAATAAGATTAAAGCCCCCTTCGCCGTGTACGCGGATCTCGAGAGTGCTTTGAAACGTACAGGAGATCCTAAAAAACCTCAAGAGCATATTCCTGTAGCAGTTGGTTATTTCTTTAAATGCTCGTATGATGACACTTTGTCGTTTTATGACTCATATCGAGGAAAGGATTGCATGAAATGGTTCGCAGATAAACTTAATCAGCTTGCTGAGGATGTTTCTACGGTGTTTATGTGCCCATATGATATAAATATGACAACTCAGCAAGAGAGCGATTTCCATGCAGCCACTCATTGCCATATCTGTGAGCAGCGCTTTTCCCCCAATGATAAGAAAGTGCGAGACCATGATCACTTTATTCCTGACAATAATTATAGAGGTGCAGCTCACGAAGGGTGTAACATTAATTACAAAGATGTTCATACAATTCCAATAATATTTCATAATCTCTCCGGATATGACGCACATTTTATTATTAACGATATTGCTACACACATCAAAGGTCCCGTAGATCTTCTTCCTATTACTAAGGAAAAATACATTTCTTTTACAAAACATATTGATGATGCTCGAATTAAATTCCGTTTTATTGATAGTTATCGATTTATGTCTTATTCTCTTGATAAATTAGCTTCGTACCTCCCCGAGTTTCCTAATCTCAAGTCCCAATATACTTCGCTTCCTGAGGAGAATTTCCATCTTCTAACTAAAAAAGGTATCATGCCATATGATTATATAGATTCATTTAAAAAATTCTGTGAGACTTCTTTGCCTCCTATTGAGTCTTTTTACAATAAACTTGAAGATAAGTCATGTCCTCGTCGACATTATCGTCGCGCTCAAGAAGTCTGGTCGTCATTCAATTGTACAACTCTCGGGGATTATGTCGATTTATATATGAAAACTGACATTCTTCTTCTTGCAGATATCTTTGAGCGATTCCGATCCAGCTCTCTTCGAACTTATAATCTTGACCCTGCTCACTATTATACTTTACCTGGTTTTACGTGGGATGCAATGCTTAAATATACAGGTCAAGAACTGGAGCTTTTAACCGATCCTGACATGCATTTGTTTGTTGAACGTGGTATTCGTGGTGGTCTTAGTCAAGTTTGCTCTAAAAGACGTGTGAAAGCTAACAATCCATACATCAACAACTATGACCCATCTAAACCAAAAACGTTCCTTATGTATTTTGATGTTAATAATCAGTATGGTTGGGCCATGTCTCAATATCTTCCATATGGCGGTTTCGAGTGGGTCGATGCCAATATTGATGTCCTTTCCATTGCTGACGATGCTTCTGAAGGGTACATTCTCGAGGTTGATCTGGCGTACCCTCAACATCTTCATGATCGTCATAAAGATATCCCGTTTTGTCCTGAGTCTTTAAATTCTAAGACTATGCTTCCTCCTACACGTCCGCGAGAGCAGACTAAATTAATGGCTACCCTACAGGATAAAGAAAGATATGTAATACATTATAGAGCACTAAAACAGGCGCTTGCAAATGGATTGATCCTGAAAAAGATACATAGAGTATTGAAATTCAAACAGGCTCCATGGTTAAAGTCATACATCGATCTTAATACAAATCTCCGGAAGGCAGCGAACAATGAGTTTGAAAAGGATCTTTTTAAGCTTATGAATAATGCAGTGTTCGGGAAGACTATGGAATCAGTGCGCAAGCGCGTTGATATAAAGTTGCTTACTTTGTGGGAGGGTCGTTACGGAGCTGAAGCTAGAATAAGTAGCCCATTGTTTAAGAATGCAACGATTTTTAGTGAAAACTTGGTAGCTGTTGAGATGCGTAGAGCTGAAATATGGTTAGATAAACCAATCTATATCGGAATGAGTATTTTAGACTTGGCTAAAACAACAATCTATGATTTTCAGTATGGATACTTAGCTGGCAGGTTCGGAGAAAACTTTACAACTTGCTATACTGATACCGATAGTGTAATCGTGGAAATACGTGAACAAGACCCATATGAGGCTATGAAAGAAGATTGCTACAAATATTTTGATACCTCAGACTATCGTAAAGACAATATTTATGGTATCCCTCAGGTTAACAAGAAGGTGTTGGGCATGATGAAAGATGAGAATAAAGGTCGCATTATGACTGACTACATAGGGCTCCGATCTAAATTGTATACAACAAAAGTAGCTGCCACTGAAGATGAGCTAAAAGAAAAACGTAAAAAGTTGAAAGATGAAGAATATGAGGATGAAGAAATTGAAGTAATTATTAAAAATTTTAGGTTAACAAAGAAGGCGAAGGGGGTAAAGAAATCTGTGGTGAACACGAAAATTACGTTTGAGGACTATGTAGAGTGTTTGGATAACTTAAAAAAGGTGTATGCTTCACAGAATCTAATACGCTCAGATAAGCACCATGTTTATACCATAACACAAAGCAAGATTGCGCTAAGCGCCAATGATGATAAAAGACATCACCTTCCGGAGTCATATGATACACTTCCGTGGGGGCATTATTTAATTGATTCTAAGATGGATGTTGATTAACGCAAAGTAATATATCTAATATATCAATAGTCATATTTTAACATTTATCCTTGATGATTGACTTTAAGATGGATGCAAATTGTATATTGTCGTTTTTATAACGTGGTTTATTTATTACAACTTAAAATATATCTGATTCAGAATTTATTAGTCATTATTTCACCATTTCATTTCGCTTTTCGTTGTTTATATTATATGATAATTATAATAGATCTTAATTTTCTAAATATTATTTCTAAATCACGATACTTAAGATTAGCACATTTAAAAAAAAAAAATGTTTAGATATGACCACTAAAAAGATATCATGGACCACTGGCAAATTAATGAACCGTTCTGGTTAACTCCAGAGCTATGTGTTCGTGCAGCCTCCTAAGACAATCGATAACTTATTGGTCTTCCTCGATTTAGATTTAAGTCAATTCTTCGATAGCCTGTCCCAAAACAGGAGTCGGAGAATTTCCTATTTTTAAAGATAACCTAGAGTTATTAGCCCCCAATAATTCATTTGAACGCTATACAACATAGTAACTAATGAATTTACACCAAAGTGTCGATGTCTTAACATAAAAGATGTCCATCAATAAAAGATGTCTTCTAAACCATGTTAAATTATGTGCTGATCTTAATAAGTTAAGTATAATTATTAAATAAATTATCATATTATGTAAATGACTTCATTCATACTAACTGTTTGTCCCATACTAACATTACCTCTCCCGGCGGTCGTGTAGTCGTACCTTCACGTTGGTGACTGCCGTTAAGAATAAATTTTTGTTTTTCAACAAATGTTTGTTTGAACCGAATTGACTACGTTCCTTTCATGGCATGCTTTTAATCATTTTTATACATGGCTCTATATTCGTTAACTTACTATCATTCCTTTGCTTAGATACTAACAGCAGTTTATTACTTATTACATTACCCATTACTTATTACATTTATGCATTACTTATTGCTTGACTGTCCTTGCTAACATTTTTATGTAGTATGTATAAAATATAGTATGCAGCTCGTTACTTTTCATGTGTTACTGTGGAGATTATAGAGTGAATGAATGTTGGTTTGGTCATAGTGTAAGAATGGTAAACGTTCCTATTCGTTTTATTTCCAGCGAAAGCCGCTGCTGTACGTTATATTCATTTGATACCTCATACGTAGTAATCAGGTTAATAGACCTTAAGATACGTTATAGTGCCATTTTGAAATTGATTTTGTTGCTTGTTTTTTCATCTCAATGTATTCGTTACCCCCTCCTATTTCATTTGACGCTTTATACGTTGCAATCGGACCAATAGACCCTGAGATACGTTATAGTGCCGTTTTGGCATTGATTTTGTTTCATGTTTTCATCTTGATGTATACATTATTCTCTCACCTTTCGTTTAACGCTTCATACGTTGCAATCGGACCAATAGACCCCGAGATACGTTATAGTGCCATTTTGGCGTTGATTTTGTTGCTTGTTTTTCATCTCAATGTATTCGTTACCCCCTCCCCTTTCATTTGACGCCTTATACGTTGCAATCGGACCAATAGACCCTGAGATACGTTATAGTGCCATTTTGGTATTGATTTTGTTGCTTGTTGTTCATCTCAATGTATTTGTTACCCCCTCCTCTTTCATTTGACGCTTTATACGTTGCAATCGGACCAATAGACCCTGAGATACGTTATAGTGCCATTTTGACTATACCGCCATCTTTGTTTTTTCTCTCTACGTGTTACCCGTTTTCTTCCCGTTCGTTTGACACCTCATACGTTGCAATCGGACCAATAGATCCGGAGATACGTTATAGTGCCGTTTTGACTATGCCGCCATCTTTGTTTTTTCCCTCTACGTGTTCCCCGTCCCCTTCCCGTTCGTTTGACACCTCATACGTCACGATCCAATATGCCGTCGCGCCTCCACCACAAAAAGAGCCAAAAATGACCAGAATGGACCTTAGATTTTCTTATGGAGATTTACATGGGAAAATGACCGATTTTGGGCTCGAACTGTCCTAGCTCTTTTACTGAGGATCTCTAATTTTGATTTTGATAACTGTTTAGCTGCAGATTCGGGAGATGAATATTATGAAATGCAAATAGTTAGAACTAAGTACGAAGTTGGTAATAGAAAAATCTGCTATTGAGCAGGAAGAAATAGCTTTGAAAGAGACACAACCCAAGAAAACAAAAAGGAAAGAATCCAGTAGTAACATACAGGGTGAGTCATGAGGAACTTTACATACTTCTACCATATGTAGAGTCCCTCAGGGAGCATATCATGTGGCCACTAAAAAATGTCAACTCCTCTTCTTTATTAATTAACAGGGTGATTTGTGTAATTGACCATTTATTTCATTTTACTGTAGTGTTTATACGGCTCATTTGATTTTTTTAATTTTTGCATGATACAGTACACTACTATCAAGCATTCGACTGGTATTAGCTAAACTAAAAAATTCCAGGACTGGCTTTGGAAAAATTAATTTAGGGATTCGTATTAAATATTACACCCTGTATATATATTTTTTAAATGCAATAAGTGATTTTCAAACTACATAAATAGCCAATGAAAACGACATATGCGACAATGTTGTCGCACTTTTATTAAATTTTTAGTGAACGATCAAATCTTACCAAAAATAGAACAACCATAATGAAGTATCAAATTATAAGGTAATTAATTTAAACAAATGTTATAAATTTCAAACATTTTAATTGAAATGATAAACTGAGTCACTGCACAACAAAAAACAGTAACTACTAACAATAACGAAAAACAATTTAAAAAAAAAACTAAAAATATGGACATAGTTATGATAAACCCATAAATTAGAACTGGAAAAGATATAATAATGGTAACAAAATAAAATAATTCAAAATAGATTTTCGAAATGGAACCCTGCAGCCTGTACACATTTTTGTTGCCGAATTGTTAATTGACGTATTGAATTACGGATACTCTGGGGATCGTTTCTAATAGTATTACAACAATGTATAATTCTATCAATTAATTGTTGTCGGTTATTAATATTCACTGCGTAAACTAGTTGCTTCAATCGTCCCCAAATATGTTAATCAACGGGATTAAAATCAGGGGATCTTGAAGGCCACGAAATAGGACCTGCACGTCCTATCCACCTGTTGTCATAAACATTATGAATGTGATGCATATTGAATACATCCCTCGGATAGCAACGTTCGCGTTGGCAAGCAAATTCGGCAAAATATTTTGTAGAAAGTTCAAATAGACCTGCCCTGTTAAAGGACCATCAAAAAAGTGAGGACCTACTAATTGGTTATTTATGACACCAATCCACACGTTAACCGAAAACCTTAACTGAGAATGACGGTCTCAAATAGCATGGGGATTTTCTTCTGCCCACACATGTGAATTTCGTGAATTATTTATCCCGTCTCTGGTAAATTGGGCTTCATCTGTAAATAGTGTCCTGTATAGCGTTGGTCGATTATTGTTAATCCATCCATACACAATTCCAACATATCGATCTCATCTCCAGCATGTAGTCGCTGAACCATTTGAATGTGATATGGGTATAGATTATTTTTTTGTAAGACTCTACTTACTTTTGATTGAGTAACATTGAGTTCTCGACTTACTTGTCAGTGCTTATTGTAGGGTTCATAGTAACGGCGTCCATAATGTCATCTTCCTGCGCTTCATCTACATGTCGCTCTGTTGTTCCACTAGGAAAAGTGCCATTTTCTCGCAAATAATTAAAAACTCACCCATATGTTGGATGACTGGGAGTTCGACGATTAGGAAATCTCCTGCGATATTCTCTACTAGAAGCCCTGCTATTCCCATTACAGAATCCATAAACAAATATTATGTCTGCATATTCTGTGGTCGAAAACTGATGTGGCATTTTGAACGAAAGTAACAAAAGCTCTACCAAAACTAACACAATGTACTTAACGTAGATATGACAGAAGAAATATGTATTCTTGTACACATAAATAACAATTGATAATGACAATAATGACAATGGGTATAAAATATCAAGAAACGTAAAACGGTCAACGCCAACCTTCATTTTAAACTTTTTTAGATTTATTTTTATTTAGTACAGTTGATGCAATGTATTATTATTTGACATAAAATTTTAATCATTTACAATCAACAAAAACTAACACATACAAGAGGTGTGACTTTCTAATCAATTTAATTTATTATTTATCGAAAATAATTACCCAATACGATCTATGAGTAAAAATTTAAAATTGAAAAACAATTGCTTCTATCGTAGAGATAATACAAAGTGACAGTGTTGTAGGAACTCATTTTAATTAAAATGTTTGAAATTTATTTCAAACATTTTAATTATATATTATATAATATTATATATATTTAATTATTAATTTCATATTTTCAAACATTTAAACATTTGTTTAAATTAATACCTTATAATTTGATACTTCATTATGGTTGTTCTATTTTTGGTAAGATTTGATCGTTCACTAAAAATTTAATAAAAGTGCGACAACATTGTCGCATATGTCGTTTTCATTGGCTATTTATGTAGTTTGAAAATCATTTATTGCATTTAAAAAAAATATATATACAGGGTGTAATATTTAATACGAATCCCTAAATTAATTTTTCCAAAGCCAGTCCTGGAATTTTTTAGTTTAGCTAATACCAGTCGAATGCTTGATAGTAGTGTACTGTATCATGCAAAAATTAAAAAAATCAAATGAGCCGTATAAACACTACAGTAAAATGAAATAAATGGTCAATTACACCAATCACCCTGTTAATTAATAAAGAAGAGGAGTTGACATTTTTTAGTGGCCACATGATATGCTCCCTGAGGGACTCTACATATGGTAGAAGTATGTAAAGTTCCTCATGACTCACCCTGTATACTTGGTCAAAAGAAAACATATCTACAAATTATATTCTAGATTTACTTCTACCTGAAATTACTGAAATTTATCACCACAGGAATATTTCACACAGTTTTTTTCTTTGGACTTAACGGCTGATATTTTGCACCACACTAATATTTATTTGATTGAAAAAACAGGTTCCCCTCTACAAATAGCTTATGCAGAACTTACAGAAAATATTTTATAAATAGCGGACATAAAGCCTTTACGACGTTTTACTAAAATTAGAAAGTTCTAATATTTTGCTGATAATTCTCAACTATCCCGAAATTCTAAAGACCGATTTTTAAAAATAAGGTTCCTAACAGAAAAAATTAGAACACAGAATATCAGAAGTTTCACATTGGCAATCAATATTCTGTGGATAAGACTATGATTGCTTACAAAGGTACCTTTGCAGGGAATCTTAGATGATATATAAAATATAAACCACACAAATTGTTCGTAAAAGCAACTGTTTCTAGCATTATCACAGACTTCATAGCTTATCAGGATGCATTTACGTTTGATCAGTTAGCGGGTACCTCTAACGAATTGACATGTATAGAGAAGGAGTCTTGGTCCCGGTATTGTTGTTGTACTGTATGAAGCCATTCCAAATCCAGAACAGACGGTAGTATTTTTTGACAATTATTTTAGCAGCCTACCATTACTTTCATTTTTAAAAACAAACTTTGGAGTTCACAGTTTAGAAACATTTCGAACAAATGTAATTGTCGGTTGGCCATTAGAAGCTGACAAAATTATGCAAAGTGACCTAGAGACGACTCCTATGTCCATAAATCTGACTCTCACAAGGGGTAATTTTGATAAAATGGCATGATAACAAATGTGTATTATTAGGTAGTACACATGTGGGCCGGACTGCCATAATAAAACCGTATAACCGACACATGGAGATGTGGATAAAGCTAATTATGTTTTAGATATAAACCGCAGTCCTAGTAGAGCTAGGCGATGGTTTTTTTTTGACATATCTATTAGATATGTGTGTTGTCAACGCCTGGCTAGTATATAAACATCATTGTGCTGAGTTAAAAGTAAAAGCAATACCTTTAAAAACATCTAAAATGGACATAGCTGAATCTTTTTACCAAACGGCAACAATAAAAAAAACGCCCTTCACTGAACGAAACGGTCGAAAAATTGTAACTCCTATGAAAAGCCGACCACATGACATCACTAGAAAATACAATGTAGGACAGTTGCATATGGGCCAAAAGGAAGATGCAAGAATGGCTACACGACAATTTTGTGTCAAAAATGTGACGTGAGATTATGTTTTATACCGGCCAAGAATTGTTTTTTTAAATTTTTCCAACTGTCCATAAATTTCTATCTTTGTTTTTTTTTTGTAACTATGTAAGTATTAAAGTTCATGCTTGCTTATCTTTGTAGTCTTTCTTACATATTGTAAGCCCTAAAAAATTATTTTTGTTAGTGGTGATCCTCGTTTGCACAATACAAAAATTTTAACCTTAAACTGTTACTGTTGCTTTGGAGCAACATTCTCATTACGCCACTAATGGACAATGTTACTTTTAAGGCAACATTTTTAACCTACCCATTTTATACAAAAATTGTACCGGGTGGTCCAATAAGCCGATCTCTCGGCTATGTTATAACATGTTATAACTCGGCTTCATGTTATAACTTTAGGAGAAAAAATTCCTTAGTAAAAGTGGCCAAGAGAAATCGCTGGAAATAACTTTCAAGATTCTGGATTAACCGCTAGGGGCGTAACCTGCGAAGAAAATTTTGAAAACCCGTTTTTTGGGAAATATGTCCAATTATACCAAGTGTTAAATAAGTAAACTAGAAAGAGGCATAAATTCTGCACAAAGTTGTTCAAGTACTTTTTTTTTATTTTTTCAAATAAAGGGTGGGGGAGAGTGGGAAAGTATTTGTGGATAAATACCTATACCTTTGGTTTGGATTAACCGATTTTAACAAAATTAGTGTCATTAGAAAGAGTATGGATGAATTAATTTACATCCTAAAGTTACAACATGAATATTTTCTGATATATAGCCGAGAGATCGGCTTATTGGACCACCCGGTATATACCAACCCCAATGATACGTTTAATTTAAAGTGTGACGGTTACAGGGTTAAACAGCTCTATTTTCGAATCTAAATAGATTGTCATTTACCGACGCTCGTTTGAAAGGTATTTAAATATACTTTATTTACCTGTTTCTATAATTACATAATTCATCATAAAACTTTGTAAGTTTTCTTTTCGTTTTTCTTAAGTTAAAATCGGTCCACTAGGTTCAGAGATATAGCTCTTCAAATATAGCATAAAAAGGGCTATTTTTGACACTTTCGAGGGGCATATCGTAGGCCCAAGGGTCGAAAAAACTAGCTATAGGCTACTTTTTTAAGATACAATGATATACTAAAATTCTCAATTGTGCGCTGAAAGGATTATTCTACTGTTTATATTGTTGAATTATATTTTATACATAGATTTCAATAGACTTATACCTATACAAAGTTTTTTATTTATTTTTACGGTCTTCTTCTTCGTGGTGGTATATTTTTCTGTTCTATACATTTGTTTTATTATTTCCTAGGGAAGAGTTTGGCTTTTATCTAAATTATTTTCAATTTGAATGTAATAATAAATATATGGAGATCTTTTCAATTCCACTTTTAATATTGTCAATTCATCAAAGGAAATTAAAAAAAAATAATACTCACCTTTATGCGCACAAGCCATCCAATGCACTTGACTTGCACTGCTCGAGTCTTTGCCAATGAGATACGTGAACACCCTAACTGGACTATGTGGAAAGTTGTACATTTTGAAAATTTCTTTATACGTAGATGGAGGGCCGTCAGTTATTAACATTATAGCTTGGTTACATTGGCATCCCTGACCTGACCTATTATACTACAAAAATGGTGGTGTTATTAAATGGAATAACAAAATCAAAGTTTTGATGGAACATAGTAGATTTAGAATTATGAAGCGCACAATGTTTATTCGTGAATAAAACATTATCTATCATCCACCAGTTACTGTAACATATTGACCGTTTTTGATTGTTTTTTGATACATACTTGACATAATAATAAAAAAATTTAAAAGACATCACTTATTCACATTACCAGCTTTTATATAGTTCAAATGGAATTATAAAATAACTTGTTCTAGATGTAGAAGAGTTGACAACACTACTGAAATACATTTACTAGCTTTTCACAGGTGATGTTTTGTTTACTGTCAACATAACTTCACTTTCTGGTTTCTAGTACTTGTGCTCAAAAAATGTCTAATCCTGGTTGTAAGAACTCTGCTGGCAGTTTTTGTTATATTTGTGGTGAGTTTGATATTAAAAACACCAAAGAAACATTACAGACTTTATGAAAAAGTTTAGTTTTCGTATTTTTGAACTAACCTTGGTGATCAGAATAAATTTTGGGCCCACATAAAGTATGTTATGTTTGTGTTGACTATGATAGAAAAGATCAAAAATGAAGAAAAAAAGCCTTTCAGTTTGATGTTCCTAAGGTATGGAGGGAGCCTAGAAACCACACTAATGATAACTACTTTTGTAGTATTGATAATACTGGACATAACTTGAAAAACAAGAACGTAATAAGCTACCCTAATTTAATATTAGCCATCCGACCAGAAGAGCACGATGTAGATTTGTAGAACATCCAAATGATTTGAATTCTTCTCAAACTGAAGTATTTTCTAATTTACAGTTAGAGTTCGATGTGCAAGATGATAAAGAATTTCAATATACCATAAAAAATATAGGACCTAAACAGTTTGGCAGATAGAGCTTTACGACTTGGTTAGGGATCTTGGATTAACAAAAGAAAAAGCATAATTGCTTAATTCTATGTTAAAAGAAAATAACTTGTTGGCAGTTGAAACCAGCATATATACGTATAGGAAGATAGAGCAGCAATTTTAAATATTTTTTTAACAAAAAGGTGATTTAGTGCGGTACTGCACAGACATTTCAGGACTGATGAACGAGTTAGGTGGTGAAAAAAAAAAGAAGACTGGACACTGTTTATTGATTCATCCAAAGCTAGTTTAAAAGCTGTTACAATTACACAATTGTAACACTTAGGCATCTACGCCATTCTGTACGTATGAAAGAGAGCTAAGGAAATCTAGAAATAGTATTATAAAATTGGCTATTCTGCTCATGGTTGGATGATATGTGGCGATTTAAAAGTAACATACATGCTTCTTGCTCATTAAATGGGTTTTACCAAATTTCCATGGTTCTTGTGTGAGTGGGACAATAAAGCTAGGGATCCTCATTGGTCCAGAAAGAACTAGCTTGCGAGGGAGTCTTTAAAACCCGGCGAGATGAATATTCTCCAGCAAAAACTTCTACATATAAAGTTATGCCTCATGAAACAGTTTGTAAAGGTATTACCTAAAGATGGACCTTGTTTCAAATATATATGCCAAATGTTCCCAAACCTTTCAGAAGCTAAACTAAGGCTAAAACGAATAGGAGATGAAATTCTAAAAAGTATGTCAACTTTGAACTCATAAATGAGAAAGAAGCAAGGATATCATTTAAGCAAGTTGTTACTGTATCATTGTTTCAAGTAACCTACTGTAAATAAAAATCATTGTGATTTAACATTAATTTTACTATGTACCGTCTAAGAATTATAAACTAAATAACAAAGGCAAGCTGCAAGCAAGAGGGTGACCTCTATCAGCTCCATTAAAGTATGCATCAAATTATAATTCCTGATGTTTAATAGTACCCAGTTATGAATTTTTCCACTAAGGAAGAGCATGTAAAAGATAACTTCTAAAATAATCTACCCAAACAGGACATGCATATTATCTTAGGAGATTTCAATGCAAAGATTGGGAAGAAAGCAGCGTACAAACCAACAATAGGTAACCATAGTCTTCACGATGTCAGCAACGATAATGGAACAAGGTTAATAGACTTTGCAGCGTCCCACAACCTACTAATAAAATCGACAATGTTCGAACACAAGAAAATACATAAACAAACATGGGTCTCCAACGACGGCGTCACAAGAAATCAGATCGATCATGTTCTAGTAGATGCCAGGAGGGGTAGTAACTGTCTAGACGTAAGAAGCCTAAGAGGAGCTGATGGAGACACGGATCATTTTCTGGTAAAAGCGAAGATAAGGACAAGAATAGCGTCCAAAAAAACACACAAGAATACACCAACACAATTATGGAATACCGAAGTTCTACGTAATAAGGAGACAGAACAGAAATTTCAAAAGGCTATAAAAATCGCTCTAACACAGACAGAAGACTATAACAACATAGACTCAGCTTGGAAAAATATCAAATTAGCTCTGACAAGCGTATCAGATGAAATACTAGGACACAAAAAGAAAACAACAAAAAATGGTTCGATGATGATTGCCTGAACTCCATAACAGCAAGAAATATGGCTAGAAGGAACATGCTACAAAACCCCTCGCACAACAACAATGAAATGTATAGACAAAGAAGAACAGAGACAAGAAAACTAATGAAAAGGAAGAAGAGAGAGTATCAGGAACAAATAATCAGAGATATAGAAGAAAAAAGAAAGAACAAACAAGCGAGACAGTTCTTCAAAGGAGTTTCAGATATCAAGACCGGGTACCAAGCAAGAACAGGAAACTTCCTTCAAAACGACAGTGGACAGCTTATCACGGATGACAAGGAAATCCTAAAAACCTGGAAGGAATACTTCTATCAACTATTGAAAGACCAATCTAGCAGAAATACATCAAACATAGAGGTACATACAGCTGAAATAGAAGACCAATACCCGACATACGAAGAAGTAATACAGGCAATTAAAAAACTTAAAAATAATAAGACACCAGGTAGCGATGGTATACCCGCAGAGTGCTTAAAACATGGAGGAGAAAGCGTTGTACAGTTCTATATACAAGCTAATTCAAGACATTTGGCGAGAAGAAACAATGCCAGATGAATGGAAAGAAGGGGTTATTGTACCAATACACAAAAAAGGAAACAAAAAGCAATGTATTAACTACAGGGAATAACACTCCTAAACACCACCTACAAAATCCTTGCAAACATCCTGCTAGAAAGAACCAAAACATACACAGAAGAAATCGTTGGAGATTATCAATGCGGATTTAGACCGGGCCGCTCTACTATTGACCAGATATTCACAATAAAACAGATAATGAAAAAATGCTGGGAGTTTGATCGTGAGCTTCATCAGATGTTCATAGATTTTAAACAAGCATTTGATAGAGTATGCAGGGACAGACTGTGGACAGCGATGCAGGAACTTGGCTTTCCAAAAAAACTAGTCAGGTTGATACGGATGTGTATGGAACGGTTACGATGTAAGGTGAGAGTTGGACAACAATACTCGGAGACATTTGAAATAAACAATGGACTAAAACAGGGAGATGCACTTTCACCACAACTCTTCAACTTAGCTCTGGAGCACATAATCAGAAGTGCAAGAATCGAAAAACCTAATACAGTATTTCATCGAGAAGGACCAAACTTACTACTGGCATTTGCAGACGATATTGATCTAATAGGAAACACACGATTAAGGATGAAGGAGACTTTCGTGAGGTTCGAGAAGGAAGCAGAGAAGATGGGGCTCCAAATCAACGAAAACAAGACGAAATATATGTATATGTGCCGCAATAACCAAAGCAGAGACAGAATCGGTCAGAACATCACCATCGATGACTTTAACTTTGAGCGCGTTAGAGAATTCAAGTATCTTGGAACAACAATAACTGAAGACAATAACGGATCACAAGAAATAAACAACAGGATTCAGGCCGGCAACAGATGTCTTTTTGCCCTCCAAAACCTTATAAAATCGAAACAACTAACACGACGTACGAAGATACAGGTCTATAAAACAATCATACGACCCGTTGTGATGTATGGAAGCGAAACGTGGACGATAACAAAGGCAAACGAAGAGAGACTATGTGTTTGGGAAAGAAAAATCCTAAGGAAGATCTTTGGTCCTGTGCTGGATGAAGCATCAGGACAATATAGGATAAGAACTAACAAAGAGCTCGAAGAACTTTACCCAGACGCCAACATCATAAAAGAAATAAAGTCTAGAAGACTCCAATGGGCAGGACACCTCAGAAGACATTCTGACGAACGAACAGTAAGACTGGTGTGGGAGGAAGTCCCAACTGCAAGGAGACCACGCGGACGCCCTCGTCTCCGGTGGCGAGATAATATAGCAGGAGACCTAAGCACTATGGGCGTGGAGAATTGGATGGAGGTTGCTCAAGACAGAAAACAGTGAAGGCATGTTGTCGAGTCGGCTAAAACCCACGAAGGGTTGTAACGCCACGGAGTAAGTAAGTAAAGTTATGAATTTTTATACATAAATGTTCACAAACATGAAAGTTATAACGAAAATTAAAATTTTAAATTTCCACTTTAACACTCTCTGTACTATACTTTCTTAATATTAACATTTTATTAAAGCAATTTGGCTTAAATCGTAATATTTTAAAGTGCAGAATATATGGTTTGTTTTTGCACAATTACTTAAGGGCCACCCTGTATACGTACAATGTTTATAAGTTATTATTTACACATGATATGTACATAACATTTATTAACTTCCATATTTCTTTTAATAAACATGTTTTAGTTAGCCGAAATGGGTGTTTCATTTGTATATTAGTTTGGGTAGCATTTTACTCATAAAACTTAAGAATATTGTAGGCTACTGCTAGCAAAACAATGCCCAATATATAATCACTTTCGGTAATCCGGACACTTTTGGTAATCCGACACCCCTTTGAAGAGGTGTAGGAAGATTCGAAACTAGCATTGTCTTATGTAAAATTTAATTACAAAACTTTTATGTCCAATACAAAATTACACTAAAATTAATACTTCCTGAGATATACCTATGCGGAAAAAAGGGGAAAAATATCGAATTTTTTGATTTTTTTTCATATTTTGTTTAATAAAAAGTTAAGTCCACATTTTTCAACTCACGCATAGTGAAATTATCATTTGTAGTGATATTTCGAAGCGATTTATGCAAAAAACTGCGATTATATACTTCACACCCAAAAATCGTCATTTTAGTGCTGATCTCATTAATGTTCCTATCGGAATATTTTGGTTATAATATTTATTTGTAACAATCATTAACATTGAATATAACACAACTTACCTTCTGAAGAATTTCAAAAGCAGTCACTAATGCTGATGTAAAGTTAGCTATATTTTCGGGTTTTAACGTCCCTAAAGAGTCTTTCAAATATTTAATGTTTTTGTCGTTTGCCTAAAAGAAAATCGCGTTACGGGTTATTTAATAGAAAATCTAAGACTAACAATGATAATAAATTATAAAATTTGTTTAAATCAGAAAAAAGTTTACATTAACCTAATCAAAGAGTCTAAGAACAACACAAGTACAAAAAAATTATTTACAATGATGACGTGACTAGCAGTTTAACCACACATGTATTGTCTTCGACTTCCCTCTAGTGTTGTTCTAAAGCCATTTTCTTATGTGCAAATCTTTAGTATGAATTAACTATATACTTTTAGTTAAACACAAGTTTATTTTGATGTTTAAATCATCACTTTGGAAATCGGTTTCAAAATACAAGTTTATTTTGACGTTGTGAGTTTTAGTTCGGAAATCGTTCTCAAAATACAAATTAAATGAGTTATTTTATTACTTGGCAATACAAAAAATCTTCTACTAATTTAATTTTATTAGACTCATTCATTCGACAATTCAGAAATATATTTATACTTTTTAAATATATACAGAGTGGCCCAAAAGTCTGGAAACGGCCAATTATCTCGTAAATTGCTAGTTATAATTGTATAAAATTTGAGGTACACCTATTTTGAGATAAGGAGATTCCATATTTGATATTTGCAATGTTGCCAGATTTGCCGTTTTTATAATATTATTAGTAACTTTGGCTTTTCAAATGCATCACCCTGTATTTTCAGCCATTATTAGAATCTTCTATTCAATATGAGTTTAACTATATGTAACACTTATGATTTTTTATAGTCTGGAAGGTCTTAAATACATAAAACAGAAGTCTGCCAACGCCTAATTGTTTCCATAAATTTTTTGATACTAATTATTTTCAACTACATTAAAACGTAACAATTGATAGATTAGACCAAAATGTGCTCAATTTGTGAGTTGTCAGTACCACAGCCACCTTTACTTCCAAGCCATGAAGTAAAAAAGGCAACACCGCATTCTATGACGTCGGTAGTCCGATAATCAGCTGTAAGGTCTACCAGAATATTAAACTAATTTGAATTTTAGGAAACTGATATTTTGAAAACTTCAATTCATTACAGAAATATTTTTAGGGAAATTAAATTAATAAAACCTTATATATACCTAGTAAATATATATAAAGTTTTATTATTATTTAGGTTATATTATCAATAAAATAATCACTAGAGTAAAATTTATTGCACTTAAAATACAGTGTCAAACAGTTAAATTAAAAACAAATTTTAAATATGAATAGGTTTGTTGTCATATAGACCAAGTTAAAAGAGGTATACATGAAAAATGTGTTGAATGTAACATACCATTTATAACTTGTATATGGATTTAAAATAGCCTATATTCTCAAAAGATTTTTGAATGTAATACTCAAATTTGTTATCACTTATCTAAAAAGCAGATCTAAATGAGAAAGTAAGTTCTCTAATTGTGACCATCTTGTTAATTTACTATATTGTAAAATCCATTTCAAATCATTACCACTTAATCTATTCTTACCTACATTGACAATTACACTAAAATTACTGCTAACTATTACACTACACATTACACAAATATTATCACACTTGTGTCCCAACTGATTAATGTTTAATACATAGAAATATACACAGTCACTTGTAATTTTACTTGTCCAGTTTTTCAATGGGATATTATTGTCTAAGTCTAATTGACATAATTATGTTATCTCTTGTTCCCTCTTCTTATGCAAAAAGTTTCTTCTGTCTTCGGGATTCCTTTTTTCTTTAGTACGATGAACAGTTACATATGATGGTACTTCAGGAAATATATTAGGAACTGCATTGCCTTTTAATTTGGGAAATATTAACTTTTCAATGTGTACATTTCCATCTTTATCTTCTCATTGTTCAGTCCGCTGAATATCATCTTCATGAAAATGTTTGGCACATACTACGGAAGATTTGGTAATTGTACAGCCTTCTCTATGAATAGAGCATAACCCAGTATACCTTCTTTGGGGATCTTTGGGAAACAAAAACATACTTTCTGCCTGTTTCATTTTTAAAGTACTGGCATAATTGGTTTTGCAACCAGGTACACAACAATGCCAGAGCATCTGTAACAAAAAACAAAAGTATTATTATTGTTGTTTTTAGTTTACATATTTTGTAACAAGAAGCAAAAGTATTATTATTTTCAGTTTGTTTTGTAGGTTATATTTATACTTGCCTTTTAAATTGTTGTTAAGAATCTTCTAAAAGTTCTAAATTTAATGAAATTTCACTTATATTAATATTTTCTAATTGATTTAAACACAATTTACAAATAAAACATTCGAATAAAGTTAAAAAAACAATAAATTCAACAAATTTTACAAGCCTTCCTATATGAAATGTTAAACCAAAACAAACCACAGTCGGACTACCACGCGTTGTTGCCAAATTTCTACTTCATGGCTTGGAAGTAAAGGTGGCTGTGTCAGTACCCTAATCGATGGTAGAATGCGTCTACCACATTTCTCCATGTTTGTCTAGAAATTATTTGAGATTAATCGATAATTCGTTGCCTTTGCTCTGCAAGACTTGTCTGGTTAAGTTTGTAAACTGATTTTTTCAAGTATCCTTAATAAAAATAATCTTTAGGATTAAAATCGGGTGAACGTGGAGGCCATTCAATTCTACCTTGTAAATGAAGCAATCTACCTTGTTGAAAATATCTCATCTAAATAACGCCGAACATTTACACCAACTATCTGACGTTAAATTTCCTTCGATAAAAAATGACCCAATTGACTAAGTACCTACTATACCTGATCATACATTTAATTTTTGTGGTCTGGTATGGTTTTCACGCATTCAGTGTGAATTTCATACGAGTTCAACTATTCAATACGAGTTCAAAAATATGTAACACTTATGATTGTATGTAGTCTGGAAGGTCTTAAATACATAAAACAGTGCAAAATATGTAGATTTTAATAAATTTAAATATTTAAATGTAGAATGCTGTGATATTGACATTTGTTCACGATTTACATTATAAACGAAAACTGACAGTAGTTGTGTTTCGAAAAGTTCTGCAATTTAAATTGCTTCTCTAAAATGCCGTTCTCTAAACCGTTCTCCTATTCATAAGGCGACGGTACAAAAAACTGTAAAGCGATTTGAGAAATCTGAAGAAGGTAAAGATAGATGGAAAGAGAAAAGTTTTGTTGAAGATCCACATACATCCTCAGGCAGGGTTGCACAAGTACATGATGTAGGTCGTTCTTCAGTCTTACGTATATTACGTAAAAATAAGTTTAAACCATACAAAATAAACTTATTGCAAGAATTAAGTGAAGATGACTTCGATCTTAGATTAGAGTTTACTGAGGTAATGATGGATAAAATTGAAAATTATTAAAATTTCGTTAACAGAATATGTTTTCCGATGAAGCAATCTTTACACTGTGTGGAAGTGTAAATCGACACAATTTAAGGTACTGGAGTGACGCAAATTCACACTGAATGCGTGAAAACCATACTCAAAGACCACAAAAATTAAATGTATCGTCAGGTATAGTAGGTACTCAGTCAATTGGGCCATTTTTTATCGAAAGAAATTTAACGTCAGATAGTTGGTGTAAATGTTCGGCGTTATTTAGATGAGATATTTCCCGGACGATAAATTGGTAGACAAGGTAGAATTGAATGGCCTTCACGTTCACCCGATTTCAATCATAAAGATTATTTTTATTAGGATACTTGAAAAATTCAGTTTACAAAACTTAACCAGCAAGTCTTGCAGCGCTAAGGCAACGAATTATCAATGAATCTCGAATTGTTTCTAGACCATCATGGAGAAATGTGAAAGACGCATTCTACCATCGATTAGGGTACTGTCAACTCATAAATTGAGCACATTTTGAACACTTAATAACGTAACTATTGTTAAAAAATGTTCTAATCTATCAATTGTTACGTTTTATGTAGTTGAAAATAATTAGTATTAAAAAATTTATTGAAACAATTAGGCGTTGCCAGACTTGTGTTTTATGTATTTAAGACCTTTCAGACTACATAAAATCATAAGTGTTACATATGGTTGAACTCGTATTGAATAGGAGATTCCAATAATGACTAAATATACAGGGTGATGCATTTAAAAAACCAAAGTTACTAATAATATAAGAGAAACGGAAAATCTGGCAACATTGCAAATATCAAATATGGAATCTCCGTATTCCAAAATAGGTGTACCTCAAATTTTGTACAATTATAACTAGCAATTTACGAGATAATTGGCCGTTTCCAGACTTTTGGACGACTCTATATAATTAAAAACCTTTCTACCATATAATGGTGTAAGGTTTAATTTACTTCTTAACAACTATCTTCCATTCTTTGCAGTTTCGTGCAAACATCCTTGCATCTGTCCATATATATCCATGTTTTAGATTACTTCATCCCATGTCTATCTATAAAAAGATTTCCTCTCAGATAATGATTTGTATTTTGAAGACAACTATAATAAGAAACAGTTAGGTACTTGGAGTGCTTCGTATTAAAACTGATCAGAAACGATATATACTGGACACTACTGCAATACAACATGCCCATATTGTTTTGAGGTTACCATCTTATTTTTGCATATTCAGTCCTATCGAACTTATTTGGGGACAAGTAAAAAAACGGATTCGGAGGAAAAATAGTTTTCCAAAATTTGACGCGAAAGTGGTCGATTTAATTCGATACGAACTATCAAAGATTACAAGTGCCGACTGGAAAAAAGCAGTAAACGATGTAGTGACAATAGAAAATAAGTACAGAAGACTAGGACAATTATTTTTAAACTGTGGACAACTTATTATTAATCTGGTGGATAGTAACGATGATGAGAGCTCATCTGCAGGAGAAATATTTTAGACAAGGTACGCTAATATGATGATTATTTCAGTTAAACCAACTCAGTTTTTTATTATAAATTGCTAACGATATTCAAAACAATATTTTCTAAAATGTAAAATACTTTTCCACAGTTTCGTCTATGTACGTCATCGTTAAACGCTAATAGGGCTTTTCAACGCTTCTGTTATGTTTCAGACATTTGTCATATGTCGGATAATTTTAATATATCTACGTCATACGTTATTGGTATATCGTATATACTGTATATACCAATAACTATGCACACCAAAGATGTATGACGTAGATATATAAAATTGTATGACGTATATAACCAGTGCCTGAAATAAATGAGAAGCATTGAAAAGCCCTATAGAAGATACCGTTGTATCACCTAGTATTTTTTCTGACAGGGTGATAGAGTGATATTTTTTTTACATTTCACTTTTAACCATTTAAAAACAAAGAAATATAACGTTTTGTTTGTTTTTCCAAAATCAGATTTTCTGCTCTTTGACTATATATACAAATTACACATTGTTATTTTATAATTTAACACTTGTATCAAACAATTTGTGTCGGTGAAACAACCAATATCGCGATACGTCCCTTGACATCTGTTAATCGAATTTCATAACATACAAATATTATCTGTTTGAATTTGCCGACGGAGGAAATATCGATGGATCCGATTTTACTTATATATTCGGTTATACATCTGAAATATTTTATGTGTTAAGTTACTTTATTATTATATATAATCGTATATCTACATATATATACAGTGCTTTTCAGATAAAACTATCCACCTTAAATAACTTTTGAACTTCTAATTTTTTGGAAAAACGCAAAAACACTTCAATTAATATTTGAAGGGGGAGACATTATATCATATTTAAGGTTGCTGGGAAATGCACCCTCTCACCCCCTGTATCAAACCTTTATTTTTTTTTAATTACTTCCCCCCTTTTTTATTTCCTATTTGGATTCTCCTTTTTATACTGATTTCAAAAATGTATAATACCTTTGGCTTGAAGTGATTAGTTTATGAGATAGACAATTTTCCTGTTAACAAGGTAGTATCACTCTCACCTTAATTGACTGTAACAAAATAGGTTGTAGCATAATTTAAACTTTATAAATATTTAACCGTACTATTTGTAGTACCTTCAAAAACCAAGAAACAAAAAAATTCACTTTTTATTAAAGTTTCATCAAAGGTTTTCGATATTATTCTTACATTTGTTTTAATCGGTTAATAGCCTACGACAATTTGTTATAACTTGTAAGTAACAGCCTATTTTGATACGTGTGCAATTTGATCGCTGAAATGGTGTACACTTTGCAAGAAAGAATCAAAATTGTAGGTTTATACTACAAAAATAATAATTGTGCAAGAGCTGCTGCTAGAATTTTTAATGAAACACGTCACAATAGACATGCAACTCATAACTATGTGATTGAACTGATACAGAAATTTAGAGCAAGAGGGTCAGTTTGCAATAAAAAACATAACCGACAGGGACTTGTAAATAACGAAGCAATCCAAGTAGCTGTTTTAGGGCAAGTTAACTTAGAGGCTTAACAATCACAGTCACTGTCAACAATAAGCAGAGCAATCGGTGTTTCATCTTCTACAGCCCTCCGAGTCCTCCATAAATTTAAGCTTCATCCATATAAAATTAAATTAGTACAAGAGTGAAATGAAGAAGATTTTGATCGTCGTCCCGACTTTTGCGAATTAATAATACAATGCATCATTAACAATCCACAATTGTTAAACAATATTTGCTTCTCAGATGAATGCTCATTCTCATTAAACGGTTTGGTGAACAGATATAATTGCCGATACTGGGCTGAGAGTGATCCACATATTGTACGCGAATTTTACACATAGCATCCTCAAAGTTTGAACGTATGGTGTGGTATCCTACGTGATTACATTATGGGACCCTTTTTTATCACTGGAAACTTAAATGGTGCATCGTATCTTGAGTTCTTCTTGAAGATTTGGTTGTATTTCAACATGATGGAGCTTCTCCAGCCTGTGCTTTATCTGTGCGATAATTTTTAAACGAAACGTTTCCCGGTCCTTGGATAGGTAAAAGACGACAGATAATGGATTGGCCAGCTAGGTCACCGGATTGAACACCCCTAGACTTCTTTTTATGGGGGTATTTAAAAACAAAATTTATGCTACTCAACCAGAATCTCTAGATGATTTACGACAAAGAAATGTCGACAATTAAGTGCAGGCGTGTTAAACAATGTCGGAGAAGAATTTCAAAATTGTTTGTACTATTGTATGGAAGTGAAGGGTCATTTTGAACAATTATTGTAAAAATTTTTGGTAGTGAAATTTTCATTCTAAATGTGTGTAATAAAACTGTTAAAACATTTTTTTTTCGATCCAATTTTCTTGATTTTGTATTTATTTTTCTCATAAACTAATCACTTCAAGCATCATGTATTATACATTTCTGAAATCAGTACAAAGAGGAAAATCCAAATATCAAATAAAAAAAGGGGAAGTAATTTAAAAAAAATACAGGGATGATACGGGGGGTGAGAAGGTGCATTTCCCAGCAACCTTAAATATGATTTTATCTTTAACTCCAGTTTTATAGTAGTAGGGGTAGGGAGTAAAATGATCCCCACGGGTTGAATTGATCCCTTTATTTTTAAGAGTTTAAAGATCCCTTTATTTTAAATCGGTTTTAAAGACATTTTTTTCTTGATATTATTTTTGTTATTTGTAGAAGTGATCGTTTTACCCTCAATATGTGGGTAAAATGATCTCGTTGGCATTTTTTTTATATTGTGTATTTTATAAAAGTGAATAAAGATATTTTATTTTAATTTATGTTGTGTTAAGATAAATTACTCTTTTATGGGTTTACCCAATTAAAATACAATTTTAAAAATATTCTTCCATTTTTGAGAAGTTTTTTTCTTAGGAGGATAATTTTACCCCCTCACCCCTACTACAATAGTTCTGTTAGAAACAAAACTGTAGCTTCAACAATAAATAAACTATTACCTTTTCTGATATCTGAAAACTTATTATTTTGCACTTGTACTGTTTTTAGACTGACTCACTTATTTAAATAAAACAACGAAAATTGCTAATTTCACATTCCATAAAACACAATGAGGACGAGTTTCTGCTGAAACGTGGACGAGACAACACAAATTTCTGCTAATTCTGTAATTCAATTTAAAAGTATAAAATGTTAGAGAAACTAAATTCATGGAAAATTGATGGACATTTCATAGCTTTCGTAAAAAGTTTATACGTTGACTCCAACGAACATCGTTTAGGCATTAGAAGAAAATCTATTATTAATTCTTGACAGCGATTATAATTGTCCCCCTTCATGGATCCAAAGATGTATAATGTATAAGTTTAACCAACTTCTCAAAATATTATTGCTCCTACAAATTCATGGTGCAAACATTTTTCGAGATCAAAGAGACATACCGCAATTAGTTTTCTTTCTACGCCTAAAACCCATACCTTAGATGCCTCTCCTTTTTTATTGGCCCTACAACTCTCAGTGAGTCTTGGCCGCGTTCTTCTATTTTCTCCCACTCTTACTGGTATTGTGCAGCAATCTCCGATTGTTGTACCCCCATCTTACGTAGATCACCCGTTACTGCATTTTTCCATCTTTTTCTTGGGCGACCAACTGTCCTTCTGCCATCGGGCATTTCCCGGAAGGTTGTATTTAGTAGTCTTTCATCATTAGATCTTAGTACGTCTTCTACCCATGTTATTCAATGTGCCTTAATGTATCGTACTATGTTTTCTTCTCCATAGGCTGCTAGGAATTCCTGGTTATATCTTCGTCTCCACTCTCCTGTTATCTCGTCTCTACAAGGCCCAAAGATCGCCCTCAGGATTTTCCGTTTTAAGACTAATAATTTTGTTGATTCACGCTAGATCAGTGTTCATGTCTCACTTCCATACGTTATTAAGGTAATAATTACAGTTTTATATGCACTTGTTTTAGCGTTGACAGTCTTTGAGAGCAATTTTGATTGAAGTAGCGTCGCTAGGGAATAATACGCTCTATTTGCGGCCTTAACTCTAGCTGATAATTTTTTTTTCATAACTATTTTCGGCTGCTCTCAAGTACTTGAATTCTTTGACAACTTCTAAATTGTATTCATTATTGAAATGTTGTGTCTAATTCTGTCTTCGATTTTTGGTATCATTGTTGACCATAAGGCATATTTCACTGGCCCCACTTTCAAAAAGGGTGAAATAGCAAAGGGGAATAACAAAGGAAAGTGTGGATCGCCTTGTCTTAGGCCCGTTTTGATTTGAAACTCATCTGATGTACTACTGTCAATTCTGATATGTGCACATGAAGCGTGCAAATACATCTGGGCTAATCCTACCAGCTTCCTGGCTACTCCCAATTCTACTTTGGATGCCCCTAAAAACCCTAATATTTAATTAAAAAAAATATTTTTATTTTTGTGACGGTATGGTTCGAAATCGTCAGAGAAAAACCAATAAACATTTGTTTCTCGAGACTAACACGAAAGATGCAGTACAGCTCGTTTCTCAAGACCATTCCATCAGGCAGCAGCAGAATTAAAAAATGTAAACTAAGTAACATTATTTAGGTATGTGAAAACGAAAAAAGACAATGAGTGTGATACAAATTTAAAGTATGTTCCGCACTACAATGTCCGAAAATGTTTAATGTAGAACAAGAAAATAAACTGAGAGAGTATTTGCTAATGTGTTCCAAAATGTTTTATGGTCTTCCAGTGGCGGAATGCAAGGAAGTTGCCTATGCCATGGGAGTAATAAATAAAATAATATATTCAATTTCATGGGACGCTAACAAATCAGCCAAACAAAATTGATTATATAGGTTTTGAAAAGAAATCCATCGCTTATTCAAAGAACGCCTGAAGGATGTAGTTTGTCCTGAGTTACTTCTTTCACAAGAGCAAATGAAGAAGTGTTTTTTGATAATTTGCAAGCAGTGTACAAAAATCCTTACTTTGTAGATGGAACACGAGTATTTAATCTGGACGAAACAGGCACATGCACAGTTCCGAAGCCTCAAAAAATAATTGTCGAAAAAGAGCTAAGCAGGTCAGCAAGTACACTAGTGCTGAGAAGGGTTCTAATGTAATTAAGCCTCACATGGTGCAGGAAGCCCCCACTGGTTCTCTTGGTTTGGCAAATCCATCAGGTTGGATAACTTCTGTACTATTTGTTGAAGTTATTAAAGATTTCGTCCACCACACACACACAAGAAAATGGAGTGACTATGTTAACTTTTCCACCACATTCCACCAATAAATTGCAACCGTTAGACGTTGGAGTGTTTAAGCCGTTCAAAACGTATTACAATGCTGCAATAAGTACTTGGATGATGCTGCATCCTGGACAAACATGAAATATTTAGAATGTTGCTGGTTTTGTAAAGATTGCTCACGAGAAAATAATGACTCCATAAAACATCACTGCTGCTTTTAAGAAAACAGGGACTTACCTGTATGACAGACATGTTTTCACCGATTCCGATTATTTATATAATTACGTTACAGATCGACCAATGGCGGGCTTGCCAGCTACTTGTCAGGTAAAAGAGGATCCACCGTCAGATGATGCTCCTGCTGAAAAATCAACAACTCAACAATGGAAATCGATGCAGATGCAAGCTGCTCAAGTTTCAATAGCAACTCTTAAGACCACGGTACTTATACTACCATCAGTAATGTAAACATTTCCTTGTGCGGACCTAAAGATTTTAAAGGATTTCTCATGGCAGGGAGCATTAAAAATGATTATGTACTGGTGGAATATAAATTAAATAGCCATAATAGTAAGTTCTACGTTGGACTTGTTATGAAAGAAAAGAATACGAGCGGAGATCTCGAAGTGAAGTTTTTGAGAAAAAAAGGACATAACACCTTTGTAGAGCCACCAGTTCCAGATGTATCAATAGTCGCTAAGAATAGCATTAAGATGATTTTGGAGGACCTGGTTTTTGCGGGATCAACCCAACGCCAAAAACAATTTATTTCTTTCGGAATCGACTTCACCAATTTCAATATTGGCTAACTACTATATTCAATGTTTAAATTATTTTTCCTTTGATTTTATATAATTTTTTTATTATTGGAATAAAATTACAGCATAGCACTTTTATTGGGCATATTTCTAAAGCAATCTCATTGGTGGGGTATAATGAAACATTTTTTTAACACTTGTATTGATTATTACTTAAAATAGTTAATAATAAGGTTTTTGATGCTACTACAAGTCTGTTTCTAGCACCGAAGGGCATCTTTTAAAACACATTTCAAGCTGATATACCTACATGCAAAAACAGGAAAAATAAAAAACAAATTTGTGTTTCATTGTGCCCCGTGCTCCCCTACCCTCTGTCTACTCTACTCGAAAGAAAAGATGGTGAACTACCACGCGATAAAAGCAGTTAACTTAAAAATTGTCAAGAAGATTTTTTGAAACATGCTGTATTGCAGTTATTTGTTAGTTACTGTGCCTCGGCTAATAAGCTTGTACGGTTGATGCGGTCAATAAAAAACACAATGATTCATTCATTTAAAATTTGACAAAAATATACCCTTAAATCAACTGTTTATAGTTCATAGAAATGAATAACGATTTGGGAATTTTATCACTTCAAAAATTATCACGAACGGTTGTTGGCTATTAAGGGCCGGTTCTACAATCAAAGTATAAATTAGAGAATAGTTATTCTGAGTATAACATACACTTGAGTTTATTCCAAGTATAACCTTTCGAGCGTTCTACATTGTGAAATCGACAGCGGAATAATTATTCTGGGTATAACCACAGAACACTAAGGTAAAACGAAATAGTAATAGATCTGATATCCTCAAAATTAGTTTAAATTGTTATTGACAGTGACATTTGGCAGTTGTCATAACTGTAAAATTTGTTTACAATTGAAAGTATTTTATCTGCTTTATCTTTATCTAGTATTTTATTTATGTTTATATTATTATGCTTTGCAAATTTAATATAAAATGGATACAAAAAAAGATGTAACAATTTTACATATACAGAAATTGAATTCAAATGCAACATAAATATATATCTATAGTGTATTTTTATGTATGAGAGAGTAATAAAACAATAAATTATGTATGCAAATCCCTAAACTGTTGATACGGGTGACTCAATGAAAAACAGATATTTGTCAACAAGTTTACAGGAGTATATAGGAAAACAATTTTAAATTGAGTATGACCACCAGGTATAAAGGTTGGAGCAGAATAGAATACAATAGTTGTGAGGGTTACTAATCCCTAAATAAGGTTGCCAGTGTCGGAGTGATGGAGGTTAACAGGTGCTAATGCATTTGCAAGAAATGTAAGATGTTTATTTTATTGGTTATATATAACCAATAAAAGTTTAATAAGTACCTACCTATTTGCAAAATAAAGTTTAATTCTTTAGATAAAATAAAACGTTTTATTTTATCTGAAATGAGTGCATTCCACGAAGTAAGGGTTTCAACAATCAAACATTTAATTCTTTAATTCCAGGAATCTACGACAGTAATTGACTAGATAATTACCTTCTAAACTTATTCCACAGAAAATGTGATAGTGGGTTTTTCCATTTTGTAGGAAGGTCCAAGTGGCGTATTCAAAATTCTTAACAGTTCACTAAAAGTAGGTACTTCAGTTGCAAGGTGCAGTTTATTGTGTATACTAGTGTTATGGAAAATTTGGAAGTGCCGTGTAAACGCCGAAAAATTGGTCCTTTAACAGTTAATGAAAAAACATTAATATTTAATTGTTTTAAATCATTTACAGACAAACGTTTATGTGAAAGTGTTGATGAGACCGTTGAGTTAGTTAGCAGTACAGTTGGTGTTGGGAAATCTAACGATTTACAGAGTTATTAAAGAAGAGAAATGTGGTAGTTTTCAAATGCCACGTAATGCTCCAGGGAAACCAAAATTTCAAATAGAATATCATTTTAAAGAAGGACTTCGACGGAAAGTGCATGAATTCTTCTTTAGACAAGAATTTCCAACATTGGATAAAGTTCTTGTCTCAGTTCGAGATGATAAGGATTACCCAGAAATGAGTCGAAGTACGTTATGGAAACTTTTAAAAGAAATAGGCTTCCGCTGGAAAAAGAATCCCAGAAAGTCTATTTTATTAGAAAGAAGCGATATTGTCATATGGAGAAGACATTTTCTAAGAACCATAAAGGAAATGAGAAACCAAAAAAGAAAAATATTTTATCTTGATGAAACATGGATCAACGAGGGTCATACACCAAATAAATTTTGGCAGGATGAAACTGTTACAAGTCAAAGGCACGCTTTTGTAAATAACTTATCTACTGGTTTAAACACCACCATCAGGAAAGGGACGCAGGCTGATAATAGTACACATTGGCAGTTCAGACGGTTTTGTTGAAGGGGGTTTATTAACTTTTGAATCAACTCGTACCGGTGACTACCATGAAGACATGAACGCTGATGTCTTTCAAGAATGGTTCGAACAAATGATAGATCTTCTTCCTAAGAACTGTGTAATAGTAATGGATAATGCAAGTTATCACGCCAGACTTATAGAAGGACTGCCCACAACCAAGTGGTTAAAAAAAGACTTGCAGAATTGGCTGAGTTCAAAAAATATTACGTACCATCCCGGATCTATAAGAAAGGAACTTTATTCGTTGTGTGCCCTTCATAAAGAAAAATTTAAAAAATACGAAATTGATGAAATTGCCAAAAATCGTGGAATAACAGTACTTAGATCCCCACCATATCATTGTGAATTAAACCCGATTGAACTGGTATGGGCACAGATAAAGAGTGAAGTTTCAAGAAAAAATACCACTTTTAAAATTCATGATGTTAAACAGTTGTTTTTGGAGGCCGTAAATAATGTAAAACCTGAAAACTGGGAAAAGGCAGTAAATCACACTATTAAAGAAGAGGAAAAAATGTGGAAGCTGGACAATATTACTGATAAAATGATCGAGCCAGTTATTATAAATCTTGGTTCTAAAAGTTCATCTTCTGAATCTGATTTGGATTTGTAACAAGTAGCTGTAAGTTTTATATTAATATTTTTATTCATCTATTTAACATACCTTAGACGGTATTAAAAACTCTTCTCTTTTGTAATTTTTAAAAATTAAAAAAAATGTGAATTTTTAAAAACCCTTTTTAATGTAGGCCAGTCAGTTCTAATATAGTGTGTGATAAAAGAGGTCACTTTTGTTTACATACACATAACACTTTATAACACTGAAATAATGGAGTGGTCGGATGTACCAGTTAAAATTATGCTAATTACTCTCTCGTTCATAAAAATAAACTATAATTCATACCGAAAGTTTTTGGATGCCTTAGCCTAGGTATTCCTTCTTCAAAATCTTCATCATCATATTCAAAAATATTAATTGGATTCATATCAAAAATTTTATTTTATATATAAAAACAAACAAAACCACAGTTTAAAGATCGAATGGCATAAAGTGAGGTTAAAATATCACAGATTTGACAACCCCTCGCCGACCAATAGAAATGCGGTATAAATTTATACTCGGTATATCTACTCAACTTTGGAGGGATAAAATTCTTTATTCTCAGTATATACTAGTATTGTAGAACAGGCCCTTAAACCGGCTGGGATAAGTTTACTATTATCAATAAAGTTTCAAATTTTAAGAAAAAGCAATTTTCAGTATTTTATTTATAAAATAAATTCATTTTATTATTTTTAAAATTCATTATCTCTTCCTACCTGCGCTAGCTGATCTTTAAAACATGGCACACTTTCTTGCGTTGTGTCAGAAAACGAATAAATATTTACAAAATCATTATCGGATAAAGTGTCTAGAATAGCCTCTGCTGTAGCTCTTGCTAAGTTGGCTCTATGCCCTGTCATTGATCCGGAATTATCGATTAATATAACTAAGTCTTTTGGAGAAGTTGCGGCGTTTACGTACCAAGCAGAAGATCGGAAATCGTAAACGTTCCGATCACTTCTTGGCCTTTGCCATACTGTGGAGATAGTATCATCTGGAGGCCAAGCAATACCTAAAAATATTGGAGAGAAATGATTTATTAGCCTTATAGTGATACGTACTAATAACAACTAAATGTTTTTTGGTAAAAATATAAATATTTTAAGGTTCACACAAATTCTCTATTAGAAACAAGGGTAAATAAAAATCAAATTGAATATTGGGCAATAATGTATTTGTTTTATTATTAAAATACACATAACAGCCCATAATACATAATAGCAAATACCTAAATTAAATAAAAACTCTTTAGAGGACATTTGTTATTTTATCAGAACAATGAAATGCAAAACGGTACACAAATAAATTACACCTCTAAATAAAGATCTTTATGTAAATCCGTACCTCGGAGGTAAAGGACACTATGTCCATTTTCTTACTTTTTCAGGAGAGCAGTTTTAACATTTTTTTAATTTGTAATCAGTAAATACTCAAATGTTTCGTATATTTAACGAAGATTAATATATTATTATTGTGGTGTGTATAATCGTTTTTCCTTCCATGAAGTGTTATATACCTGAAGTTTACCGTTCATTATTAAATTTTTTTTAAAATGTGTAGTTGGACATAGTGTTGTTTACCTCTAACAATTTTTTTAAATAATGTGGTATTGCATGTTAAGGTCTCTACGAAATAAACAACACGAACACATTAAACAGCCTATACTATTATTTTATTAGACATAAATATTATAATGTTATCATAATTAAGTAAAATTATAGACGACAAGTTTCAAAATTGTTAAAGAGGCTCCATATCATCTTCATCTTCTTGTGGGTAATCGTTTGTGGCTACATCGCTATGTGTTAAATTTTGATAAAACGCATGACAAACTGACGGAACAAAAGGCAGTAGTGCAATTAAGTCATTGTACTTTTGTTTTGTGATTGGTAATGGGATTACTGAGACTTGATTTAATTGGGCTGGAAACGTTACTTGCTGTCTTCGATACCTCATGAAGTCCACTTCATACATATTCTGATTATTGAAATCGGTCTTATAAAAGAGCTTTCCAATTGTTAAACTTGTAGGAAAACACATGTTGACAGTAGAACAAGGTCATTATTAACATTCTTTTTTCTACTTACAAAAGGAGGATTAGGTGACAATTTCTTATCGAACAGCGTTTTGAAGTTTTTGAAATCTGCAAGATCCATATTGTGCACTGTGTTTACCTGATGTTTGCCTAACTAGCTGTTGCCAGTCCCATCGTGTTAAAATGGCCAAATTGGAGCGCAATTAAAGCATGAACACTGTCTGCTTCCATATCTGTGTGCCCTTTCAGTAAAAACTTTTGAGTGATCGTCTTTATTTGAGGGTATATAATCAGTATCCAAAAATAGCAGATTATAATACTTAGATTTTTATTTTGTCCATAGCAGTTATCGGTCCAAAGAGTGATGCACTCTACTTGACTACCTGGAATTGTATTGTCACCCCATTTCAAAATTGACGAGACCAGGCCTCTTTCGATTCGTCCCACATCATACATTGTACAGAAGAGTCGCTGGCATCATATAATGTAAAATTTAATGTCCAAAGCTTCCTTTTATAGAATCTAAACAATTGTTTGTTAGTGGTGAAGGCAAACATTTTTGCAAATCACCAGATAATACTTTGCGTTTTGGTGACTCTTTGACCAGCCTGTACACTGGTTAGATCTGCAGTAAGATTATTTTTCAATTGAGAGGTGAATGTACTGCTTATATTGAAACTGTCTATTTCGGGTGGTTTAAACGACAACTTAAAGTCTATTAAAAATATCTGCGTACAACCACTTTTTTGCTCTGAGCTTTGGATCTACATGTCTTTCATTGCATTCATTAATGTGCAGTTGATACATCTTTTCTATTGTAAGTTGTGTGCCCAGATAATCTCTCTTACTCCTTTCTCTGGAATAATGACTCTCGTACTTTGAGAATGATTTAATATGTTGATGTATACTATTTATGGAGCTTTATTAATTGGCGTGTGTCTACCTCTTTGATCAGCTTTTAGTAAATCTCCTGGCCCAATTTTTTTCAACATTTACTACTACTAAATTAGATATACAAAGTGTGTTAAAAAACATAACCTTGCATACCTTTAATCGCTGATTGTTCACTGTAAAATGGTAGTATAGTGTACTATTTTAGATTTGGTAGAATTAAGGTATTTTTTTCTTGATCGAAGAGTAGGTTGGATGTCGACACATGAGAAGATAAATTGCTTTACTGAGATACTTTTTCCCATCAGCTATTTTTCGTTTGCGAACATTACAGGCCCAATTTTGTTCATTTACTGCACCTTTTTTACCTTTTTGTTTGCACTTAGTTATCTGTACCTTTCTTTTAACACTTTTCTCTTCATCTAAAATAACTTCATTATGTTCATTGAAATTGCCTGCATCACTGCTTAGATATAAATCGTCCTTAAGAGGATTTTTTATTATTGCCCCACTAGTTGTAGGAGTAATAACAGCTTTCTCTTTTACCTTTGTTTTCGATGGTTGACTTATACGTCTCATATCATTGTCGTCCGATTCTGATCTTTCACCACTTAGAGGCTCATAGGTTTTATCAATATCCGAAATATTATCTCCAAACAAATTATCATCTTCGTCCACTTCCTTATCATTACCTTGGAAGTTACTGTAGTGACCAGGTGGTTCTGGTCACTACACAATACCATAACACAATAACATAAATGGCAAAATATATTACTTAAATAACTGACAATAATCATAATATATTATGGTCATTTAAAAAAACAGACAAAATTCTTTACTAGTAACAAAAACATTCTAACTGATACTTCTATTTTAACGGTAGATACAAAAAATATACGTACAGTTTGAAATTCTGAGCCCTATACAAAAGAATATACAATTCTAAATATTTGAGGTTAGAAAAATACAAAATCAGTGTTATTAAACAATAGCTTACCTGCAGGTGTTGTTTTATTTGAAATATTACATGACAAGATTGTAATAATTTTTTCCACGAGAGTTCGGATCCATTTTGCAATTATTAAACAACGAATTTATTATACAACTTTTATCAATCTAACACAATTGCGATCTAAATAAAAGGTTGCAATGCTTTTAGTTCATGACAATTCCCATAGGCACAAGGGTACATAACACTATGTCCGGAGGGTAAATGACGGTGCACACATTTAGTAGAGGTAAACAACACCAAGTTCACATGGTGTTGTTTACCTCTGACTGGAAGTGGACTTGGTGTTTATTAAAAAGTCGGTAACTTGCCGTAAAATTGTCTCTTTAAAATAGTTTTGAGGTAAGTAAAGTAAATTTGAGGCAAGTTTATTCTTTATATAGCATTAACCCATTAACGGCCGCTCAATATACAAGGAGAAATTTGACAATTAATTTATTAGATTGGATTGAAAACACATAAATTAATACTAATTTACGACCAAAAAGATTTTTCTTCTCATTTTGAAGGAAAACTGTACAATTGTATACAGAACATATTGTAACTTAAATGTAAATTAAATTTTAAGGTGAAAGTTTTCGAAACATTCGGGGTGTAGATGCATTCTACACCTTGTACATAAATCAATAGTATTACTTTAGCACATCCTACATTCTTGCACTATTGTCTCGTTTTGTAATGTTGCCAATATTGTCGAATCTGATTTCATCTGGTAAAGCAAATTGAGATTGACGTCCATGTACTAAGTTTGACACTGATGTAGCAGTTTCTTCACTATTATAAATTATAAATATAAATCTATGTCGGCTCATGCTTTCTCTTATAATTTGTAATTCTTTATCCTCATTCTTTGACCAATACATATCAAGTTGAACCAGAGTGTGAACCTTCAATATATGACTTGTCTCCATGGTTGTCTTTTATATTGTCTAAATATCAATCAGACTGATGTTGAATTACTTCTAGGCACGAAGGAGTATCTGTTGTTACAACTTGAGACAAATTTGGATTTATTATTTTTGCCTGGTTTTTTCTTTGGATGTTTTATCTGTGGTTCAGAGGAATATCATAATGAGAATCATCAGAATTAACAATCACTTGTATTTCATATGTACCTGCAATATCATATATTATTGATTCTTCACAAATATTAATTATGGTAAATAATTAATATTTCTGAAATATTATCATCATTGTCTTCTACGTCAGAAATTTTCTAATCTAATCTCGGAGGCAAATAAAATACATTAAGTGAGTAAGGATTTTCACAAAATGAGTCTTCTTCTAATAAAGCTATTAACTCTTTAGTAGTTAGTGCCATCCTCATTTCATATTTCGAGTATTTACTGAAATAAACAAATGCACTACTATATACACGCATTCACATGATAATAGTTTAGCTTACTTCATTTTAATTTATATGAACTTCATAATATATTTTTATGTTTATGTAAACAAATAGACACAAGGAAAGTTTTAAATTAAGTTAAAAAAACAAATATAACATTTACAGCACACAGCAATCCTATAGAGAATGATATGTAATGACGAGATCGTATGTTAAAATTTCAGATTGTTTTAGTCTAATAAAGAAAAATAAGTATTTTCCACAGTTTTCTGTTTTTTTAAGTTCTGTATTAGGTACTCTCTAATGAGAATAAAATGTTACTTTATTTTGTTAGACAACTATAAGATACATGTTAAAAGACACATGATAATTTAATAATTATATCGGTCTTAGATTTAATTTTTACGTAATTACTTATGTGTTTAAATAAATATTTAAATTTTTTTTTGGTACGCTTCTGCAAAATTGGTAAGTGGAAAATAATTTCGTTGAAAAGTTATCGTTAAGGGCTTCGTTAAGTGCGATGTTTCCAAGTAATCACCTTCAATCAAAAATTGTTTTAGTATAGTAAATAAGGAACCGACAAGCAGAAAAAAGTAAGAATAACTCAAGGAAGAAGAGCTCTAAGCAGATTAAATAATATGTGATGGCACAAAAGACATCAGCAAAGGAAGCAAAATAAATTTCTGCAATGCTAGAGATGAACAGAATATGACATAAAACGATCGATACGACATAAAACGACTATAAAAATGTATGTATGGTGTAGATTATGAATATTACGATGAAACAAAGTATCAGAAACGAATAAATGAAAGAAATTATTAATTGATTGATATGAGGTTGTATGCTCAAATAAATGAACTTTGAAAAATATCGAGCACAAGTTTAATCAAATCTAGCCCAAGTACTTTTGCTATCTACAGCATCATCAGGGACATCTGAAATAAGCCAAAAAACGTTTTTTTTTAAATGAAGAAAGTTGATTAACTTCGATAAAAACTCGAAGTTAATGGATGATAAAGGTTTTTTGTGATTAACGTTTTAGACTTACTTCATAAAATTTTGGCTATCCAGCAAGCGTAGAATGTAATACACATGAAAGTGGACATAAAATTGTACAAACCACTACATTAACACAAGGACAAACAGTTTAAAATTATTTCAACGCTCTACATACTTTTTGTCAACGGGAGAGAGAATGGTATTTAACATTTTATTGATATGTGATATGAACATATTAAAATTCCGTGTAAGTAAGCTGGCATTGACCAAAGGTCCAACTGACACTACCATAGAAAATCAGCTTATGAAATATGACATATAGAATATTTTGATTTAACTAGATGGCATAATCCAGATCTCACATTCACGCCAGTCTGTAATAATAAGGTTGTAAGTGTGAGAGCAAATGAAGTGGACTACTTGAATTATACTCCATTTATACACTGCTTTTAATTTTGTTTTAACAATTTTATTATTACAGACTTACAAATAAACTTACAACCTTATTATTACAGACTGGCGTGAGTGTGAGATCTGGATTATGCCATCTAGTTAAATCAAAATATTCTATATGTCATATTTCATAGGCTGATTTTCTTTAGTAGTGTCAGTTGGACCTTTGATCAATGCCAGCTTACTTACACAGAATTTTAATATGTTCATATCACATATCCATGATTGTGACAGCCCATCAAAGCTAGTATATGTCACATGTCACCTTAGCATTTCCGTTAAATACCATTCTCTCTCCGGTTGACAAAAAGTATGTAGAGCGTTGGAATAATTTTAATACTTTTAAGCTGTTTGTCCTTGTGTTAATGTAGTGTTTTGTACAATTTTATGTCCACTTTCATGTGTATTACATTCTACGCTTGCTGGATAGCCAAAATTTGACGAACTATGTCTAAAACGTTAATCACAAAAAACTTTTATCATCTATTAACTTCGAGTTTTTATCGAAGTTAATCAACTTTCTTCATTTAAAAAAACTTTTTTTGGCTTTCAGATGCCCCTGATGATGCTGTAGATAGCGAAAGTCTCTCTCTCTTCAATCCTGACCCCCCAGGGGGAGTGTAGTGGTCGAAGTGATGTCGTGTATTGTCCGTCTCCAGAGATCTCTGTCTCTGGTCATTTCTTTTAATTCATGCATAGGTCTTTGGCATATTCCTGTAATAATTTGATCTATCCATCTTGTTGGGGATCTTTCTCGTGATCTTCGGCCTTCTACCTTTCCTTGTATTATGAGTCTTTCCATGTTTTCTGTGTTTGCTCTCATAACATGCCCAAAATATTTTAATTGTTGGAGATGGACTTTACTAGAGAGTCGTTGGCTAACTGTTAGCTCTCTTAAAATTGAATTATTTGTTCTACGGTCGGTCCAAGGAATTTTTTAACATTCGTCTCCAACAGAACATTTCAGTGGCGTCTACCTTTCTTCTCTCCGATTGTCTCAGAGTCCAAGATTCACATCCGTAGGTCAGTATTGGGAATATTAAGCAGTTGATCAACCTCATCTTTATCGCTCTTGAAATTTGACAGTCCTTCCATATTTTGGTCATTTTTGCTGTGGCAACTTTTGCTAGATCACATCTACGTTTAATCGCTTCTTGTAATGAGCCTGTGTTTGTGATTAATGACCCCAGATATAAGTATGAGCTCACAACCTCGAACCGGTCAATTGTGGTTATGTGTGGATGATTGTTGTGTAGTCTATCCACTATCATGATCTTCGTCTTTGATATGTTTAATTGCAGACCAAATATTTGACTTTCGTTTTCGATCAGTCGTATAAGTTCCATCAGCTCTGCTTGACTATTTGCAAGAAGGGCTGTGTCATCTGCGAAACGTAGGTTGTTTAGTTTATGACCATTTATTGAGATGCCCTTTTCCCATCCTACAAGTGCTCTTCGCATAATAAACTCCACATATATGTTGAATAATTGTGGAGATAGTATACATCCTTGTCTGACACCCCGTTCTGGATGAAACTCGTTCGAAAGTGTGTCAAGTACTTTAACTGATCCAGTAGTGTGTTCATATAGTTCAGTTATAAGCGTAATTAGATGTTGTGGTACGCCTACTTCTTTTAGTATTCCCCATAAATGTCTCCACTTGACCCTGTCGAACGCTTTACGGTAATTTATAAAACAGATGTATAGTGGGATGTTGAATTCCCTAGATTTCTCGATTATCTGTCTTATATTCAGCAGGTGTTCTCGAGTGCCTCTACCTTTGGTAAATCCAGTTTGCTCTTGTGGAATTTCTCTTTGAAGGAATGTTTTCAGTCTCTCATTGATTATATGTAGCATTATCTTGCTGGCATGGGATATAAGAGAGATAGTTCTATAATTGTCGCATTTATGAAAGCTGCCTTTTTTATGTATGGTCGTTATTGTAGTTTTTCCCGTCTTCAGGCCATTGTTTGGAATGCCATATTTGGTCACAGAGTAGATGAAGTAACTTTACGCCGGTTTCTTCTGTGGCTTTAAGCATTTCTGCTGTTATCGTATCTGGACCTGGTGCTTTGTTATATTTGAGCTTGTTGATAGCCTGTCTTACTTCATTTTCGAGTATATCAGGTTCTTCTTCCACCTCGTCAGAGATTTGGCTAACACGCTCTTGGCGTTAATCATCTTTATATAGGTCCCTGCAATACGATCTCCATGTCTCTGCTATGTCTTCTCTGTTTGTTCTCAGGGTTCCAGTGTTATCTTCAATAGCGAAAGTACTTGGGCAAAATTTGATTAAACTTGTGCTCGATATTTACCTTAATTTTTCAAAGAAATTATTAAGGCTGAAATCGTAAAAGATCAACAGCAATTAAGATAATGTAGATATTTCGTACGAATTAATGAGTCACAACTTGTAAAAGCAGCGTGGAATTGGAAACCAGTCGAGAAGAAAAAACGTGAAAAACCTAAAACTAGCTGGAGAACTAATATCAAGAAGGGAATGAACGGAAAAATCTTAGACGATGAAATGTGATTGGATAGAAAAAGATGAAGAAAGATAGACAGACAGACGCTATGAAACCGAAGTATTATTAACATTCATAACAGTTACTACTATGCTCTAAATCCAACTATGTAAAATAATATTGCTCATCTGACCTTTTCTCTCTCCAAATCATACTCTCCGAATATTATAAAAACTAAATTAAACCACGAATATTTCTTTTCTCTTGTCTTTATAAACTCGAAATATTACAGAATCCCTTCTGGCAGTATAACACCCAGCGGGACATTTAAATCAGATATTTTTGAATATGTCAAATATCAGAATTACACCAGAAAGTTATTATGAAAATTGTTAGAATCGAAATATTTCATGTCCAGTCAATATATCCTTCTTCAGTTGCTTTAATTTACTGCAATTGAATTCCTTTTCTAATACACACTTAATAGCTTAATAGTAGCGAAAAATTGTGATCATAAAAGCAAGTAGATAGAGTATGATTATAAGAAATGCTTTTTGCCAATTGAATTTTCATTTGATGGCTCTTTATTTGCTTGTTGTGTTTCAGTTGGTCTCAATATTTGAATTTTAAGATGAGTTGGTTTCATTTTTTAATTCTGCATATATTCAGTTCGTTTTATCTATTCAGTCTACTCTAAACTTCCACTAATATATTTAGTCCATACAAACAAACCAAACTTATAAAGTTTTCAACTCTTACAATGGAGCAAACACTAAACTATTGATCTGAAAGAGCCACGATCCTATTCTCCAGGTGGAAAACAAGAGCACCGAGAATGAAACGATAGCTTGTGCTTCCGTATAGCGAAAACAGTGTTGCATATGAAACAGTTTTGCCTGGGATTTTACCGGGTCACGAATATTTCATAAAATAATTAAGAAAGTTTAATAAATAAGGTCATTTTGTTGCCTGTCGGCTATAAAAGTTTAGAGAATTAAGTTATAAAATTTTAATTAGCGACCATTAAAATGTAGTTATTGTCAAAACGGCACGCAAACTTGCACATTAATACACAGCATTTTCGAAAATAGAGAGCAAAACCATCTACTACAGCTTGAATAATCATATATAAACTACATGAACTTATTTTTTAAACTTGATTTGGTATTAAGGGAGAGACAGTATCAAAGGTATCAAAGAGACGAATTGCATACTATTCTATTACTATGTATTACAAGAGCCATCTGATCGGAATAAAAATTTATAGAATTCCAAGACTAAATAGTGTTAAGTGTTAAGGAGAATAGGCAGAGAGAAGGAAATAGAAAATACAATAAAAGAAAAGAAATTGCAATATCTCGGACATGTGATGAGAGGCGAAAAATACATCTTGAGACTCATAATTCAAGGAGAAATAGAAGGTAGGAAAAGCGTAGGAAGAAGACGCGTTTCCTGGTTGAAGAACCTGAGAGATTGGTTTGGTTGCAGTTCAAGACAATTGTTCAGAGCAGCTGCCTCGAAGGTCAGAATAGCCATGATGATTGCCAACCTTCGCTGCGGAGATGGCACTTAAAGAAGAAGAAGACCACCTAAAAGTATAAAATGAGACGTCGTTGGTATTAATGAAGTAAGAGAAAAAGGTTGCAAGGAAAAAATGACAAATAGAAGACAACATGGTTTAGATTAAGTATATATCTCGTATATAGAAGAACATTGGAAACACAGAACGTTGGAAAGTTTTAAGAAAACATGAAAAAAGAGAATACCAAGGACATAATATCACCAATATCACCAAACCGAGAAAAACTATTTTGCAAACATGCTAATGGAAAACAGAAATTTCAAAACCAGTAAAAACAGAAATAAGCAGATTACAACTTAAAGCTTGTATACTGTTCAGGAGAAGACAGTTCAAAACACAAACATGGTGTAGCCATAATTGTAACTAACGAAATAGATAAAAAAAACGTCGTCCTATTCTCAGACAAGATACTAATGTTACAAATACAAACAAAAACAATAGATATTAATGTATTACAAGCATTATGCACCCACACAACCCTATAAAGAAGAGGAAATTGAAAATACGATCATGATTTAGAAGAAGTATTAGCATCTTCAAACAAACACGATATCGATCGATGTCATGGGAAATTTTAATGAGAAGATTTATGAAGAAGAACAGAAAAATATCATAGGAAAATATGGTCTAGGAATACGAAATGAAAGAGGAGATATGTTATCATAATTTTGTGTAAAAAAGCAACTAATAATAACAAACGCAATTTTCAAACTTCCAAAACGTCATCTGTACAGCTGGAGATTACCAGCAGATACACCTGAACGCGCGGTTCGTAACGAAATAATAGACTTCATACGCATAAATAAAAGATACAGAAATTGAGTATTAGTAGACTCAATTTGTGTATCTTTTATCTGTATTAGTAGACTCAAAAACATATCCAAGTGCAGAAGTACCAATAGATTACAATATTCTGATAGGAAAAATAAGACAAACTGAAAAAAGTTACAAGTACTAATAAGCAAATAGTTACTATTGATAGAGAAAAGATGTCAAATGATACCGTAAACAAGTAATAACCAGTATATTAGAATAAAAAATTAAGTTAACATCAAGCAAAGATGAAAGTAATAAGGAAAACTGGAGGAGATTAAAGATAGATTAAAGACGATTCAAGAAACAAAATTAATTGCACTAAAAACAAGGGGAAAACAAGGGTGGATGACAGAAGAAATACTGGGACTTATGGATCAAAGAAGCGAAATCAGAAATAAAGACACGAACGAATACAATAAGATCCAAGTAATAATCAGGCAGAAGATAAGACATGCGAAAACACAATTTTGTAGTAAAGAATGTAATGAAATTAAACAAAATGAAACGAAACACGATACATTTCATCTGCACAAGAAATTAAAAGAGATCACAGAAATCAAACGGCTACAACGATTTCAAAGTTTACAAGACAAACACGGATACAGAATATTAGATATCAATTAACAGTTAAAAGAATTTAAAAATTACATTTCTGAATTATTTGAAGGTGAAAGAGTAGAACACTATGTGCCAATTGTTATGGGTTCATTTATAACAGAAAGTGAGGTTACATGGGCAATACAAACGGCAAAAAATGGAAAAGCACTTGGCCACGATGAAGTAAGTGCTGAAATATTTAAGTTTTTGGAAGAAAATGGAATTAAAGCACTCTGTGGTCTCTTGAAACATATGAATATAGGACGTTGGAGGTGGATAGTACATGTAATGCAGATGGAAGAATATGACCCAGCTATAAAAACGCTCCTTGATAGATCCATTGATCAGAGAAGAAGAGAAAGACCCAGAAAAATGTTCCTTAATAAAATCGATGAAGACATGAGAAATATGGTAATACGTGCTTGGCGGAGGAAGGTGATGGATAGAGAGAAATTGTTGAGGAGGCTAGAACTCAAGCAGGGTTATAAAGCCAGAATGATAAGGTGGTCTCTTTAACAGAACCCCCTTTTGGGATATTCCCAACTGATTGGCTTTAGTAGACATTTGCCATAATACTAAAAAAACGTCGTGCAAAGACATGCAGCGATTATTATTAGAGGAGAGAATTAGTAACACTCAATTCGGGTTTAGGAGTGGCTTGGGTACGAGAGAAGTCTTTTTCAGTATCCAAGTTCTGATCCAGAGATGCAGAGATATAAATCAAAATATATAGATCTGTGCAATCGATTTTGAACAAGGTTTTGACAAGGTCCAACATACCAAAATGCTAGAAATTATGAAAACAACTGGATTGGAGTAAAAATACTTACGAATAATTACAAATCTATACTGGCATCAATTGGTAATAATAACAGTTAAATAAGAACTTTCGCAAAAATAAATATAAAAGAAAAGTGAGAAAAGGCTGTATACTGTCGCCTTTACTCTTTAACTTGTATTCAGAAGAAATATTTAGGGAAGCCCTAATGTAGACAACAGAAGGTATTATTGTTATTAATTTAACCGTAAATAATATTAGAACTGTCGCTGGGTCGACAGAGTTAGAAATGAGAAGGTCCTTAGACGCCTGAACCAAACAACACAACTGGTCAAAATAATAAAGAGTCGCAAGCTGGAATACTTCGGTCACATTATAAGACACCCTGAAAAATATGAACTTTTACATTTGACCGTTCAGGGAAATATCCAAGGTAAACGTGGTCTTGGTGGAAGAAGAACATCGTAGCTCAAAAATCTAAGATAATGGTATGGAAAATCGACTACATCATTATTTAGAGCTGCTGTCAATACAGTCACGATAGCGAATATGATAGCCAACATAATATCCAACGATCGATAACGGCCATACAACTAGAAGAACAAGAAAAGAACTCAAGCTTCCCCCCGCCACAGATTAAATCTTAAATAATTTAACGATGTTTGTAAATTACTAAAGAACGAAAAAGCGCCAGGTTCAGGAAATCTAGTGTTAGAACTAAGGTAAAAGAAACAGAAAAGCTATACTCTCAATTGAAAAATCTGTTTCCATATACAATCCAAGAAAGATCTAAATCCACATATTATATGTTGACTTAACCTCCCTAATACCAAGTCAATTTTAAAACACCAGGTGGGGAAAATTATCACCCCTGTGTTGCTTTTTGTATATTTATACAAAATTGTTGATAAAATGATATAAAAACGGTAATTTTTTAAGATGTTATAATTTTGAAAACATTTTTACTAATAACTTATACTAGACTTAATTTAGGAATTAGGAAATTTAATTTATTCAAAAACTTTTAAACTAACAAACCAACATATTTATTTCATATTATAACTTTCTTGCTGTGCGACGGATACATGTTATTATTACATTTAAAACATAGGCTGTGACACTTGCAATTTTTCTTCCTTTGGCAAATATGGCACCTTCCTTGTATTTTTGGTTGTGGTAAATTCAGTTTTTCCACGAGTTCTTCCACGTTCAAATAATCTTCCAGTTCTTTCAATATCTGGTCGATACTTTTTTTTTGTTAGTTAGTTGAGATTAGATTGTTCGGTCGCTTATTTTTAAGTGTAGCTCTAAAAGCCTTTTGCCTAACTACAATAAAAATATCCTTCTTTTGTCTTAATATTAGCATAAAAGCATTTGCTGCTGCAATGCCAATAATGTTTATAAACAACGTAACTAACCACCTTTTGGATTGTCTGTTGCAGGTGTATTCGGCAAACATCTTGTCCAGTGTATCTACGGAATTAGAATGTAAAACATTATAATGCCCTTTGTGACATTATAATGTGTTATTGTATCTGATTTTTTTCTGTCTTCGCAAACTGCGGAATGTTGGCGTTCGGAAGATAAGAGTAAGTAACACTTTTTACTTTTGGGACATAGATGGGACATTAATGTGATTTCCGATTGGAAGTTAAAAACTGAAGAATAAACATCACGATTTCGAGCAGACATAAACTCAGAAGGATGCACGTTTTATTCCTTAATAGCGTTAAGCATAGTGTTTCTTGTCGGTCAGATCTTCTGCCAATTCCAAAAAAGTGAAGAAGTTATCCGTGGTAATTCCATTCCAGAATGGAGACCAAATTCAACACTACCCTTCTTCCTTAGTTGTGTTCCGAAGAATTTGCTTATTTTCCCAAATAAACTTGGTAATTCTCACAATAAGTGGTATCAACATCTGCAAAACACCAACTTTTAATCCCATATTTTGCTACGAACATTTCAATCACCTTTCGAATAGGTGCCAGTTTGTCGGTTTGTCTACTGTATTCCTGAATACCTTTATCATCAAAAGGCATCCAGTTGGTTATTTGTGAAAACCTGGTCCATGGCATTATTGTAGAATATAGCGGTCTCTTGAAACAATGGTCATCTTGCCATAGCATTCCTGTAGGCTCTCGATTACTTTGCAGAGCACTACAGTCTAATATACAGATAAAATAGACTGTCTGTCACCAACATTGTTCAAAATAGATGAAAAGAGCACTAACTACTTTTAAAAAGAAATGCCAAAACCTTTGCCCATACCTTTGGATGACGTTACAACGTTATATATACTGTCGTTTGTAGACGTATATTTGCATTAAAGGAGCACAAGATTTACAACTAGCAAATGGTCAAAAATTAAATACGGATCTGTTTTCAAATACCTGGGGATGAACCAGAACGTCTTCACGAATGTGTCATCAGCTACCCCTCATATACATTTTAGAACATTTAAATATCTGTATAAGATTTTTACGTGAATTCAATGATTTTTCAGGTAGACTGTACTATCAGTGAAGCGGGGAATAAAGGTTTGGTAGCAGTGCGATTCTCTGAATGGTTACACTTACGATATAACTGTATATGCAGGAAAATATATGAAAAATGCTTACAATCAAAATATATTGATGAATGAGTTGTATTTAAATTATGCGAAAGTTTGCAAAGCCATATTGTGATACTTGCTATCGCCAGATTCTTTACTTTGTAAACTATGTAAACCTTTTGAGGGAGTTTCCATGTGAAGTACTTGGAACTTACATGAAAAACAGGAAGAATATTTTCATAAATCAGAGACATTACTATAGTAAAGTAAAAGCAAAAATAAGATCAGAAAAAGAAGTGAAGTGCCCTACTGTTATAGTTACAGTTAATAAAACAATGGAAGAGGTGAATCTAGTTGAAAAAAAGTTCAGGTATGTATGAATATGTAACATATTATGTTCAGGTATGACTTCGACAAAAAACTACAAAGTGGTGAAAAAGTTTTTTTAAAAAAGAAAACTGCAAAATTTCAAAACTTTTTCGTGAATTTTGCTGCAGAGATAGTTTTGGCCAGACGACAGATTTGAGTAAAGTTACAACGAAGATATGTGAGACAAACAGGTTTCGACAACAAAAAGCCAAACTTCTACTACATATTGGAGATCAGATGCCAATTCCTACCTGAGATAGATGGTGCTACATAAAATGTGCACAAGACAAGAAGATAAAAAAAACCATGTTTATTTGGTCATCTTCTAGAATTCCACTTGGCACAGTTTGCTTCACTCTGTATTATTCATATTTTCAAATTATGCTTTTTTATGTTTTATAATTCCTTTACTGTTTAATTTTATAATTTTTTTGCAAATAAATGAATATTTACCTCTATGCTTACACTTACACTTACCTCTATGCTTACACAAAGAAGAGAAGATTAGCCAAAATACTAGGCAACTAATGCAGAAAAGAAGAGAAATGAGAAGCGAGACGGAAACTAAAGCCGACGAACGACAAAAATGAAATAAAGAAATATCCAAAGCTGTTAGACAAGACAGTCGAAAATACAACCACGAACAAATCTAACATACCATTGAGAACAATAGAGGTATGAAAGTATTGAGAAAAAGACTAAGAACGGAGACAAGGCAGATAATAAAAATTAAAGATAGAAATGGTCATCTTACAACCAACAGAGAGGAAATCCCTAAAATAGTTGAAAACTTCTACAAATTGCTGTACACAAGCCAACACAAAGCAAATAGCAGAGAAGATCAAATACCAGAAATAATAACAAAGAAAAAGGACATTGTCAACCAAGGATCAGAACTACTACCAGAAATCACAATGGACGAAATAAAACTAGCCATAAAAAAAGCTAAGAATAACAAATCTCCAGGCGAAGATTGTGTAGTTACTGATGCAATCAAAGTGGGAGGCACTTGCCTACTTAAGAAAATAAAAAACTTTTTTAACATGTGCCTTTTGGACAGTAATATACCCGACAAATGGCACAATGCTGAGGTAATGCTATTGTACAAAAAAGGAGATCCCTATGAATTAGAAAACTACAGACATACAAGTCTTCTTAGTCACATATACAAACTCCTTACATGAATTGTAACGAATAGTCTGAAGAAAAAACTTGATTTCTACCAGCCAATAGAGCAAGCGGGATTTCGTATCGGATTTGAAACAAATAATCACCTACAGAGCATTAAAACGATAATATAAAAGACTATCGAATACAATCGACCACTCGTTCTGGCTTTTGTAGATTTCCATAAAGCCTTTGACACGGTAGAATTTGACAAAATCCTGGAAGCACTATAAGCATGCCGCATTTACTACCGATATACAAGGTTAATTTACAATACATACAAGAACGCAACTATGTTGATGAAACTACATGAAAACATGGAGCACATCCCAATCAACAGAGGAGTCCGACAGGGTGATACCTTATCGCCTAAACTGTTTACCGCAGTACTAGAATATGCTTATAACTGGGAAAAGAAAGGCCTTAACATTGACGGTAGAAGATTAATAAATTTGAAATTAGCAGACTACATAGTTTTGTTCTCGGACAACCTCAAAGAGATATGTACAATGCTACATGAACTTTAGTTAGTGTGTGTCAGTGTGGGTCCTAAAATAAACATCTCCAAAACAAAATTTATGACAAACCTAGTACCTAGCGGAAATATCGATATTGGAGACAACGAAATAGAGAGCTGGTGGAAAAATACATATATCTTGGACACTAGATAAAGATCACAAGAGACAACCAAACATGCGAACTACGAAGGAGAATAAACCTAGCATGGGCAGCCTATGGAAAACTGTAATGTCCTATGGTGCCGAAACTTTGACATTGACAGCTACAAGTTCTAAAACGCTACAAATAGCTCAGAGGAAAATGGAAAGATCAATGCTGAGTATATCGCTTCCTGACCAAGTTAGAAATGAAGACTTAAGACGAAGAACAGGAGTTACCGATGTAATTTCCCGAATTGCCACACTGAAATGGAACTGGGTCGGACACTTCGCCCGAATCAGTGATGAAAGGTGGACGAAGAGATTGCTTGTGTGGAGGCAGCGGTTAGACAAAAGAAGTAGAGGAAGACTCCCTACACGTTGGACTGACGATCTCAAGAACATGTCAAGAAATTGGATGAAAAGTGCTCAAGACAGAGCAGATTGGACAAAAATGAGGGAGGCCTATGTCCAGCAGTGGACGCAAAGGGCTGGGTGGTGATGATGATGATGATGATGCTTACATTTTAGTATTCCGAATCATAAATGGGATATACTATACTTCCCTATACAATTGTAACAATACGTCCCATCCCCATCACTAATTTTAATAAATCAACTGACCCGAACGCATGCATACCAATAATAATAATCGTAGAAACCCATTTCTATTTTATTGGGAACTTTTACAGCGCAAGGAAGATGCTATACAATCCTACTGCGTAGCATGTATAGATGCTATCTCATTGCAATGTATCTGTTTATAGAAAATGTGTACCTATATTTTGCCCACTTTTTAGGCGATTTGCATATAAAATTAGAGTTTATAACGATTTCTTTAATTCCAAATAAAACGTAGTTTATAGGACAAAGATCACACGTCACACAATACCTAAAGAAATAAAATCTTACCTTCCTTTTTATTTTAATATAAAGATCGCTATATTTTCATGCATTATAAATGTAATCGCCAGACCATTTATTTTCTAAATCGGAATATAATGACATGTATTTAAAAATTTAATGATACACTACTATACTTGCTTGTAAATTAATCTTGGAGTTTGTACTCCTATATAATGTTGTCTTACAAGTTGTAAACAAGCCACGAGATCTTGGAAAACTTTGTTCGAACACTTTGAAAAGCTCGTTCTCGCAACTTTGGCAATGTTTTATTTATCTTTCATTTAAAACACTATATTTTAAACAAAAGTTGTAAATATTGCTTATTCTTACCTGGATATCTTCGTAAAAAACCTGTGGAACTTCCGAAAAACTGCCATGATAACGAAGGATCTCCTTCATAATTGTTAATAAATAATGGATCTAGGTTTTCAGACCATTGTATTGCATTCATAACATCGGTATCTAGAAAAAAAGAAAATACATCAGCTTTATAATTATTATAAATTATATAAGAAATAATTACATCATAAAACATAATTAAACATAATAAAAAAAATCTAATACCGTCATTATGTTTTATTTCTTTAATCTGTTTGGAGTACTATACATGATACACTGAATTCACTACGAATTTTGACTATGATGAACGGCAGGTGAAATACATATTTTAGATTTCCTTGCCGAGTAATTTATCAAGCTGTTTGCTTTGCAAGTTGTAGAAGGCACAGTGGTAAAAATTTAAATTCAGTTTCACCAGTTAGGAAATCGTATGATTTCTCTTGTTGTTAAATAATTATATATCAGAAAAATTATATACCCAATACGTCTTTGAATATGAGTATATTCATACCCGATAAAACATTTGTCCATGTCACTGGTCTACTACCAATTGAAATTGATTTAAACGGAACCTGGGAAACGATTAAGACATGGACTGTATATATTGTTCTGAAGCTATTTTCTTATGGCATTGTGAATTAACTACTATTAAACTGGGAATAAGCCACAATTAAAGATAAAAATACGTTTATTGACGTTTCAATTTCCACTTCAGAAATCGTTCTCAAAATACAAACAGTAAATTAAACAAATTTTGTTTTTTGTTACATAGTGAAAAATTCTTCTAAGAATTTAATTTTATCTGACTCATTTATATTGACAATTCAGACATACATTATGCATTTTAAAGTAGACGACTTTAAAATGATATTGCCAATATTGTTGAGTTGCGCTCCTGGGACGACTTTACTTATAAGATAGTTCATTCGATTACATGAAATCAACTTTAACTTGAGAATATCCGTCAGAAAAAAATCATAGCATGTAATTCGTCTTTAAAAAGACAAACACATGACATGATGACAGTAAAATTCTCCTGTTAGTGATTCCATAGTAAATTATGAGGGAAAAACCAGGAAAAAAACCTCATAATACTATCCCGACATTGTAAGTATTTGTTCGTGAATTTAGTTTACCTTCAACAAACATCAAAATTCTGATTTTATATGTTACGTTATTTAAAAAACATAAATGATGTATCCTCTATATGTTACTGACTTAATAATACTGGTATTTTCTTATTAATAACTTCCTCTTTCAATATTGGTAACCAGATCCTACTACATTCTGCCGAGGAATTTGCGACACAATTGGCTTCATTTAGCATAATTAGAGCCGCTTCTTTGATTGTTCTTTTTTTACCATCCGTTTCTTTTAGGTTTACATTTGAATTATTCCATTGAACCCTATGTTCATTATGACATGCGTGTTTACAGATTTGAGATCTATCAAATTCTCTATTTTTATTATAGGATTGATGTTCACTTATTCTAACATTTAATGGCCTTGATGATTCACCTAAATAAAACTGATCGCATTCACAAGGTATTTTATAATACTAAAAATAGAAAGGACAAAGAATTGCATTTATAAAATACCTTGTGAATGTGATCAGTTTTATTTAGGTGAATCATCAAGGCCATTAAATGTTAGAATAAGTGAACATCGATCCTATATTAAAAATAGAGAATTTGATAGATCTCAAATCTGTAAACACGCATGGGATAATGAACATAGGGTTCAATGGAATAATTTAAAAGTAGTCCTAAAAGAAACGGATGGTAAAAAAAGAAAAATCAAAGAAGCGGCTCTATATATGCTAAATGAAGCCAATTGTGTCGCAAATTCCTCGGCAGAATGTAGTAGGATCTGGTTACCAATATTGAAAGAGGAAGTTATTAATAAGAAAATACCAGTATTAGTAAGTCAGTAACATATAGAGGATACATCATTTATGTTTTTTAAATAACGTAACACATAAAATCAGAATTTTGATGTCTGTTGAAGGTAAACTAAATTCACGAACAAATACTTACAATGTCGGGATAGTATTATGAGGTTTTTTTCCTGGTTTTTCCCTCATAATTTACTATGGAATCACTAACAGGAGAATTTTACTGTCATCATGTCATGTGTTTGTCTTTTTAAAGACGAATTACATGCTATGATTTTTTTCTGACGGATATTCTCAAGTTAAAGTTGATTTCATGTAATCGAATGAACTATCTTATAAGTAAAGTCGTCCCAGGAGCGCAACTCAACAATATTGGCAATATCATTTTAAAGTCGTCTACTTTAAAATGCATAATGTATGTCTGAATTGTCAATATAAATGAGTCAGATAAAATTAAATTATTAGAAGAATTTTTCACTATGTAACAAAAAACAAAATTTGTTTAATTTACTGTTTGTATTTTGAGAACGATTTCCGAAGTGGAAATTGAAACGTCAATAAACGTATTTTTATCTTTAATTGTGGCTTATTCCCAGTTTAATAGTAATTAATGGACTGTATATGTTCTAAGTAAAACTACAAATCTAATAACACTAAAAAAGAAACAGTGGATGACGGAAAGGACAATTAATTGACCTAATATACTCTCGAAGAAAGCAAATAGAAAAAAACAAATAGAAAAAATAACAGAATACTGTTTTTGCCTGCTTTTATTTAATTTGTGTAATTTAGATATGTTTTTGTACATACTTATGACAAATCAAATAATGGAGAAGAAAATTATTTGTGTGTAAACAATTTATTTCATAGTTGAGTGCTTTCGGCTTACAAAGTCATCTTTATAGCTATGGTCAAGTTTTTAAAGTATCACTACTAGGAAAGATCTCATTTGGTAAAAAAGATTGTTTTAAGCTATTTAAAATATTCCATTGAAAAAACACAAAAAGACTGTATATTGGACTCCACAAAAACACATTAAAAAATTTGGTTATGGTATGGGTGTCAAAACCCAACCATTTGTTGGAGTTGAAGTAGCAGATAGAATAGATAGAGTTATTTTTAGAAGGATCATGTATCGATTGGTACAGTTCAATGTTTTCAAAATGTACAATAAATTCTGATTGGAAAGAATTGAAAAACAAGTTTTGTGATACATATGCAGATAAAGGGTGGACTTCGGTGATGTATGCCATTGAGTTCAGATACATAGATGGTTCCTTATTAGAATATACGAAAAAGAGAGACTTCGGCTACAAATAAACAAGTTGTTAGATAGAAAAACTATTATCACACCGCTTTTCCAGTAAACTAACGTCGCCATCTATTAAAGAAATCTGAACTACCACCATTCATTTCATTCATATTTTGTTCTTGAAAAGATATGTTTAATTAATAATACTGTATTAATTACTGTATTAATTATTACAGTATTATTAATTAATTAATAATACTGTAATAAGAGGTCCCAAATATAGGTTACTACAAAATATCATGCAAGGAAAAATAGCAGGCAAATGCAGTCCAGGACGAAGAAGAACCTCATGGTTGAAGAACTTGCGAGTTTGGTACGGTGTTGATACAAGCATGCTATTTAGGGTGGCAGTGAATAAAATTAAGACAGCTATGGTGATAACCAACGTTCTGAAAACACATGGTACATAAAGAAGAATAAGTGTTAATTACATATTAATATAATTCGACCCTCCCAACTCATAACTTATTTTTTTCAATTTTGAGTTATTACCATAAACAGATTTCATGATATCGAAATTTTTTCCACAGAATACTATAATAACTCAAATCGTAATATAGACAACACAATATACATTAATGTAAATGTAATATCTCAATGCTCTCTGTACTTTACCGCGAAGAAAGTAGTATTATGGAGTTAACTATAGCATTCGCTGTAAATTTGTGAGAAGGAACCGAGATACGGCTATACGTTTCAAGCGAATAAAATTATAGTTTATGTTAAATGTCGTTTCACATTAGATGAAGCACTAAAGAGAAAAGAGAACCTTGTTTATTATTATAATAATTCATAATAATGTCGCACAGAACTAAACGAATCTTGAGATTACTTTTTATTAATAATACACAAATAGCATCAGGTGAGTTGCTGTCATTATATTTATTTGAATCTCTGCTTAAAATCCTATTGTTCTACATAGCATGGACAGTAAAAAAGTTAATATTAATGGAACAATCTAGGTATTTAATCATTTAAAGTTTTCTTTTTTTTTAATTTAATTTTTTATTTTTTTTTTGTTTTAGACAAAGAAAATGAAAGTAACGACGACAATCATATCGCTGGCATTGATACCAATATATTTCCTTCTGATTATTCCTTCTGATGTTTACATTTGATTTGATTCTGATGATGTCTACAAACTAATTGTATAGGACTGAAGTATGTATTAAAAACAAATGTTAAAATTGTTCTACGAATTAAACGTCTTTAAAAATTTTGTAAAAATATAATACATTTTTCAGTCCTTAAAGTCAGGCCACACGAGGAACAAGAATGTGTATGTTGCGTTTGGTCATATTGATGATTTTATTATTTGACAATATTTGAATTGTCAATAATTTCATTTTATGATTAAATTATACACAAATACTAAAATACGCAAATTTTCACAAATACTGCTACTATTAGTGAACAATAAATGAAGCGTGATTTCCATAACGTTGTAAGTGCCAATATGCCTCATTTGGTTTTTTTAAGTTAAATGAGTTGCAAGTGCCATATTCCATCGCCTAAAATTTATTTCATGTCGATATGGCTAGCACCGGCGTGAAAAGTAGGGATAAAGTAGCGGTGCAAGTCATAACATTGTAAGTATCGTAGTGTAGTGCAATTATGTTAAATGTAGAGTGGCGCATCAGTTACTAAATTATTTTTGTTTGGACGTGTTGGGTTGGGTTTAAACATAAGTATTTGGAACGAATATGGATGAAACTACAGAAAAACGGTCCAAAAAGAAAAGAAGAGTTGTTGATAGTTGGAAAAAAAATAAAACCAAGAAAATGAGAAATGGCGAAAAATATGTTTCTCTAGTCGTTAAAAATACCGTTACAAAGAAAATGAAACCAGCTGATGTAAGTATGGTTTAAAGAGATACCTATCTAAATAGACGTTAAAACATAAATAATTTTTTTTTGTTTAAATCTATCTAAATAATCCAAAATTGTTTTAGGTAAAATGCAAGTGTCCACTAGCATGTAGATTCATAAGACTGGAATACCTTGTTGAGTTGTACAATCATTTCTATGAAATGGCTGATTATAGTAAGCAGCACAGTTACCTACAAAGGTTTATTCATCCCCAATTAATCAAAAGGAGACGTCATAGTCAACTCCGCCTGGGATACCGTGGAAATCACAGTGTCACAGCCGGTCCTAAGCCCGGATAAAGGAGGAAGGTTGGGCAATGGGCTAGTCACCCATTACTGTAGAACAAACCCCGACTACGAAACCTATACAAAAGCCTCGGATAGGACGGTCGTATCGACGACGACTCAAGCAAAGAAATATGGACTACTCATTTGGAACATGGATCGTCTTAACCCTAAATAAACCAGGAGCCCAAACATCGCTGCTTAACGAACTTAAAAAATATAAGATACAATTAGCCGCAATACAAGAAACAAAATGGCTAGGCAATGGAATAAAAGACACCAAAACGCACACAATACTCTATAGCGGCAAAGAAAATGGAAAGAAAGAATTTGGAGTGGCTTTCGTAGTAGATAAGAACATCAAAAACAATATCTTAGATTTCGAAGCAATAAATGAGAGATTATGTAGATTGAGGCTAAAAACAAAATTTTTTAACCTCACAATCATTAATGCCCATAGTCCAACAGAAGAACACGACATAACAATAAAAGAGGAGTTCTACGATCAATTAGAAGAAATATACGACAATGCCCCAAAAAATGACATCAAGATAATATTGGGTGACATGAACGCCCAAATAGGCAAAGAAGAACAGTTCGCAAGAATAATCGGCAAACACTCACTCCATCAAAACACCAACGAGAACGGGGAATTCCTAATTAATTTTGCCAGCAGGAAAAACATGATCGTGAGCTCTACGTTCTTTGCTCATCGGGATGTACACAAAGCAACGTGGATCATGCCAGGTGGAGCGGCTACTAACCAAATTGACCATGTCTTAATAGACAAAAGAGCTGCCACCAACATCCTAGATGTAAAAAGTCGAAGAGGAGCATGCTGTGGATCTGATCACTTGCTAGTACAAGCAAAATATAGATGCAGGATCTCAAGAAACAGAGATAAGAAAGAACAGATAAAAGAGCAGTTGGACATTGATAAACTAAGCCAACAAAACGTTAAACTGAGCTACGAGACAGAAATAACCCAGACACTTACAAACACAGATAACCTAGACATTGAAGAACATTGGAAACAAATGAAGACAAAAGTATTAAATGCAGCAACAAAGACCATCGGTAAAAAGGTAAAGAAGCAAAGGGCAGAATGGTTCAACGAAGAGTGTAGACGGGCCATACACGAACGAAATGAAGCTCACAAGAAATATATGGAAAGGCGAACCAGAGAAAGAAGAACATTTTTCGAGGAGCTACGACGCAGGGCGGATAAAATATGTCGAGGAGAAAAAGGAAAATGGGAAAATAATAAGATACAGAAAATGGAACAAAACCTCCAAAGCAACGATCTAAGGGAGACATATAAATATCTTCGACAACTAAGAGAAGGATACAAACCCCGAACAAGTCTGTGCAGAAACCAAACAGATAAGATAATTAGTGAACCAACGCAAATAAAATCAGTTTGGAAAAGCCATTTCCAAGCTCTGCTAGGAGCACAAGGAAGCTCACGATCTTCGGATTTGCGGCACATCGAGGAAGGGGACGAAGAAATAAGCAGCCCGACTCTTAAAGAAGTCAAACAAGTAATACAGGCGCAAAGAAACAACAAAGCGCCGGGATTTGACGATGTCCCTTCCGAACTGTATAAATTAGGTGGCGAACATCTAACAACGCAGGTGCACGCGCTCATATCTAAGGTATGGAGGGAAGAAAAAATTCCTAGCGATTGGAAAATTGGGATTATCTGCCCAATCTACAAAAAAGGGGACAAACTTAAATGCGAAAATTACCGCGGCATAACCCTCCTATGTTCGGCCTACAAAATTTTTACATCCATCCTGAATAGGCGACTTCAACCATTATGTGAAAATATTATCGGCGAATACCAGACCGGTTTTCGACAAGGCAGGTCGACAATAGATCAGCTTTTTACAGTAAAGCAAATCCTTAATAAAGCTTGGGAACACGATATTGATGTTCACAATATATTTGTCGACTTCAAACAGGCTTATGACTCCATAAATAGAAGCCGGTTATATAACATCATGGAAAGCTTCAATATTCCCTCGAAATATATCCGACTAGTAAAAGCAACGATGGACTCCACAATAGCAACTGTACGCATACAGTACGAATTAACTGACAGCTTCGAAATAGTTCAAGGGCTGAAACAAGGTGATGGACTAGCTCCAACACTGTTCAATCTGGCCCTTGAATATGTCATCAGAAAGCTGAATGTCGGAAGAGCCAATCTCCTAACAAACAAATCTGTCCAGCTCGCCGCATATGCGGATGACATTAACCTCATGTCCCGCAGAGTGGATGATGCAGCAGAAACATATTCGCAGCTGAAAAAAACGGCCAAGGAGATTGGACTTGAAATAAATACACAGAAGACAAAAATACTAACACAGACGCGGACAAAGCGAACAAGAAATCAAATCAAAGTAGAGGATGACATTGAAACAGTGAAGAGTTTTACTTATCTGGGAGTCGAAATGAATACGGAGGGAACAGAAGAGGCCAAAATTCAGAAGAGAATAATGAAGGGAAATAAAGCCTATTTTTCCCTGATTAACATATTCCGCTCCAAGACGGTACATCGAAAATCGAAACTTAAGGTCTATAAAACTATCATCAGACCGATAGTATGCTATAGATGCGAGACATGGGTTTTGACAGAAAGCACTAAACGAAGATTAGAGGTTTTCGAGAGAAAAATCCTAAGGAAGATCTTTGGACCCATCACTCAAAATGGGATGTGGAGATCTAGATATAACTATGAACTCTACCAACTGTTCAAAGAAGCACCTATTGCAGAGTTCGCTAGAGTACAAAGGCTTCGATGGGCTGGTCATGTGGTACGGATGGATGCCGACAGATTGCCGAGAAAGGCCTTGGATGGTAAAATGCAGGGCAGAAGACCAAAGGGAAGACCACGTAATAGATGGGAGAACGAAGTCACAGCAGATGCGCACAACTTATTGAACGTCAGGGCTTGGAGACGAGTGGCGCGGGATCGCCTTTGTTGGAGGCAGAAGTTACAGGAGGCCAAGGCTCAATTTGGGCTGTAGCGCCATTGGAAGAAGAAGAAGAAGAAGAAGACGACATAGTCAGTACGAACATCCCAGTGAAAGTAGGAGAAAGCACTCTTTCACCTACCATTTACTTTTGCCTGGAGGATCTGAAATAAGGGTTTTGCCTCAAAACATTTTGTAGTACGTTTGCCGTAACTCCAAGAAGAGTGCAACTTTTGGGAGAAAAAATTCTTGATGGTAAAATGGATATGTCAGAAAAACGAGGAGGGGCTCGACAAAATATTTTCAAGACTGTCTGGACTAACAAGATTATAGAGCATATCGAAAGTTTTCCAAAAATTGAGAGCCACTACGCAAGGGCGAAAACCCCGGATAAGCTCTTCTTGTCGCCGGATTTAAACGTAAGTAGAATGTACCGTGCATTTTTAGAGAAATATTGTGCGGATTATCAGCCGCCTAACAAACCACCAGTGACTAGACAATGGTATAATGAATTTTTTATATCAAAATTTAACTTATCTTCTGCAAGGCCTAAAGTAGATACATGCTTCACGTGTGATAGTTTGGCTGTTCAAATAAAATCAGGAGATAAAGCTGCTGTAACAGAACAGGAGCTTCACCATCGGAGAGCAGAGGCTGCTACAAAAGCAATGTCAACTGAGACCAAACATACATATATATATCCTCCAACATATATCCATCTTTAATACTACATAGTGCATAGTACATAGACCAAACATACATCTTTAATACTACATAGTGAGTTGTAAGTAATTAATTATTAGATCTGTATTTCTTATAAACTCTATGTCATCTTTGTATTTTAGAGAACTGATGAAGCTTTAGAAATATAAAGCGAAACGTCTTCGATAAACTTATGAAGTAGTTGACTTCTGTTTTTTATTTTGCCAACCTGACTGACCGAATAAACCTCTGAATTCACTAGTTGAATACTTTATTAATATAAATTGACGGTCGTAGTTTTTACAATGTCTACTTATACAGAGGGTTTTTTCGTGACCATCAAACGAAAATATGGCTTTAACTGTACCGTACTACTCAAGAGATGGAGCAAACTTAACGAAAAACTGGCGAGGACTGAAGCAAAAAAGACATTCCTGATTCAATGCAGAAAGACGAAGAGATACCCAAGGTTCTTAAACGATCGCACCGACCATCTGATGCAGTCCACCATGGGAACACTATCCAACAAATTAAAAAGAAGAGCGGATGCCATCAACACACAGGTAAGAGCACGATTATTGAACTTCCACATTTCTTCGGTACATTCCGATATAGCATTCATTCATCGACAAATGTCAAACATTTTCATCCAACTTGAACCTCTCCTACCTTCCAACATTTTGGATCAATATGAAACTTCTCTTCTCAGAAAATATACCTTTTTTCTAAACAATTCCTTATCTCACCTCCAAACAAAATTAAATAATCTAGGGTCCACTCCTTTCAGTCGTCTACCATTTCACGATAAATGGATTAAAAATCTCACAAACATCCAAATCCCTAGAAATGTCTTAAAACTTCTATCTCTCGGACCTAAGTTCGGACTACAACCCTCGCTTAACGATTATTCCGTATGCAATTTCGTAGCTGACATAGAAAACATACTTTCACATTCGGAAGCCAATGAACTCCTTGAATTAAGATCATCTGCTAATAATATTCTCACCAACTTTTCACATAAACCTCCCTATGCCAGCTCAGATATAGATGATGTCTATAAGCAAACGTCCACATTCCTTAAAGAACACCCTGACCTGATGGTATTAACCAGTGACAAAGGTAATGCAACAGTACTAATGATGAGAGAGCAGTACCTAAACCTGAGCCAACAAGTTCTAGATGACAATAAATATTATCAGCCACTTCCCCGCAATCCAACATCAACTTACACAAATAAAATCAATAAATTCATCACTGAACTAAAAAACAAAAAAATCATCGATGATAAATTAGCCAAATCCCTCCATAACTATAATGGCAATGCCCCTAGGTTCTATTGTCTTCCTAAAATTCACAAGCCCCAACTGAGTATGCGTCCTATATTATCGTCAATCAACGCTCCTAACACGAATTTAGCCCAATTCTTAACGGACATTCTTTCACAAGCATACAACTACAAGAACGATTTCAACATAGTAGACTCTTTCCAGTTCAGTGAATTTATCAATAATTATCAGTTACCAAGAGAATATGTCTTAGTAAGCTTCGACGTAGTATCCCTGTTTTCTAACCTCCCACTCTCTAGTGTCGTCACGTCACTCCGAAACCATTGGAATGAAATCCAACCACACAGTCCAATATCGTGGGAAACATTCTCGGAATTATTAAAACTGACGTTTGATACCAATTTTCTAATTTTTAATGAAAAATACTATCGTCAAATTTTTGGAACTCCCATGGGATCGTCCATGGAATACATATTTCAGTCCTTTACAAATAGTTTCTTATAAATTTTGATATAAAATAATTAGGGAAGCAGGAATTCAACAATTTAGAATTTTACATTTAATTTCCTATGGCCCGTTTGACGATTCACCACCCTGTATAAGGAAGAACTCAAAACACATGTAGAAAGAGGGCTTAAACATATGTGTAATGCACCGAATGTACGTGGAATATGCAACTCAAAAAATGAGATGTCGCTACAACTAGACAATTTTGGGATACTATAAAACTCACAATTTAACATTGTATTTTTCAAGCATAAACAATATGAGTATATAAAAATATATATCCGGGGAAAAGAACTAAATTAATGGAAGAAAACAAAGAATCTGTTAGAAATCTGAAAGATGAAAGATAAGGAATTGTCAAAAAGTGATAAATCGTTTTTCACAAAATGCTTCGATTTGCAGAAGGTATTAGTAACGCCCAAGTCAGAGCTAAGTAATTATAATTATAAGAGTAAGCTTGAGACTTTTAATTTTACTATTTACGACTTGGGCAACAATCAAGGATATTGCCAAATATGGCATGAACAAATATCAAAAATAGGGTCAAATGCAATTGTATTTTTAAAAGGAGCAAAACAAGATGGCATTCGAAAAGTCGTGTTATACTCCGACTATTGCGAAGGGCAAAACCGCAATCGTTTTTTGAGATTTGCTCACGCATCGGTGACTTTGGATCTTGAAATAACACTCCTGACCAGTGAATTAGCCTCATAAATATGGCAAAAGTTACTTTCCCACAGTCTAGATTGAAATAAATATCTTAAGAAGACTTTTTTAGTTTTAAACCAATGGTTCAGAATCAGAACTGGAGATATAAGATAAAGATAAGCAAAATTAGGGAAATTCACTTCGAACCGAAAAATCCCTATAAAGTTTATTTTACTTACAGTTTTGAGGAAAATTACACAGAACTCGACATCGCAACATCAAAATTACGTAAACCCCAAAGATCAAGACACTGGTTCCGAATCTGAACAGTAGCAGTGTATTGTACTGAGCAATTAGTCGTTAATTATTATTATAGTTAGTGTCACAATGTCGTTATAAACAATTAAATTGTAAAAAACAATTTTATTTGTTTTATTATTGTAGTGGACAGACAAGATAACCAACGAGACCGTATTACGAAGAGTGGGCAAAGAAAGAGAGGTGATGTATACCATTAAAAGGAGAAAGTTGGAATATCTCCGACATATAATGAGAAACAGTACTAAATACAGATTACTGAAGGTAATCCTACAGGGTAAAGTATTCGGAAAGCGAGGAATTGGGAGAAGGAGAATATCATAGATTGAAGAACCTGAGGAAATGGTTCTCCACAACAACAACGAATCTATTTAAAGCATCAGTCAATAAAATAATTATAGCCAGAATGATTGCCAATATTCGGAACGAATAGGCACTGAAAGAAGAAGAAGAATTATTGTAGTATGTTATTATAAATGAAATTTTTGTCGACGAAACTGTAGTAAATCATTCAAAATTCAAAATTGAATATCTTTATGAAATTTATATTCCTTTGCAATAATTCTGATTGCACAAATAATTACTAAGTAAAAAAATAAAAAATGTAGTAGTGATAATTAAAAAATTACAGAACGTCACTTTTCACAATTATTTTTTAACGCAATTATCTCGGAATGAGTGATCTTCAGTAATGATAGTTTTCGTTGAGAGGGTCGAATTATTAATTCATTTTAATAATATTTTTAAGGTAGAATTTAATATAAAATAATTTAAAGCTTTATGTTAGTTAAGATTTAAAATCCGAACACCATCTGAACAGAGAAATCTGAACGACCGACATTTCAACCTATGAGTCAATCATATTTTGTTTTTGAAACGGTAAATTTAATTATTAATAAAAAAATATTAATTACATATTAATACAATTAATCAATAATAATATTATTAATATTTTTAAGGTACGATTTAATACAAAATCATTTAAAGTTTTATGTTAGTTTAGATTTAAAATTCACCTCACCTCACCAAAGAAATCTGAACAGATAAACTGACAGATAAAATAAATTACAATTATCTGACATATAAAATATAAAATATTTATTTGGCAAATAAAGTACTGAACAAAAAGATATCTGGAAAATAAATAAAAAATGTATTAATTAACTTTTTTTCAAAAGATTAGTGCTATTTATTCAATAATAGTAGTATCGGATTACAAAACGGTTTTTAGACAAACGGTTTCAATACTATATTAAAAAAGTTATAAAATATGCATCGCATGATCAGTAATCTAATCTAGGAGAGCCGGGGGGATTGAGTGTGCCCTTTTATCCTCGGTACCTTGACGTTTTTTTATATTTTTTGGTGCATAGAATTGATTTTTCGAAGATGCCAGGTTAAAAACCAGTTAGATAATTTGTTATTAACAATTTAATTGTTTAAATGATTGTGTCTCCTAAACTATAAGAAATATTTAATTTTACCAAAATGAACATAGTTCCTTTTCCAAAAATGGACCTGGAGGCCAATCCTGGCAACAGTGTGATAAACACATGTGTTATTCAGCTCCAATAAAAGTTTCAATATTTTGTGAATAAAGACCAAATTTATTGAATCAAAGTTGGTAAAAAGTGTTAGTGAAAAGTGATAAATCACATCACGAAAAAGTAAGAATAAAAAACTCTTGTATATAATTTTATTCTATAATTTGATAAATAAAATAATCGTAAACAAGGTAAATTTAACCTTTAATAGATTAGCAAAACTACCTAATTAGTCGAACCTGTAGAAAAAGCAGGTCCGGCTTTAAAAATTTTTAAATGAAACATTTTCCGAATCAACAATATTATAAATGATGACTTCAACCAACAACGATAACATTAATAAACCTTACACCTATTCAACTGCCGTCACTCAACAACAACCCACCGCTTTTCCATCAAAAGAACAAGCTATTGTTTTTAATTCCTTAAATGGTGTTAAACTAGAAGAATATCTCTTAGCCATTGGAAATAATGTTAATCCGAAGAACATCTTATTCTGTTCAAGAATATCCAACAACCGAATATGTATGTACTTATCAAGCAAAACTATCGTAGATGAATTCATGAAACAACATCGCGGAATAATCGCAGTAAATGGAGAAGAAGTTCAAACCCGTCCATTAATAATACCCAGTCAACGATTACTATTATCAAATGTCTGCCCCTCTATTCCACACGAAATCCTCAAACATGAATTAAAACAACTTGGCTATACACTAACATCATCTCTGAGTTTCTTACGAATAGGTTCCTCTAATCCAGCATACAAACATATCTTAAGTTTTCGTCGTCAAGTGTATATATCTCCACCCTGCACCATCGTTCCTGATTCTGTAGTTGTGACACACGATAACACAAGTTATCGTATCTTTATGTCACATGAAAGTCAAGAATGCACTTCTTGTAATCTAAAGGGCCATTTCGCTAATAACTGCCCAAATCCTCCCAATACGACCTTACCTCAGAATATCACTACAACTCCTGAAACACCTTCTGCAACGACTATTTTATCAAAAGAAATGACAAAACTACCTGAAAATCTAAACAAAAATGACGCAAATAAAGAAAACCAGGAGAAAACTTTCCAAAAACCAATGAAAACCGATATCACAAGTGCTAAACGAAACTTTTCCGATGCAAATACACCCCCCGCCACTGAAGTATTCGCAGAGCCTTTCATCGCTTCAAAGGCCAAACCCTTCAAAAGACCAAAAACTTATAATGAAGTAGAACAGTTATTAGAGCCAACAAAAACTGTATTTAAAGAAGAAACTCTCAAATTAAGCTTTGATCAGATCGTAGACTTTTTTGAAAACTCATATGAGCACAAAGACCTTCTCAGTCTAGTGAAAACATACACCGAAGATATTCACGACTTCTTAAAAACATTGTCAAAAATGCACCCGTACTATAAGGATCGAGTCATAAAAAACCGAAGTACCAGAATACGAAAAAAGATAATGAAACAACTTGACATGAATCCAACTGCCATAAAACTGATTCTAGAGGACTCTGATAGCTCTATAGAGTCCTCACAAGAATAAAAATATATAACAATAATAAAAATGGATTGTATACTACAGTGGAATATAAACGGGTTTTATACTCACTACGAAATGTTTAAACACTTATGTTCAGAAATCTTACTATCCATTATATGTATACAAGAGACTAATTTTAAAGGACAGCATACTTACCATATGAAGAATTATACATGTTACTATAAAAATCGGAGCGATGCAACTATAGCTAGTGGAGGAGTCGCTATGTATATAAACCAAAATTACGAATCAAAAATTGTGGAAATTAAGAGTGATCTAGAAGTAGTAGCAGCAACGGTTCTATTTCCCCAAAAAATATGTATTTGCAATATATATATTCCTCCAAACCAATCAATAACAGAAACAGATCTTACAGATTTATTGGATCAAATTCCAACTCCGAGAATAATTATAGGTGATTTCAATAGCCATAATCCAATGTGGGGATCTCTAGAAACAAATTCCAAAGGAAAAATCTTGGAAAACTTGATAATTTCTAAAAACTTAAACCTGTTAAACGACGGTCAACCAACCCGATATAATATACACATGGGTTCCTCATCAGCCATTGATTTATCAATTTGCGATCCTGCATTATCACCAAAGCTTTCATGGGATGTAATACCATTTTTGTATGGTAGCGATCATTATCCTATTAAAATTTCTATGACAATTAATGACAACAAGATCAATAAATCCCCGATTCCATAATGGAACCTGAAAAAAGCAGATTGGTTTTCATTTAAAACCTATATCCAATGCAATTACCAAACATTAGAAGAAACTACAAAAGATCAATCTATCGATGAAATATTAAGTTCATTTACATCACTATTATATACCGCTGCTAACATTTATGTAGGAAAAACAAAAATTTTGAAAAGAACTTCCCTTCCATGGTGGAATACAGATTGTAGCCAAGTTATTAAACAATATAAAAATTCTTTTAACAAAATGAAGCGTTGCAAAACTGTAGAAAACATGATCGAATATAAGAAATTACGGGCCCAAGCTAGATATGTTACAAAAACAAGTAGAAAAAAATCTTGGCAAGAATTTCTGTCTAGTATTAATAATTCTATGCCTATAGGTACTGTATGGGAAAAGGTTAGAAAAATATCTGGATGCAACAGTTATAAAAAAATTCCGTTCTTGTATGGAAACAAGAAAATATTATCATCTGACGTTGAAATAGCAGAGTTATTTGCTAAGCAATTCGAAATTAACACTAGTAACAACAACTATTCCACAGACGTTTTAAACATTAAGATACCTACAGAACAACAACTAATTGATTTTATTGGCATGGAAGATAACCCCCTCAACAAACCATTTACAATAGAAGAACTAAATCATTCCTTAAGTACCACCAAAAAGTCGGCACCAGGACCAGATGACATTCCGGTAAGTTTTCTTCAAAATCTACCTGACAATGCAAAGCTATTCCTTCTTGACCTTTACAACAAAATTTGGCATAGTCATGAATTTCCATCGAAATTGGCGGAGGCAATAGTAATACCTTTATTGAAAGCAAACAAAACACGAACTGATCCTACGTCATATAGACCAATTTCCCTTACTAACACAATATGCAACGTATTAGAAAAAATGGTAAATAAAAGGTTATTGTATTTTCTAGAGGAAAATAACTTAATAATTAACGAACAAAGTGGATTTAGGAGAAACAGGTCAACTCTGGATAATTTAATAGATTTAGAGTCAGAAATACACGAAAGTTTTGCTATCAAACAGGAATGTCTTGCAGTATTTGTTGATATAAGTAAAGCTTTCGATATGGCTTGGAGGTATGATATTTTAAACACATTAAGTCACTGGGGAGTCAAAGGTCACATGCTCTGTTTTATTCGTAATTTCCTAAACAATCGGAAATTTAAAGTACGTGTAAATGGTGTTACATCAAGTATGAAAAATCAAGAAAATGGAACTCCACAAGGATCTGTTATAAGTTCAACACTTTTTTTGATTTCAATAAATAAAATATTAGATAATTTACCAAAACTTGTTAAAGCTAGATTATATGCTGATGATTTGGTGTTATACGCAAAAGGAAAAAATATTCGCTCGATACAAAAAAATCTACAATGTACATTAAATCATCTTGAGAATTGGTCAAAAGCTGTGGGAGTACAATTTTCTACTACCAAAACAAAATGTATATTGTTCTCAAAAAATCGACATTCTACAAAGCCAAATCTGCACATATATGGAAACAGCTTAGAATATGTTGATCATATAAAATTTTTAGGTATGTTTTTTGATAACAAACTCTCTTGGAAAATGCACATTATGTACGTCAAGAAAACTTGCCAAACTGGTCTGAATTTATTGCGAACTCTGTGTAATAACAATTGGGGTTCAGATTTTAAAAGCCTTATTAACATTTACAAATCATTTATACGATCAAAGATTAATTACGGATCAATAGTTTACGCTTCTGCCAAGAAAACATTACTTGCTCAGCTCGAAACTATACAGAATACAGGATTAAGAATAGCCACAGGAGCTTTTTGTACCAGCCCAATTGAAAGTCTACAATGTTTTACTGGCGAACCACCTTTGAAATTCAGGAGAACATATCTATCGTTAGCTTATGCTTCAAATATTCAATCAATAAAGTCACACCCCGCTCTTCATAACACAATTGGAGACCGTTTTAAAGATATTTATATTAAAAAAACTCGAACAGATCCTCCATTCTACGAGAGAATTCGAAGGTTTTTATCCTCTTATAACATTCAATTTCCAAACTTCTTTAGTAAGCCGAGTACGGCTGCATTTCCACCATGGACAATACCCCCTTTACAATGCGATCTAACTCTTACCAAATACAACAAATTTAAAACTCCTCACAAATTAATAAACCAAGAATCACTTAACAAACTCTCCTGTTTTTCTGATTATTATCACATCTATACAGATGCATCCAAATCCACTGATGGTGTAGGATCAGCAATTGTCACTCCAAATACCACATTGCAATTCAAACTATCACCTACTAGCAGTATTCTCTCTGGAGAACTGTACTCGATTCTACAAGCATTAATTCACATAAACAACCACAATATCTCAAAAACTCTGATAATTACTGACTCTCTTAGTGCATTACATTCAATCCAACAGCTCTATACCAGTAACCCTATCGTTCACCTAATACAACATCAATTACACCTTATAAACCAGGCAAAACAGCAAATTCGTTTTTTCTGGGTTCCATCACACACTGGTTTGGAAGGCAATGAAAAAGCGAATCATTACGCTCGTGAAGCAATAAAAAGTGCGTCATCAATAACAGTGAATACAGTGTCTGTGTCGGATTTTAAATCACTCGTAAAAAAGAAAGTGCTAAGTGAATGGGGAAATAAATGGCAACAATCAAAATCATTTCTAAACACTATCAAACCTACAACACATTCATGGTGTGAAATAAACGTTGAACGCCGGGTATTCGTTAAAATGACTCGACTGCGTATAGGACACAGCAGACTAACTCATGGTTATATTATCGCCAAATCAAATCGCCCTATATGTGATCTTTGTAACTCTAAGCCGGGTCCAGACCAAGCAGACAAAACAAAAACATTCATGTTTCGCGACAAAGTGGCGACAAATCGAAAACATTTGTGAGACATTTCTGAAACAATTTTGTTTTGTTTGCAGATTTGAAAACTTTTTCAGGTCCCGTCTCAGGTCGGTAAAGATCAAAAGGTCTGTGTTTTGTCTGTGTTTTTGACGACAAGTTGTCGACGCAGTGTGGACGCCAAAACAAGTTAAGCAGTAGGAGAAATAGAATGTACAATTTTTATCAAAATCAAGTGTATTTTTCTGTTGTGTAGTGATTAAATAAATACTAGTGTATTTTTCGAAACATGTCGGGGGACAAAAAGTGGAATACACAAAATACATGCAAGTTAATAGAACTTTACAAGGAGCATCCGATATTATGGGACCCTAAAAATAAAGATTATAAAAATCGCTACAAGAAAGCCGATGCATTAAAGGAAATTTCTTTATCGCTAAATGTGCCACTAAATGATGTTGAAAAGAAAATAAAGAATGTTAACAACCAGTATGCTAGAGAAAGACGACGTTTGGGTTTTCGTTTAGCAACCTGGGATGATGATGAGAGCAAAAAAAAACAACTTGCGGCTAGCAATAAATCTTCAGTTTCATTTTTTTCTTGATTAAAACGCCACATGGTTAACCAACACTAATCACAACAACAACGTCACCAACTGAATTTTGTTTTTATATTTTGTTGTTCTGGTGTGGACAGTTTGTCTCAATTTTGTTTTGTCTTTTGACGACAAATTTTGTCGTCGGTTTATCGTGTTTTTGTTTCAGAATTGTGTTTTCGTTTTGTCTGCTTGGTCTGGACCCGGCATAATATATCCATACCACATATTTTGGTAGATTGTCCCAAGTTTATTAACGAAAGAAATAAACATTCAATACCTGGAAATATCAAAGATGTTTTAGGAGATAATTGTAATCAGAATAACCTGTTTAATTATCTAAAAGATATTAATATTTTAAACAAATTGTAAATAACTTTAATTTATATTAATATATAAACAGGTTTTTACTTTACTTACTAATAACACCATATTGTGAAATTATATTAACTTAAATATTGAACTACAAACCTACCCACTTAATTGTAATCTTGACTGTTTGTAATTTAATTACAGTAGTCTCTCTCTATAGCGATTCCCTATATAACGATAATTCCTCTATAACGATGAAAATAGTAAACGTTGGTTGGTTCGTCATAAGAACAATGTATTAATTCTTTCTCTATACCGATATCGTTCTCTCTTTATAGCGATAACTTTTTTAGCGTTCAATAGTTGATGACAAATGTGTTATTGTATTTAAAGTTCAGACTACCTGAGTCACGAATGAAAAGGTCATTGTTCAGCGGTTGTTTTGTTTTGCGTTTAAGGAATGCGGCATACACTCTTTCTTATCAGAGGGTTAAGTGACGTTTATTGTTCGGGCGGCGTAATTAACTGTTATCACACAGATGTTGTCATCTATTGACGACTTTTAATTTCCAGTTTGAGTTGCGTCTTAGTGTGCCAACAGTCAACATGTTTTCAAAAAAGCGTAAAGTGCTCTCGGTGGAGGAAAAACTATCGATAACTCGAGCAATAGAGAAAGGTGAAAAGCAATCGGATGTCGTTCGCCGGACGGGGCTGTCTGAGTCAACTGTGGCTACGATATGGAAGGACAGAAAAAAGTGGCTTAAAGCGGAGATGGAGGGCGGTAGCAGGAAGAAGTTGCGGAAACCTCAGCACGAAGATTTAGATCGCGCTATGCTTCAGTGGTTCCAGCAGCAGCGTATGAACCATATTCCACTTTCTGGGCCTGTGGTCAGGACAAAAGCTGAATTTTTTGCAACTGAACTTGGAATTGAGAATTTTAAGGCATCTGAGGGTTGGCTGAGCAAGTGGAAGATGCGGCACAAGATCAACTACGGCCAAATCAGCGGAGAGGCTCGCGATGTTAACAAAAACGTAACGGATCATTGGCTAGAAAACGTGTGGCCTGGACTGAAGGCACGATATGCGTCAGACGACATTTTCAATGCGGATGAGACTGGATTGTTTTTTAAAATGACACCCAACAGAACTTTAAAATTTAAATTGGAAAAGTGCGTTGGTGGAAAGCTCTCTAAGGAACGCATTACAGTTTTAGTAGCCGCTAACATGACAGGTTCGGTGAAGCGAAAATTGTTAGTGATAGGGAAGTCGAAAAACCCGCGTTGCTTTAAAAACATAAAAAATCTACCGGTGACATATAAAGCAAACAAGAGTGCGTGGATGACCTCGGAAATTTTTGAAGAAGCGATAAGAAAGTGGGATATCGAGCTTAAAGGGAAAAAAATTCTTTTGCTTGTAGACAATTGTCCTGCTCATCCTGTATTGCACGACCTTCAAAACATCGAACTCTGTTTTCTGCCAGCAAACACAACGAGTGTCCTTCAGCCCATGGACCAAAGTGTCATCAAGAGTTTAAAAAACCATTACAGGAGAAGACTTTTGATGGAATTGGTTGAGAATAATGGCGATCTTAAACTAAACATTCTTGACGCCATCCTAATGATTAGTAAATCCTGGGACGAGGTGACGAGTAATACAATACAACATTCCTTCAAACACGCAGGATGGCTGGAAGATCAAGGATTGGCTTATGATGAAGATGACCTGCCATTCGATGTTTGGGCCAGACAGTTTGAATTTACTATCACCTACGGACCGGAAGAGCTAACAGATTTTGAAGAAGTTGATAAAAATGTAGCTACAACAGCTGGACTTTCTGACGAGGACATCCTGCAAGCAGTTCGTGTAGAAGAAGAAGAAAACAGTGACTCTGAAGTGGAAGCAGAGTCAGAACCAGCTCCGACCCCTCAGCAGGCATTGGATGCGGCAAAAGTACTGCATCGATTTTACATCCACCAGGAAGACGATATGAGTGCTGTAGAAGATTCGATGCGTCTTCAGGACAAGGTCAGGTCAGTTCTGTGGAAAGGGAAAAGAAGACAGACCAAGGTGACAGATTTTTTTGATAATGTAGGCTAAATATATTTTACAGTAGCATTTTATTTTTTTATTGTACAGTACACATGTTTTAATTGCACAGTCATTTTTTATACTGTATTGCTTATATTATTCATTAATAAATCTATGTGGAATACAATGTTAAGTCATTTATATTTGTTTTGATATTTTTTTTTTAATTAAAATAGGTTATTTAGTACAGTATTATTAATATTACAGTACGGAATTTTGTCTCTCTCTGTATAACGATCTCTCCTTATAACGATGAAAATTCCCGGTCCCTTGCATATCGTTATAGAGAGAGAGGACTGTAATTGTAAATTGTATATTATGTCCTCCCGCTAATAACTCTAAGTAGTTAATGCGGTTAATAAAGAAAAAAAAAATGGACCTCCTAGGGTTACGAGAACGGGTCGCATCTTGGCTAAATCGAGGGAAGTTTTTGAAGATATGGAGTCCCTGACATATTGAGGCTCCCCGCAAACTTCATGCTGCGATGGCCTCTGTTACGCCTCTGGCTCGCAGCGAATAAAATCCATTACATGTAAAATCCATGTATATTCAGAGATACATATTAGTTTATCACTACAACTAAAAAAGTTTATAGTTAAAATTTTCGTCAAAAAATAATGAAATAATTTGTCGATAAGAGTTGTAAACAAAATTGAGCCGTAAACGTTGGCAGTTTGGTTAATGAAAGGTATATAACAGTTAAAAACGAACATTTTAAGCTTTCTTAATGTATCTATGCAATAAACATTTACTAAAGCTTAAAATGTATTTTTTGAGCTGTTCTATAAATTGCATTATCCAGATTATTACAGTTTATAGCTTAATTTTGTTTAAATCTCTTATAAACAAATTAATTCGCAACTTTTTAGTGATAGTTTTAATGTTTAATTGTTATAACTCTTTTATTTATAAAGATTTTTGAAATTTAATCGCACGTATGAAAGCTAGTTATACTTGAAAAAGCCCCATCGAACGCCTATTTTGCAATTATTTTTCACAAAATTTGTTATAACTCCAGTTCTAACAATTGAATCAGCGTTTACCAAACGCCATTTTGTTAATTTTTTCAAAAGGAACAATTTTCATTTTGCTGAAATTAAATATCTTTAATGGTTTAGACTTTAGGAGATACAATTATTTAAACATTCAAACTGTTAAGAACAAATTATCTGACGATTTTTCAGCGTGGTACCCTCGAAAAATCGAATCTGTACACCAAAAATCATAAAAAAAACGTTAAGGTACCGAGGGAACACAAAAATAATTAACGAGGCAAACTATGCCAACACATATCAGGTTTATCGCGCAGGTGTGTTTACGTTTGTAGAAGTAACTGGTAGGCCAAATCCAAAGAAGTTATATGACATCTTGACGGCGCGGCGGGATAAAGCGTTTAAATCCCTTTATTTTAGCCTACTGTATAGCATTGTCATTTGAGGTTTATAATAATTTTTAGTCCGAAATTTACAAAACATCAGTTTGTTTTATAAAAAATGGGGAGGTTTTGAACTGTCTTTTTCAATTTTAAAATATTAAAGTCGAGTACACGAGAAATAAAGTGCAAAACATATTTCCTGCCAAAAGTAATTTGAAAAATGTCAATATTTGCACATGCTTTGAGTAAAAAAAACAACAAAATACCAATATTCCCGTTTTACTTGTGCCTTCTAGCAAATATTTCTGGAAGCAGTATGCAGAGTATGTCCGGAATAAACTTCAAGTATTTTTGATAGATGTAAAGCCTGCATTCGTTTTCTCTCAAACACAAAAGAGAGTATTTCACATTTATGTTTTCGACCAATAAAATTTAACAATATTAAAACAAAATACGTATTTTGGAAGAAGTTCAAGATTTACTTATGTATTTTATTATGCTATTTTCGCCGCTTGCTTTTCGACTAAAAACCACCTGAATTTAGTGATTCGTTCAAATCTGCCGCCATTCTATTAATATTCAGTTACTATATGAAAACATTAAAAATATTTTTTTCTTACTCATTTCTAGTAAAAAAAAGCATGTTTATCTGTTTATCCTTCGAATTGGACTTACAAAATATACAGAAAGAGTTAATAAAGAGTAATGAGGAGAGTAACAAACCCGATACATAAAATAGTGGTACATTTTGAACTACTAAGCTTAAAAATTCTGTAAATTGAACTGCCGCTTAAATGAACACTAATTATTAGTCAAATAAATTTACGTCTTCAGAGAGGAAACTGCAGATAATATTAGAGAGTTATTGAAACCATAACATGACAGCTGTAACAAGATTATACTTGGCAACCCTGTCAACCATTGTGACGTGGGATGCTGTCAACGGTTGTCCGCCATATTCATTGTCATATTGTCTATATAGCAATCAACATGTGTGTATCTGTATAATGTAGTTTTAATAATGTCTATTGTTTTATTTTTCATCGGAATACACCACATCAAGCAATGTGTTTTATTATCATTTACATCAACCTGTGCGTTGCTACCTATTTGCAGTGAAGTTATTACAAAATGAACCCTTATTTCTCGAGAATCACATCCCAACTTAACCCTCCCCTTAAACCTGGCGTCCCAACTAGTGGCGTAGAATGAACATTATTTCGTAAGTGTTAAAGTGCTTTTAATACCGTACATTTCGCTGTAAGTATTTTTTTATTAACCCTACTTTCACAGCATGGCGCCATCCATTTCGAACGGTTTTACGCTTGTCCATGCAGGCCTATTGATTTTGCATCGACGCGACGTGATCATAACATTACGGAAATCGATTCATTTCGATTATTCTAGCGCAGAGTTTCCCAAATTTATGTAAACCGCGACCCCTTTTTGCTAAAAAATTTGTTCGCGACAACCCAATTTCCCCCCACTCATTTATTCAATATTATTTGACAGAAATAGCGTGCCTAATTTACAATTATCTGATGGTTTCTCAAATTTAATTTTACTTTACTGTTTAAGTTTAAATCAAAAACAATTATTTTATTTTAATACAATTATTTTAATGATTGCGATCTGTCCCACTAGTAATTAGTAGTAGGTACTTCTGCCAGAATAGCATTTACAATAAAAATAAATAATAAGAAGTCGACTGCACATTGTACACCGCGACATATTAGCTTGTGTCTACATCGCAAAACTCTTCCATGATAATCGCGAAAGCGCTCGCTACTAGATGGCACTCTGGAACGTTCTCGTAGCCTCGTTTTGGCTTTATATAAGCGGCGATGCGCAACGAAACCTCAGTTCGAATCCAAACAGCCTATGGTGGCGAACGCGGTGTTGAGTAATGAGTAAATATTTTACGACTTACGTATTCCCGTTTACGTATTTACGTCTACGATAAATTATAAATTATGGATAAGTTTTTAAAAAGAAGTGCAGAACCATCTACGTCTGAAAGTGGCAGTAGCAGCAATAAAAAGAAAAACAGATTCTACATTGATGAATATCTTAAATATGGTTTTACCGTTATTTCCAATAAACCACAATGTGTTATTTGTGGACAAGTCTTGTCAAAAGAAAGCATGAAGCCATCAAAGTTACTTCGACATTTAAATAGCAAACATCCAGATAAAAAAGACAAGCCCGTAGAATTCTTTGAAAGAAAGCTGAACGTCCTTCACAAACAGCAAGACAGTTTTCCCTTGGCAACCACTACTAATGAAAAAGCATTATTAGCAAGTTATAAAGTTGCTTATCGTGTTGCCAAAACTAGTAATCCGCACACAATTGCTGAAAATCTTATTTTTGCAGCAGCTGTTGAAATGGTACATATAATGTGTGGGGAAAGAGAAGCTGCAAAATTAAATACAATACCTCTGTTAAATAATACTAGCCAAAGAAGAATAAGTGATATGGCAAAAGATATTATAAAGATACTTCTCTCTTCAAATGGACGGATCCACAAATATATCTAACTGTGCCCAATTCATTGCGTTTGTAAGATATGATACAAATAATTGCATTCAAGAGAATATTTTATTTTGTTCCCCATTGGAGACCAATACCACTGGAAAATGTTTACTCGACACTTTTGTGAAACGTACAAGTAAATATTATATTGACTGGGGTAAATGTATTGCTATATGCACAGATGGCGCTAAAGCTATGACATAAATCTGGTCTTGTCATCAAATTACAAGAAATAATGCCAAATGCAGACATTGTTTTTTACATCGAGAAGCTCTTGTGTCCAAAGCTTTACCTCCTGAAATGGACTGTGTTATGAAAACCATCATTAAAGTTGTAAATTCCATTAAAGGAAAAGCTTTGCAGACCCGTATTTTTAGAAAAATTTTCGAAGACATGGGTGCTTTATTTGAAAATCTTCTTTATCACACCGAAGTAAGGTGGCTTTCAAGGGACAACGTCTTAAAAAGAGTATTTCACTTAAGAGCAAAGCTTTTAATGTATTTGAAAGATGAGAAGTCCCCATATGAAAATCATTTTTCCGATCCTATTTGGCTTCTGAAACTAGGTTTCCTTGCTGATATTTTCGAGCAATTAAATATTTTGAACAGTAATTTCCAAGGTCGTAACATTAATATAATTACAGCCACAGATAAAATTGAGGCGTTTCTAAGAAAAATCGATTTATGGTCGACCTCACTTGGCAAAGAACAACTCGATTCATTCCAGTGCCTTGAGGAAATTATGGAAAATGTATCCAATTACAGTGCTAAAAATTTTGAACAAGTTTTTGCTGATATGCATGTTACTTTGCTCAATTTTTAGCCGATTCCTTTTAGCATGTTGAAATACGAATAAACATGAAAGAAAAACTTATTGAAATATCAAGTGATTGAATGTTGAAGCTCCAATTTTTTTCCCAGAACTCGGACCAATTTTGGACTGAAAAGATGCAGGAATACCCCCAGTTGGCGAGTGAGGCTATAAAATGTTTGGTTCCATTTGTAACATCATATTTGTGTGAGTTAAGTTTCTCGTCTATGACTGCCAATAAAACAAGAGTTAGAAATCGATTCGTACTTGAAAATGATATAATTGTGTGTGTCTCAAATACACAGCCTAGATTTGAAAGATTAATTTCACAGAAACAGGCGCATAGCTCTCATTAACATTATAATATTTGACTTTGTTTTACTCTTTTATTTTTACGGACTTTAATATTTAGTTTTATATTTCGTCTAATAATTAATTGTTAATTTCTATTTACGGCGTTGTTAAAATGGGTTGCGACCCCCACTTTGAGTAACACTGTTCTAGCGAATACTCGTTTTTGTTTGTCGTTCTACGCAGTGTTGCCTATGACTAACATAATTTCGTAGTTCTTCAATTTTTTTCAACATTTTGTTGCCAAATGTAAAATGTTATCCAATTTGTTCAGATTTTCTATTAAAATATATAATTATACAATTTTTTCAATAAAATAACTTTTATTTCGTATAATTATACAAGTTTTTCAATAAAATAACTTTTATTGCGTATAATTATAAAACTTAATAAAATAATATTTATTGCGTATAATTATACCTACAATGTTTTCAATAAAATAACATTTATTGCGTATAATTATACATTTTTCTCAATAAAATAACTTTTATTGCGTATAATTATATCCCATTGTCAATAAGATAACTTATTGCTCATAATTATATATCTTTTTTTCAATAAACTAACTTTTATTGCTTATATAACCATTTTAGTTTTACAATAAAATAATTTTTTTGCATATTTAGTGATATTTGGTTCTCTGTTATATCTTGAACAATGCCGAAAGCTAATTCACAAAATCTTACAGGAGAGTGTTCTGTTCCTGCTATGGTGACATTGTCCCAAGATCAGTTTCAATCTTTACTTTCAGTACTTACTAATTCTAATAAGCAAGTATCTGAAGATCTTTTGGTACAAATCAGAGATCTTACGAGAACTCCTACACATATGTCAGGTGGAAATTTCGTTAAATGTACTGCTCGCTTTGATGGTACTGTTAACGCTGATGTTAAAGCTTTTCTTGACAATGTAATCACTTTTAAGGACTGCTCCCAAATAAGTGATGAGAATGCTCTTCGTGGTTTATCCATGCTGCTTAATGGTTTTGCTGCTACATGGTGGTAAGGTATTAAAAATACAGTTCTCACATGGGAAGATGCTTTACAGGCCTTAAAAGATGCCTATTCGAAATAACTTCCGCCTCATTTAATATTTCGAGAAGTATTCTCGCGTGAACAAAATTTTAGTGAACCTACTGAATTATTTGTTTCCCATATTCAAGCTTTGCTTGCACAATTACCGTATACCCTAACTGAAGAGGTTCAGTTGGATATGGTTTATGGTTTACTGGTACGCAAATTACGAAAAAGGCTACCAAGAAATAAATTTCAAAACTTTAAGGAACTTTCAATGGAATCTCGAGAAATCGAAGCATCCTTAAAGGAAGGTTTAGTTGCTACCGACTCGGATCATCAACAAAAACCTCAATCAAATCAAGAAACTCTTGCAAAATAAAATTCAAATCGAAGTGTACGTTTTGTAAACATTTTGGCCGTATTCAGTCAGAATGCAGAAAATTTAACAATATTAGTCAAAAGACTAAGCAATCTAATTCTATTGATTCAGTTATTCCTTATCGTCTAAATACAAATCCTAGCAATTCAAATGTACCTTCTGTACGTTCTGTTAGTGTAGTTTGTTTTGGTTGCAATACTCCTGGTTATGTTCGCACTAATTGTCCTAACTGTAAAATTTCTGTGAATCCTATTATTACAGAAGCAGTCTCTTCTATAGAGCTTCTTTTAGCAGAAACTATAAATTTGAATAATCGCCTCCTCTTACCAATAAGTATCTTAGGTTTGAGTAGTTGCGCATATGTTGATACTGAAGTAAAATGTACTATAACTGGAATTAAGCTATACAATCATTTTGTACACAAAGGTCTAAACTATGTATCCAAGGAAATGAGTTTAGTGCTTGCTGAAGGTGTAAGCCGCACAGTAACAGCTCATATTTTTGAATGTTTGGTTTTCCTATTAGATAGATCCATACCTACAACTTTTGTTGCATTTCCTGAGCACACTACAGCTAAAACTCTTCTTGGCATAGACTTCAAAAATGCTGATATTATTATTAATATCCCTCAAATGAAATTCTCATTTGCTGATTCTCCTAATGTTCAACATAAATTATTACGGGAACCTAACTCCTGCAATGCTTCAATTAACCTTCTTGAACTCACTTTACGACAGGACGAATCCTCACAGTTAAATACTTCCGATCGTAGTACTTTACAATGCTTGATAAATCAGTACAGTGGTGTTTTATGGAAAATAATGAACCTACACTATTTGCTAAACATTGTATTAATTTAACCAGTGGTATTCCAATCGCTGTGCCTCCTTATAGAGCTCAACTCCTTAGAAAGCTGAAATACTCAAAAATGAAATCCATCATTTATTGGAAATGGAAATCATTGATGAATCCGACTCAGCTTATGCTGCACCTACTGTGCTCGTTCCTAAAAAAGACGGTACTTTTCGCATGTGCGTCGATTACAGACGCCTCAACGAAATAACTGTACCAGATAGGTATCCTCGCCGAGGATGGACGATCTGTTGCATGCGACAACACAAACACTATTTATGACAACGTAGATTTGAAAAGTGGTTATCATCAAATAAGTGTTCGTCCATCATATCGAGATAAAATTTCTTTTATTACTCCTTTTGGTATTTTTAGATTTAATCGTATGCCTTTTGGTCTCCAAAACAATTCAAATTTCTGCTTATAATCTGAGCCTTCTAAAAATTGCAAGGCAAACAGACGTTGATAAAAGATGTTAAAAGGGACATGGGGAATCTGAAATTTGCATTCCACTACATGTCTTTACAACTACGCACAAATCCTTAGCGAATTGTGTTTCTCGTACTCACACAGAGTATATCCGAATAAAATGAAAATCACAGCAAATATTTGATTTCACGCAAACAGCGCCTATGTATCTGTTGATACGTATTTCGACCTAATATGTCTCATGAGAACAGTTATTCATAGGTGTTCTTAACGTGAAAAATCAATATTTTTTGTCTTTTAAGAAGCAACACTAAAATGGCTTCGAATTGTGTTTCGAAACTATTTTACGGATTTTATTATTAGATGTCGCTATCGCGTCCGTATTGAAGCCATTTTAGTGTTGCTTCTTAAAAGACAGAAAATATTGATTTTTCACGTTGAGAACACCTATGAATAACTGTTCTGATGAGACCTATTAGGTCGAAATACGTATCAACAGATACATAGGCGCTGTTTGCGTGAAATCAAATATTTGCTGTCTTTTTCATTTTATTCGGATATACTCTGTGTGAGTACGAGAAACACAATTCGCTAAGAATTTCTGCTTAGTTGTAAAGGCATGTCGTGGAATGCAAATTTTAGATTTCCCATGTCCCTTTTAACATCTTTTATCAACGTCTGTTTGCCTTGCAATTTTTAGAAGGCTCAGATTATAAGCAGAAATCTGAATTGTGTTTCGAAACTATTTTACGGATTTTATTATTAGATATCGCTATAGCGTCCGTATTGAAGCCATTTTAGTGTTGCTTCTTAAAAGACAGAAAATATTGATTTTTCACGTTGAGAACACCTATGAAGAACTGTTCTGATGAGACCTATTAGGTCGAAATACGTATCAACAGATACATAGGCGCTGTTTGCGTGAAATCAAATATTTGCTGTCTTTGTTTTAAACAATATTTCGTTTAAAACTAAAGTTTAAAATAAAGTAATGTATTATACCTACCTGCCCAAGTGTAAACCACTGGACGGTCGAAACGAAATTTATTCGGATAAACTACTTTATGGTTTCGGTCGCTCAGGCAAATATTGTTATCTTACGCAAAGAATGCATCGATAACAACTTTATCTGGGCGACTGTACATATTTTCAAACATAATACCAGGCACATCTGAATGTAAATATCGATGAGAATATGAGAATACTTTGTATTAGTATTTCTCAGTCATTGATAATTTTGCATTTAATAACTACTCCTGGTAGAGTACTTTTATTTAGATTTTTATTGCCTGCTTTTATTACAGATAAATATCTTTTTACACAGTCGCGCCGAATAACGAGGCGACTATACTACTTGTCATAATTTATATCAATCATTTATTTTTTATTAATTTTGAAAATCAGAGGCGCCACCAATAAATGTCACTCAAAATTCAATACTTTTCTCCTATTTTTATTGCAATTTTTAGTCCTAAAATTGTATTACGATATGTCTACAAGAATAATCCAGATTACTTTGAAAACAGATTATAGATTATACAAAACAATACAGTTTTATGATTTTTCTACAAGTAACACAAATATTAAAACTTACCACTTTCTCCAACGTTATTAGGCATAAGAATAGAACTAAGAGTTGTATTAACAGGAAGATGGTCGAAATGAGCATTTGGAGTGAGAATCATTTCTCTAGTGCCTTCGGCAGGTCTACCATCATCGCCGAACGCATTCAGTCTTTTAGCATTATAAAATCGGAACGGCTGGCCATTGTCTGATCGAGGAGTCAATGCAGCTTGTTCCGCTGAGTCCATTATCCTCTGCAAAGAAAGGATTCTGTTAGGTACAATACAACGTGCTCCATTATACATTTAAGTACAAACGTTTTCATCGATTTTGTTTTTCATTGTAGGTTTTTGTTTCCCTTTCTAATTATCTTACAAGTTAAACGTTTGGAATTTTAAAGAAAATAATTGTTTGTAAATCGGATTGATTCCAAATGTAAAAAAGCAAACAAAATAATATTTAGTTAGATTGGTACAAATTCCTCTGTATAGAGGTATATGAAAATAATTTTATATGACTTACCATAACAGCACTCATTTTGAAGTCCATCATGTTTTTTACTTCCATAGCCATTTCTCTAATTAATATAAGTCCATCTTTTCTTACAACATCTATGTCAACGTCATGGTATTTCTGTAAATAAAAAATAATAATAATAATTATGACAAATATTATAAAAGAATAATTTATTATCATTCACTATCTTTCTACTGTTCTAATAACCATTTGCCTATTTTATCATTTGCTTATCTTTATTTTACTGTATTGAGTAGAAGCGTGGACTCTAAGTGAGGAGATGTGTAAACGCTTGAAAGCCTTTGATATGTGGCTATATAGCCGACTACTACGAATATACGAGCTGGGTCGACAAAGTTAAAAATCAGGAAGTCCTTAGACTCTGAACCAAACAACACAACTGATCAATAAAATAAAGAGACGCAAGCGGGAATACTTTGATCACGTTATGAGACACCCTAAAAAATATGAACTTTTAAATATGATCATTCAGGTAAACGTGGCCCTGTAGAACAACAATATGGCTGAAAAATCTAAGACAATGGTACGGAAAATCGACTACTATCATTATTTAGAGCTACTGTCAACAAAGTCACAACAGCGAATATGGTAACAGGTGGCCAACATATTGGCCAACCGACATAATTAAAATTCCTGGTTTTGTTAACTTTGGAATTTACAAGGGAATTCCCAAAAATTCCGTGTTGACAAACTTTTGTCTTGAATTGTCCTCTGATCATTCACCAATTCTAATTTCAATTAGCACTGACATAATATAAAAAAAATAGCACCAAGCTTAGGCAATTAATACACTAATTGAAATAATTTTCAATAAGACCGATATAAAAAGGGATATGGGACACAACTCCAAGCCAAGTCTCAACTAGCCCACCTCAAAAACTACCTTAATTATAAGATAAATAAATAAAAAATACTTGAGAAACAGGAAAATAAAGAAAATTTGGCAAAGAACTCGTGCACTTGCAGACAACAATTAGTTAAATCACGCTACCCTAGAACTCAAGGCTTTACTAAATACTAACAAAAACAATGAAATTCAAAACTATCTTAGAAACTCAACAGCTTTAGTACCTAATGACTAATATTTAAGTAAAGCTGTAAAAAAATTAAAAAAGCCTTAATTTAGCAACCTTTCTATACGTAGTCGAGATGATCAATGGGCAAAAAGTTATAAAGACAACGCCAATGTCTTTGCCCAGCACTTAGAAAAAGTCTTCCAACCATATCCCGCTGAAAATAACTTTGATATTGAAGACAAAGTGAGAGCATTTCTGCAAACCCCATATCAACTGGAATTACCGATTCAAAATTTTACTGTTAGCCTTGTCAAAAGATCCATTCTCATTTTATGCCATCCACAGTTAGTTTTTTTATACTCAATCTTCACGGTTTTACCTTCAGCTCTTAATTCCTTGCCGTTATTTACAATTTCTTGCCTAATGTGTCTTTCCTTTTCGATCAGGTCATCGGTGATAAAGATCTTGTCTACAGTAAAAAATCTGAGTTTGTTCGTTTCTTTCATTATCTTGTTTTTTTTTTCGCTATAATCCTTTATTTGTACCGGACATATATATTGTTTCTTCGACATCCTTATTAGGTGCTTCTATATAAAATCTTTTACGTTATTTTTAAGAGTGTCTCATCTCTTACAGCTATTGGTAGACTCGTAATAAATTACTGTGTTACTTCTTTCTATTACTACGATTCTAATTACTATGTTTCATCTATTTTTCAATTCTTGCTACTTTGTTTTCAACCTGTGTAAATTTTATTTGTTTCTTTCAATTCTTTCTTTATCTTTATATTTTTTTTTCAGCACTCGCTCCCCTATATTCCTTATTTTCATTTCTGATTTCTTGTAGGTTTCACATTATATTCCTGAACATACTCAGAACGTCGTCCCCATCCTCTGAATCGTCTTCCCTTGGTTTGCTTAACAGGAAAAGTCAAGTTGACTCTCTATTTTTCTCTTTTTGTCTTCTTCTTCTTCTTTTGGCATCATAAACCTGGATGGGTCTTTGCCTATCTGGCTATGTCCTTCCATTCAGATCATTCTTTTGCCTAATAATTTCGATGTCATCAATCTTTTATTAGCATAGTATGTACGATTCCCGCTGGAAATACGTGCATTAATTTCGCTACTTACGGAGTTCTTCTGGTTGATTTCTGTGCCGAGATATGTAAAGGCATCCACTCGTTCGATAGTATAGTTGTCTATTGTGATATTATTTTCATTGTCAGTTATTCTTTTGACTGTCATATACTTCGTTTTTGCTTCGTTTATTTTGAGACCTCTTTTTCTTGCTTCAGGATCAATTTGTTTGAACAACTATATAGCAGTAAACAACGGATACAACGAACAAACAATTAATAAAATGTTAAATCAAAAACTACACAAGAAAGCCCTGAAAATAGTATTTCCACCACCAGAGAAAAAACCCAGTACCTTCTGTTCGATTACATATACAGGCAAAATAACAACAAAAATTGCCAAACACATAAAAAAGAAAGGAATAACACCAGCTTTCCGAACAAATAACAACCTAGGTAAATATATTAAAAATAACAAGAGCCAAAATAAAAAACACTTAAATAGTGGTGTGTATAAACTTCAATGTGGCGACTGCCCAAAAACTTACATCGGTCAAACTGGTAGAAACTTTGAGAAACGAATAGCAGAACATAAAAGGGCTTTCAAGAATAGAAAAACAGATTCGACATACGCACTTCACCTTCTAGATCATAATCATTCTTTTAATGACAAATTTAAAATTCTTCACATTCAAAATAAAGGCCTTAAGCTATCTTTGTTAGAATCTATGGAAATCAACAAATTAAAAAACACAGATATAATTCTGAATGACCAACTTGAGACAAACAGTTCTCCCCTCCTCAACCTATTTCATTAGAGACTATAAATTTGTAAACCCAAGCCAAAAATAGATCACTTGAGAAAGGCTATCAGCCGAAACAGCTGTAGTGATAATAGTTAAAATAAATTTTGTGGAAGTTTGAAAACAAAGTCTTCAGTGTTTTATTGTTACATGGTGAATAGCATGTGGAATGCAATTTTAGATTCCCTTGCCAAGTAATGTATCAAGATGTTCGCTTTGCAAATTTTAGAAAGCACAGTGGTAATAATTTGATTTCAATTTCGCCAGGTAGAAATCGTATGATTTCTCTTCTTATTATCAGACCTTTGAATAATCAACAAAACATGTAAATATCGGGATCTGATATTTTCTGACTTTTGCTATGAATTTTTTACAATAGGATTTTTTTCTAGTACCTCTGCCCTTCACAAATTCAGCCTGCCCAAGTACTATTTACCAACTTATGAAATTTTCTAGACAACATAGCAGGATGTAGAGGATCACTTCATAAAGACTATAAAACATAGATAAAACAGAAGAAACAGGGATGACTCTTTTAACAGAAAAATTCTCTATCATGCTTTTTACCAGGCATAGACTACGTGCTCCAGAGAGATTAACTCTGTGTGGTCGTACCCTGTCGGTAGTTAAAGAGTTTAAGTATTTAGGTATTATTGTTGACACCAAGTTACTATGGTCGAGCCACATAAGTCACTTAATAAACAAATGTGAGAAAGGCTACAATTTGCTTAGGTGTGTAATAAATCGAAGTTGGGGTGCAGCTCCTGGTATAGCTTTATTGTTTTATAGAGCCTACGTGCGTTCTATCATTGACTATGGATGTTGTTTATACGGATCCTCTTGTAATACCAATCTAAACAAAATAAACAGAGTTCAATATAAATATTTTAGAACTTGCATCGGTGGGATGGTATCATCACCGGTGAAAGCAATACTGACAGAGTGTAATGAGTTAGCTTTGGTCTTGCGTCGGCAAGTGTTATCACAAAAATATCTTTTAAAACTAAAATCCCTTGCGTCAAACATGATTAACAAATTAAGTGATATTGCCAAAGAAGACCTAACAAACCGCTATCAGAAACTAAAAAATTCTCCTCCACTTGCAGAAGCTTTTGTTGAGACTAATGCTGATCACATTTCTTTTAGTAAAAATAAAAAATTGCTTATGTACACTATACCCTTTAGATCACTAATAAAACTACACAGAGTTATAATACCCAATTATATAGAATATGATCATATAAACCATACCCTTGTAAAATCTATATTGGGTGGATTAGTCAATAAGATATTTATATATACAGATGGATCCAAAACAAAACACGGAGTTGGTTGTGGAGTTTTTATTCAAAATACAAAACAATTATTTATGTTTAAATTACCATCAATATGTAGCATATATGCTACTGAACTTATAGCAATTTTGAAGGGCATTACTTGATTAATATCAAATAGTTTATGAGAGGGAGTTACTAACTGATTCTAAGTCAGCCTTGGAGTCAATAAAAAGCATAAAATTTGAAAGAATGAAATGTCCTATATTATGCAATTTAAAAAAATTAATAGCAGATTTCAATATAACATTTGTATGGGTCAAAGGTCATATAGGTATATTAGGTAATGAAAAAGCTGATAGTTTGGCCAAGGAGGCAGTACAAAACGGAGTTCATTGTAATATTTGTACAATACCAGACGTTTCTAATTTGATAAAAAATCAAATAATGTTAAAATGGGAACGACAGTGGGAAAACGTTGTAGAAAACTCACAAAATATGTATTTTAAAATACATCCAACCCTACTATCTCCACCCCAATATATTTTTAACTATTCCACTTTAAAATTCTTTTCGGCAAGTGTTTTTCGACTTAAACAAATCATGGGCGATTTCCATCGCACCTTGCTAAGCTGGGCATTATACAGTCATCGGTCTGTAGTTGTGATCAGAACTCTTAAGTAGATCTAAACCATATATTCTTCGGTTGCAAAAATATTTTCTTCCATGAAATCTATCACACATTTTGTTAACTGCCAATAGAAATACCTTAGAACTTCTAGTAAACTTTATTAAAGAAGTAAAAATAGAAATTTAAAGCAGCATAACCCACAACTCTGTATTTATATTATAAGAAAAGTTCTGTATACAACTTTCTGGGCAAATGGACTAGATTCCGTGCCATTTTCTTTCCACACACACATAGATAAAGCAGAGAGATAAAAAAATTCAGATGTGTCAAATCTGGGTATAATGATATGAAACAGAAAGTCCGAAGATAAAGGTGATATGAATATGAACATAAAACGCTGAAGTAAAAAATAAAAATTAGGAAAAAAATTTGGATGATATAAAAAGAAACCAGAAAAAGGAAGAATGTCACTACATACACTACAATCTAGAGACTTATTGGTTATGAATTTGTAACATCCTCAAGAGACCAATTTCCAAACGGAAAAAGAAAAAGCCGATATTAAACGACAATACCAATATTTTATTTTCAGGTCGAATCCACGCGATAGCCTTAAAGTGACAATCAGCACCGTGGGCAAGTAAGAACCTGGAACTGTACTAGTTGATCGATATTTCCAACCGCTATTAAAAACAGCGCATCAATCAGAGAGGGATCAGCCCAATATAATACAGAAACCGGAAGTGTTGCGATATCCTTCGAAGATCTGTATCAATGCTTTTGTGTTTCGTTTTAGGAAATGGCTTGGATTTATTTAAGACGGTTGCTATCTTTATTTAATAACGTTTTCTTTCTCTCGTATTCGAGATTCGAATTTTATGTTTTGAATACATTATCTTAACAATACTAAAATATTAAAATTTTAGACCATTATCATACAGTCGTAATTAACTTATAATTTCTCATTTTTTAAATTAAATTGAATAAAGTTTGGGACAATTGGAAGAAATACAAAAATACACCTATTTCAGATACATAAAAAATAGGGAAGAAAATAACAAAATCTTCAGATCATTCAGCATCATTTCTAAGAGGATATTGTAAGAGTGCATACTTTTTTATGAAAGACGACTATTATGAAAACAGGAATTCAGATTAATTTGAAGGTATATATATTCAGGGATTCTACAGTATTTACTGCCTTCGCTCGCTCAACCGTTTCCATCTCTTTCTCTGTTGATTATGTTATTATTTCGTCATTACTTCTTTTATCCATTCTTGTTATTCTGTTGCTACTACCTTACTGCTATTTTTCTTGTTTATAATCCAATTTTCAGCCCTATATGTCATAATACTTCTCACTAATGATTTATAAATCTGTGTTTTTGTCTTCATATTTAGGTGTCTATTCCACCATACTGAGTTAAGTTGTCGGATTGCTGTTCTTGTTTGTCCTAATCTTTGCGTAATTTTAATTTAAAGGTAATTTAATTTAAAGATATTTTAAATTTTATGAGAAAAATCGTTATTCATTTGCTTGTAAAAAACTTCAATTTTTTGGAAACAATTTTCTTTTTAAACTCGCCATTAAACGCCTGCTCTTATTTTATCTTTTATTCTTTTCATAAAAAAATTTCCAAAATATATTATCGTCCAAAAATAAGCCCTATTAATGTATATTCCTATTTTCGGATTATTTTTAAAAGCCTTCCGGTTAAACTTTTCAAAAACATCCTGTTTGATTTAATCTTTTCCATCTTTTTTGATATTAATCTTTGAAACTTTTCCAAAGTTTAAGCAAACGTGTGACACTTTTTAAGCAATTTGTTTTGATTTGATCGTTTTTGCTATACCTTTTAAACAGAACTTTAATCCTTAGTTTAATATGAGAGTAAATGTGTACAGAAAGTTCGATAAAAGCATGTCATGTTAAATCGATTAAAACTAATAGTGCTCAAGAAACCTCAAGGATAATGTATAAAACAAAGATTGTAGAGAAGGTAAGGATTGTACAAGAAATTATGTTTTCTGAAAATATCAGATACTTAATGAACATATGAAAAACATGGCATGAACTACTTCTATTAGACTAACTTACTATTAACAAACGTTAGAAGAAGTAGATAATAAAGAAAAAAAGAGAATATCGAGATACTCGTAATGGAAGTAATTAGAACTTTAGGAAAATTTACAGATAGGAATACTAAGAAAAACGGGAGTTTAGGATATAGTCCAGAATATTAACATAACAAAGAAAATGGAGAGAACACGTCAGAAAAATGTATTTAAGAAAAATTTTAAACTGTATTTCAAATAGCCCTAGAAGATATGGACAAAATAACCCAGAGCAGGTAATGCAGCAATCCATTACTGAAATTTGGCAATGGTTACCGTATATTTATGCTTACCATACGTCCCGGTTTAACCGAGATTGTCACGGTTTTAAACATCGGTCCCGGAGTCCCGGCCGGTTTGTCATTTTGTCCTGGTTTGACAAAACTGTCGTAATTTCGAATGTTTGTTAAGTGATTTCACACGAATGATTTTTTTCCTCCTGAATTCATATATACTGATAATAAATAAGATTATTCACGTTCGTATTATATAAACAATTCTAATAATGATGAATGCACTTCTGATTGATAAGATATTTTAGTAGGGTTCCCACAGAAGACGTGCTTATTCTCGAAATCATCAAAATGACCAATTCAGCAATTTACCGTATCACATTTCTTACACACATTATTTTAGTGAGTTGTTAACGAATAGAAACATTAAAGAGTCCACGTATTTCTTGATATCCTCTGCCCACCATCTCATTTGGGGCCTTCCTCTGCTTCGTTTATATTGTAGCATTTTTAAATAAAACGAGCGGTTCGAATTTATATAAATATATTTATAACTTTAAAGTTCGGTACTATCTTATCAACTGACCCTCCAAAGTTAATATGTTCTAGAATATTCCCACCTCCAATTCTAATTCATCAAGTACGTGGCGGATTGTTCTCTTGCGTTCGAGAGATCTATGGATGGTTCTCGATGCCTGAGATACAACCGTTACACTGGCCACGCTGAATGCATAATCGTAACACTGCTCCCCTCTTAGATCTGAACGTCCCGATCAGCAACTCTATATGTAGGCCCAGGATGGCGAACTCTACAGGACTCTCCAGCTCTGCATGACCCCCTCAGAAAGAAATAACAGTCTACTGTCTTTGAAGGATACGATCTCTTCGGATTAGTGCAACACACAGTAATTCTTACACCGGTTTCTCGGAAGATCACTTTAAGCATGCTTCTGACAATCTTCCAATCTAGATTATCTAGTGCATGGCCTATCTTGGGTAAGGCCAAATTCTTAATGTCGTAATTGCAAACGATTTTCTTTAAATTAGTTAGAGCACACCATATATCCTCGTAGGTTGCCCTGTCTGTATACGACTTCCTGGTCACCATACACAGCAAAGATCGAGATCCATCTTCTAATCTCAGTACTCTTCCAACTTTAGGCTGCTGGTTTTTTAACTCGTCCAAACGACCGAATTTCTTATAAAATACGGATGAGATTCCTTTAGTCATCTCAAGATCTTGGGCAACACAGTGGGCTAGAGAGACGTTATGCGGAACACTAAAAAGATCCTGCTGAACTTCTGTGGTCACGCCGAATCTAGCACTCTTTCTCTCTGCGTAATTTGACATAAATTCATTAAAGCTTGGTCGCCGGTCATCTTTGATCTCATGTTGAAGGGTTCGGACTTCTTCTGTTTCATTTGAGCCAGCATAAGGTGCAAGACGATATATGTGAACTACTTTTGGTTTACCTTTCGGCAACTTCTTAATTCGGTATATTACGTCATTTATTCTCTTTTTAATTTCATACGGACCCTCCCATTGTCTTTGCAGTTTAGGAGACAAGCCACGACGACGTTGTGGATTATAAATCCAAACAAGATCACCTACTTCATAGCTTTTATTCTTGCATCGAGAATCGTATTGATCTTTCATTCTGTCACTGGCTAACTGGATGTGTTGTTGGGCAAGTTCATGAATGTTGTTCATTTTTAAATTTAGGCAGTTGACATAATCTTCCCTTGCAACATGTTCTTCGGAAGGTCGGCAGCCAAACTCTAGTTCGCAGGACAAACGAACTTCACGACCTAACATCAGGCAGATTGGAGTCTGGCCTGTAGTTTCATTAATTGCCGAACGGTAGGCCATTAGGAATAAATGAATGTGCTGGTCCCAATCTCTTTGATGTTCTGATACAACTTTGGACAGGTGTTTACCCATCGTTCGGTTCATTCTCTCGACCATTCCATCTGATTGAGGATGCAGGGGTATCGTTCTGGTCTTATTGACACCAATCAATTTACAAACGTGTTGGAAAAGGGTTGACTCGAAGTTTTTGGTCGGAGTGGATCTTCAAATCGGCTAAAGAATTCTTCAACAAGTACCTCTGCAACGGTAGCAGCTTCTTGATTTTATATCGAGTAGGCCTCAGTCTATTTCGTAAAATAATCCATAGCTACCAGGATATATTTATTTCCATCATTCGTCTCTGGAAGTGGACCTGCAATGTCGATTGCTACTCTTTCCATAGGACTACCAACATTATACTGTTTCATGGGTGCCTCTTTTTACCAACTGGACCATTACTGGTTACACACAGTTCACATTTCTGGCACCATCTTTTTACATCATCTTTACAGTTCACCCAATAGAACCGTTCTCGAACCCTTTGCAGAGTTTTCGTGATACCAAAGTGTTCATCTGATGCACCGTCATGTAACTGACGCAATACTTTTGACATTTTACTTTTAGGTACAATCAACTGAAGCTTAGATTCTGTACCATCATCGTTCTCAAAGGTTCTATAAAGAAGATCACCTTTGAGCACTAGGCAATTCCATTGGCTCCAGTAACACTTGATTTCAGGACTACATGCACTAATATCTTGCCAAGAAGGCCTTTCACTTCGACGCATCCAATCCAATACTCTTTTTATATATGGATCATCTGCTTGAGCGTCTTGTAGCTGTTGTGGCTGCCATTGATCATTAATGACGGTGGTTCGTCTCACGGGGCAAAGTCTTTCTTCTAATTTAAGACAGTGATTACAATGTTCACTGCACGGCCGTCTCGAAAGTGCATCAGCATTTAAATAAACTCTTCCAGCCCTGTGTTCAATCTCGTAATCATATTCTTGTAATCCTTCTAACCATCTTGCCATCTGACCCTCTGGATTACGGAATTGTAGGAGCCATTTTAGAGCAGCGTGATCCGTGCGAAGAAGAAATTTTCTACCATACAAGTATTTATGGAAATGCAAGCCTTTACTACGCTTAGCAATTTTCTCCTGGTAACGCAATAGTTTCTTTCTGGTTTCGACAAGACTTTTCTAAAGTAAGCGATGACTTTCTCCTGACCATATTGGATTTGAGAGAGAAAAGCTCCTATTGCACTGTTGCTTGCATGGGTGTCCAACACAAATTTTCCTGCCTGTCTAGGGTAGCTTAAAATCGGTGCGTTGATCAGAGCCATTTGTAAGTGTTCGAAAGCTCTTTAACACTCTTCGCTCCATATATATTCTTTGCCTTCTTCTGTCAACCTTGTTAATGGCTTGGATATGTTGTCAAATCCTTTGACAAAACGTCGGTAATGTGTACATAGGCCAAGAAAACTTCTAATTTCGTGTTTATCTCTTGGTACTGGCCAATCCTTAATTGCTGCAAGTTTTTCAGGATCAGCTGTTACACCATTACTTGCTACAATATATCCCAAGTATTTCACTTCTCGTCGAAACACGTGACATTTTTTCGGACTCAACTTCAAATTCGCTGCCCGCAATCGTTGAAAGACTTCTGTCAGATTATTGGCATGTTCATCGAAGGATCTTCCAACTACAATTACATCATCCAAATAAACCAGGCATGTTTTCCATGTAAGACCTCTTAAAACTGCCTTCATTAATCTTTCAAATGTGGCCGGGGCATTACATAAACCAAAGGGCATCATCAGGGCATCATCAGGGTTCACCATCAGCTGTGAACTGCCAAAGCCCTGATCCTATCGAGAATGCGGTTTTCTTACGATCAGCTAGTTCCATGTCTACTTGCCAATATCCACTTTTCAGATCGAGTGTGTAGAACCCACAAGAACCAGAAAGGTGGCAAGATGGAGCATTCAAATTTTATGGTGAAAATTTAAATGGTGAAAGATATTGTCACCTTTTTATAGGACCTGCGTTACATACTTTAAGACATTGAGAGGCGACTACAGCTTGGTGGCAAGATGGAGCATCTTATAATTTTGGGCCTGTTGCTCAACATCTTTACGACATGTTTGATGATACATGGATTGACAATTAACGTCGGTTTCATTTACTAGCTCGTTCTCCTAACTTGATTCCGTTAGAGTTTGGCATTTATGGTTACACTAAAAATCAGGTATTTCCCAAACTTGTTACGAAAAGACATATTTTAAAAAGGAAGATATTGTTACGATAAATATGACTCAATATATATATATATATATATATATATATATATTAAATATATATAGAGAAACTTGTTAGTGTAAACAGTTTGTCTAAAAAGAATAATTGTAACGCGGGAAATAAATGTAGTATATAAATTAGAATAGTGTCAATAATGTAAAATAAATTAGTGTAAGATTATATATAAATTAAATAAAGACTCTAATAAACTAAGTATTAGAACATTTTATAATAAATAAAGTTATTAAATTAGATTTATAAAAAAAGTTCATTGGTGTCAGAGTGGAATATTTAATAAATATTGTGAAAATTACTACGATTTATGAGCTCACTGTACGACTGTATCATTTGATGTCCTAAAAGAAGTTCACAGGGGTTGTATCCCTGTACCAATACAATGCCAATACTATTGAAAATGTAGTATGTTAAAAAAAATCTTAATAATAGCGTGCAAAAACAAAACTAAATATATTGTTAAAGTCAATGACAAACGAAGACCACAGGGAAAGAACCACAGAAAAATGCCAAAAAAGTCCATTTTTTGGCATTTCTCGTTTTTAATACCACTTTGTAGCTTTAATTACATGGTTTCCAAGAGTGACACAATACAGAATAATAATTTGATAAGTTAAAAGATAGTGTTTGAAAAAACCCTGTACAGGGAAAGACCTTGACATGTCTATTCCAAACAGGGGAAAACTTTGATAAGTCCAGGTAATCCTAGTAGTTGGCAACAAGGGCATGCGACATTGGGTAAACTGATTCCTACAGTTTCTGTGTTTTAAAGGTTATGTTAGTGCTTAGTTTATTTTATTTTAAAGTGAAAGTGAATATTTACAACATTTGATACTTTTATCTGATAATCAAAATAATCATGGCAGATACGGGTGAGTGTTCGAGTGATCAATTACCTTTTGCTTGTGGGAAAACTCTAAGAAAAGGAAAAGCTTTGGAAGGATGCAAGATGTTTTAAAAAAACTAAAGTTACAGTCTCATGCAACTGGCGAAGCTTGTAAATGTGCTAAAAAATGTTTTGATTTAATCTCTGGACATAAAAGAAAATCTATTATAAAAATTTGAACTCTTTTAAAAATAATGACAAAATAAACTTATATTTAGCGGCTTTGGTTACTTTGGTTCCTGTACAACGACTGAGGGCTAGAAAACCTGAGAATGAGGTTGGTTTTCGAGATTTTAATGTCTGTTATCATGTGAAAATAAAACAGGAAGCCAGTGTGGAAGATATCCAGGTTTACAAGAATGCTTTTGTGTCATTTCATGGTATAACACGAGGTAAAGTTGATGTTCTTGTAAATAAATTTAAAAAATCAAACGACGCTCCTAGAGACTTACGGGGTTGGCATTAACATCGCCCTTACCAAATGGATGAAGATTTGAAAAAAGCAGTCCATGGGCAAATACGTTCTTTGTCTAGCAGAAATAGTCATTATAGCCTCAAAAAGTCTGCAAGGACCTATTTAGATGACTCATCAAACATTAAAAAAATGTTTATTATGTTTCAAGAGAAATATTCCAATTTAATACAAAAATCCCGTAATTTTTCTTACGAAAGCTGTATGTCTATTTTTAATCTTGATTTCAACATTGGATTTGGATATCCGAGATCGGATACTTGTAGCACGTGTGATAGATATACTGCGGAAAAGAAAACTTTAAGTTTAAAAATAAACAAGGATGAAGATGCATTAAATAAGCACAAGCTTAGTCAAGAACTAAAAGCACTTGAAACTAAACAAGAACTTCACTTAAGAAAACAAGCAACTTTTTATGAGAGGAAGAGGATTGCTAACAAAATGCTATGAAATCGTCAAAAATAGAAGCCATTACTATGGATTATAGCAGGAATTTTCCATGCCCCGATATTGAAACCAACGATGTCTACTACAAAAGGCCATTATCTGTATATATGTTTAATATACATGTGCTTTCAAGTAGTGACAGCTAAGCTATTTTTATATCTATTCAGAAAATGTTGGAAAGGAAAGGTGCAGACGAGGTGTTTCTTCAGTTGTCTTCCACTATTATATATATATATATATATATATATATATATATATATATATATATATATATAGGTATATATATATATATATAGATATATATATATATATATATATATATATATATATATATATATATTTCCTTGATCCTAATGTTGAAGAGCCTTATATTTTCTGTGATTCGTGCTCGGGGCAAAACAAAAACAGTGTATATATATATATATATATATATATATATATATATATATATATTTACGGCATAAAGTGAACTCCGCCCATGTTAAAATTCAGGTTCAAGTGAGCTCCGTGGTCAAGTGGACACCGATATACGGAGCTCACATGACCATTCCATAATATTGGCTCTGTCGATTCGTTAAGATGTATAGTTTCATAATTCTTAATAAAATTTTGGAGCTCATAAGTACCCCTGTATCATAAATGTATTTCGCTTAGTTCACGTGTATATATTATAGGGGTCGTTCAGATCTTTTTCACTGTATATTGGAACCATAGGAATATCGGTTTAAGTAAGCTCTGATAGTTTGGCAACTATGCACTTAGGCCAGCGTTCTTGATATATATATTTTATATATTTTAAACGGTTCATACGGACTCCTTTTCATACGCATTACAATATGTAATCTTCTTCTTCTTCTTGATGTGCCTATCCGTTATGAATGTTGGCGATCATATTGACAATATGTAATAGATATGTATAATACCAAATACCTGTTTTCGGTAGGTACCTGCTATTCTAAAAATAGCTTTATAAATACAAAAGGATTTCATTACCAAGTTGGACGTGTTTTTTCATATGCGAATATTTCCTAATGTATTTTGTTAACATGAATATGTCTTTATACGTTTTATTTAAGAATACGATTAATAAGAACTTTTAGTTAATCCATTGTTTTACGATATCTTGTATACAGCTTCTTTATTATTTTATTTCTGGTTTTATCTGTGTACTACATATAATTCTGGAAAGGTTATCTTAAATAAATATTTAAGTGCAAAAATAGATATTTTTATGTAAAAATTGGTAGTAGTGCACAAAAGAGGGAAGAATGCTTAATTTATATAAGAAGAATGTACCAGTTCACCAATATTACATACTTCTAAATGTTTTATCTGCTATTTAGGGGTAATATGTAATCAATAAACGTGGAGCTGTGTCAAATTTGCAATAATCTTTGCTCAGTTTTTTCTCGATTTTAGTCATAAATTGAGCTGGTATTCGTTAAGTGGATGTTGCGATTCTAGACTTTGTATCTTTTATTCTCTAGCAGTCTAGCTACTTATCTTCGGATATTAGGTGAATTGATAGCTACGATATTGTAGAGCTTATGTATGGATGTGTGTGTGTGTGTGTGTGTGTGTGTGTGTGTGTGTGTGTGTGTGTGTCTTAATATTCGCTGAATTTGGCTGTCTAATTTATAGCTAAATCTACGTGTTAAATATGTGTTGGTGTCATCCATACTTGCAAGGTATATTCGGTAGCAGAAACATAGAGTGCAAGCGTCTACGTTTTAAGGATGAAAGGATGCTTCTCATTTTTAGCTGACAAGTTTGCAGAGATTATTTTTCTGGTCCTCAGTTTACCTTTTAGTTTTAAACAATGTTCTATGAATGACAAAGTGTGATACAAACTATCTTCAAGGTATTTATAGCAAGTCCAGAGTTTAAAAATTTCATGACACTATTGGATGTTTAGATTTTTAAAAGCAATTCTGTTAGGGACATTAAAGCATTACATCTGACTTTTTCTGAGGTTTGGCTTAAAATTGATTCATAGTCTATTTTTATTGTGTTTAAAGTATGATTTAGATTTTTCTATACTTCAGCAACAAAAGTTTTTGGTTGTGCAACAATATCGATGTATCGTCTACATAATAAAAGTCCTAGTATTTACTGGTATGGGTTGTGTAAATATTATACAGTGTAGGTACCATTACGCTACCCCAAAGGAGACCGTTCTTCTGCGTTTTCCATCTGTTATTTTTACCATTGAATGATACGAAAAATCTTCTGTTGTGTAGGCATACCGGACAATACAAGCCATTGTTGTATTTTTGATCCAAATTTTAGAATTAGTTTTATGCTCAGATCTTTAGTCATGAGCCGTAATATTGTTCATTAGGTATATACGTAGATAGCAGATCCAAGCTCAACACCGTTGAAAGATTCCCTTAGCTGACTGGTTTTGTCCCCTCTCAGTTTAAGTTTTTCTTTTCTTGTTTGCCTATGTTTGACCCTCAATGTGTTTCCTGCACTAGAAATACGTCACATTTGTGTTAACCGCATATGTCTGATAAAGTTAAGTAAAGTAAAGTACCTATCTTTATCTCTGGATATTCCATTCTCTAATGTTTATAGACATAATTAGGATAGTTGGCATTAAAAAGGCCGATTTAGCCGATATTTAAACCCTATAAAATATGGCTAATCTTTTACTTTTTATTAAAAATTTTAATTTCACATACTGTTACTTTTAGACAATATTTCGATCAGATTTGTATAGTAATAAATGTAGTTAATATACCGCCTCTTTGTGAAAAATAAATGAGTTTGTAATATCGGTCACAACTCATATATGGATAATAAGGAAATAAACGGTTAAAATAGGTGTACAAAATTTTAACTACATATATCGGCGCCATTGTTCAGGAGTTGGGTTTATCTCAGAGATCAAAGGTTACGTTACATGCATATTCCAGGTTCTATTTACGTATTTTCATTCCTAAAAAAGTATATTTATAATAAAGCCCTGAAGCTACCTTTAGATTCTATGAAAAGTAGAATCTATGGAAATTAGCAAATTAAAAAATAAAGACATAATTCTGAACGGCCAACTTGAGACAAACAATTCTCCCGTCCTTAACTTATTCAGTTACAAACTATAACGTGTAAACGCATACATCTTTTATTGTTAGATAAAATGAATTTTTATCAAGTAACGGTCGGATCCATCACTTACTAAAAGAGTAGAAAATGACATGCTTATGCTTTAGAGTACGGCTACTTTAGTACAAAGTACCCTTTGCTTTTGCCAATTGCTTTCTCACTTTCTTAGCGATCGGCCTGGCTTTTTCTTATCAATAATGTTCTCGTTCGTTATAGTTACTCTAAGATATTCAGATTTCACTATATGCTTTACATTTGGTTTTATCTAATATAAATTTACAACTATGACGAAATTTTTATAATATTTTATGCATTGATATTAAACTGATATTAAACTGAGGATATAAAAATCAACAATAACACCGATAATGACGTACATAGCGGAAACAAGAGCAGATACGGCGAAAACACAAAGACTGCTAGAAACAACAGAAATGAAAGTCTTACGAAAAATAACAAACTAAACTCTAAGAGAAAGAGTAAGAAGTGAAGAAATACGAGCGAGATGTGGTTTAGAGGAAATAAACGCGTGGACCAAAAGAAAAAAGCGGAATGGAATCAACACTTCGAAAGAATGACAGAAAATAGAATAGTACGAATAGCAAGAGACAAATCGCCAAATGGAAGGAGATCATTGGGACGACCGAGGAAGAATTGGTCAGACAACGTCAATTGAGGCTCAAAACCGAAGTAAAACAGGCATTAAGCCTATTTATAAAGAAGAAAGAAGAAGAAGAAGAAGATATTAAACTGAAGTAGAGCACTTGGTAGATAATATTTATTTGTTTTGAGTATACTTATTTTACAACATAGTACATAAAATAATAAATATTTGTGTGCTCAGTTGTTTGCTCTGAATTGAAGATTTTATCTCAAAATATGACTGTACTTTATACAAATATTATTATTTTCTGAGATACCGGTATAAATATAAATTTTGAATTTCGCAATGATTTTTTAAAATTATTTTTTTGTGACGTTATGTCAGTGTTTAAGAATAATGCTGGGAATAAGGTTAAATAGGTTTTTATATTTTATTTGACGTTTAAATATTTAAATCTGAGTTCATTTTTCGAAAAACTATAAACTTGTGACTAAAAACTATAAACAAATTGCTATATAACAGTACGAGGCAATATTCTTATGCTGTGACAAAATCATCATATTTGCTTTACATTGCCGTTTTTCCTGCCGTATCATATTTTAGCATAGTCTTCTGATTTATTTTATAGACAAGCGGTAATGGATATCCACAATTTGTCTAATAATATTAAGTTTTAAAAACAGCTGTGCTTTTATGCTCATTCGTTTAACTTTTGTAAAGCCACCTGAGTTATAAATAACTACTTTTTTGTATTTTTAGAAGACATACTTCTATCGGGCATATTTTAATGTGTGAATATTAGGGATTTATATAATCTTTTTGTATATATAATTTATTTATTGATTTTACATTTTAGATAAAATTTCATAATTATAGTTCTCTTTCGTTTATTTTCTATAGTAATACATATACAAACCCAATTCGAAATGGAGAAAAACCAGCGAGTTCTAGATTGAACATAGACATTCGTCTCTCTTTCTCCCTATATGTTATATAAAGGTCATCGTCATCATATAGTCAGAACGCAACAAGGTTCTATTACCTTTTCTTCTTTTTGTCTCCTCATTAGTATTGAAAACTCAGCCACGTAAATGACGTAAAAATTTATTTCCCTATTTCTGAAGTGCCTTTCATGGGATAACTTTTTCAAGTCTAGTTCATTTGATTACTTGTAATTGATTTGATAATCCCTAACAAATAAGTTGTTGATTGTAGGTAGGATAGCATGTGATTGAACAGGGATGTGTTGATAAGATGTAGGTAGTCTCATTATTCCTAAATCTGACCATATGTTACTTCCCTCCTTCATTCGTGGACGTCTTAAGGGCATTTTTTTTCTCGATCCTCCCAATTTAGCTTGACAATGCAGTTATTAGAGAGCCTTTGGATATAGCCAGCGCAAGCTTGGCGCAACTTTGGCGTTGAGATTTAGTTTCTTGTACGACGTTGCTACCTTTGTATATGTGTTTGACCTTGGCATTAGTTCCGTTTGGTATTGGTTAGTACTCGGACCTATATAAGTTGGAAAATACTTCCGATGACATTTCTAGCAATCCTGATCTAATTGCTACTTGAGTTTTACTTACATTGTTTTGACAGTGTTCTCGTCACATATCCACACAGTAGCACTGATTTAATTATCTTCTTATATATCCTGATTTTATAGATTCCTATTAGACTTCTGGATATAAAAGTGTTATAAGGGTTATAATATATACATCAGTTAGCTACCTAAATATTCATTTTTATTTCTTATGTGAGAACGTTATCTACGATATACTAAATACTGCAATGTTTTAAAATGATATGGGTTTATTGTAACATTATGCTCTACTCTATATCATCTTTTTTTGCATGTTAAGGGACATTTATTTAGTTTTTTACTGATTATCAGCAAATTTTTTTGGTTCTAATAGCATTATTTTATAGCATTCCAATATTTATTCTATGGATTAAATCTGAATAGCAGATAGATATTCTTCACTTTCTCGGAGAAATAATATTGTTACTAATTTCAAACCTATTTTAATACATGGATACGAGTAATAGCAAACGACTAAAGCAAGTGAGGAAGAACTCCGAATATTTGAAAAGAAAATAATAAGAGACAACGATTTGAACCTTCGTCGAAGCTAGATTTATTTAATTACCAGTCTAATCGCACCTAGTTTTTGTGCTTTTATTTATATCCAGTTAATATTAAAAGTGTAATAAATTGTTGTGATACCGTAAATAACAATGGAGAATAACAATGGAGAAAATCGGTAAGGAATTTTAATCTAATTAGATACTTACTTCAAAACAAGTTCATATTATTTATATAACCTGATGTCATTAAACAACGAAAATGGATGATGTTAATAGTCCAGTGGCGTCGAGGCCTCAAACGTTATTGACATCATATAAAACTTCTTCATATTCTGTAGCGTTAATCAATTCAATTCCAAAATTCCAATATCTACTTGCACTGTGAAAAATTATAGAACCAAGATATATACATTTTTTCATCATGAATTTTAAATCACCGTATTTGTATTTACCTAGCTAGTGAAGAATTCGAAAAAACTGTCATGAAGGCTGACAACGAAAGAATAACTATCAGTCATCAAATAATTTATGCTCGACGCTTAATTACACCAAATGAAAGATTACTGATCTCTAATGTTTGTCCTAGTATTTATCACACTTTCATAGAATATGAACTTAAAAAATTAGGCCTTAATTTATTACCTCCAATTAATTTTTTACGAAGAGGTACAACAAACCCAGTATATAGATATATATTGAGCTTTCCAAGACATACATTTATCTTTCCTTTGAAAGCTACATTAATTCCTCCCTCAATTGTCAGAAACCACGATCAAACATCTAATCGTATTTTCTTATCTTTAGAAAACAGATGTGTTACTATTGTAAAAAATCTGACCATTTTGTAGCAAATTGGTCATTCTGTACAAATCCAAATCAGAACTTTACAACAACAGTGCCAACTACTACTATAAATACAGTAGTTAATACTCTTCCACACATGACGTCCTGATCACATCAGCATCTTTAGCGAAGTCCTTTTCCTTACAATCCTCGACTATACCTACTTAATTAATTATACCAATATTAACTCCATCTCAAATATCACCCTTAACATTATTCCCAAGTTCTCAAACTACATACACAGATAAAAATATAACAACTACCCAGTTATCAACAATACCTAATATTTCACAACCTCATATATCAATCCCAAACTATTCCTCAACACTTGCATAACCTATCAATAAATACTGTAATTTAAAAACTAAAATTGCGTAGCCAAGAAAAAGTAGTCATAACCCAAAGTGCTTTAACAAAGGTGAACGAATTATTAGCGTAACAGCTGTTTTGAAAACTAAATATTATGAGACGAATTGGGATATTGTATTACACAAATTAAACCGCTTGATTATGGTTTGTTTATTAAGGAAAATATGATATGACAGGAAAGACTAATGACTCTATAGCTAATTGCCACATAAATATCAATATAACGCAAATCGTATGATTTTGTATATAAGACAAATAATATTATATTCTAAATTATACCTATAGAGATACAAATAATACAACAAACATAATAAACAACTATTATACAATATAGTAAATATTTATTTAGATAAACGTAAAGGTTAAAACATGTTTTTTAATTCGCGGTAAAAGATTTATTAGAGTTTATTTAGCACATAAGATAAATTCGTAACAAAATTCATATACCAGTAAATGGTACTCGTTAGAGCAGCGAAGTAATTTTAGAAACAGATATGTAGGCTGACCTTACCCCTTGACATACAGCAACCACAAAAGAATCGGCGATAGCGCAAAGGGCAGCTACCCCTTAACCAAGACACGACTCTCTTGTTTGGCAGATAGCACTTGTCTCTTCAACGACTAGGCAGCCTTCACCCCTACTGGATAGAACGACTGTCTTTGATGACTAAGCAGTCTTCATCCTTACTGGATGGAATGATTGTCTTTGATGACTGAGCAGCCTCCACTCTTATTGGATGGAATGACTCTCTGTTAATGGGCTAATTATACGGGGAGAATTAAAACATGAAACATGGACGACGAAAAAAACAAAATAAGAGCCGATTGAGCATCGCAGAAAGAAGAATTATTAGAGAAATATATAAACCTGTTATCGATAATATTACAAATCAATACAGAGTGCGAAACAACCGCGAACTAATTAATTATTATGACCAACTAGATAAAGTAAAAACATAAATAACATCTTATACGTAATACCTTGTAAAAATAATACTGTACATTTTTAAGAACGAACTCCTATTTGAACATTGAAGCGTCAAATAAAATATGTAGTACATAATAAATATTGTGGCATATTTCTTTCATTCTATCCAAAAAATTAAAAAAAAAATAAAGTCAGACATATTGAGATGGATTACTGAATACTATTATAGCATACAAATAGTTTGAGCTACCGGATATTTAAATACATTAAAACTTGGTGTGAACATTTTGGTTAAAAGAATAAATTTGATTTTTATATTACACATGTAGTTGACGTTTCTATCTCCAAATTCTTTTTTAGAGTTCTTTTCTAGACACGTACTAAACAAATTTTGTTTATATTGCAGTTTCTTCTTTTTGTAGATTTAATAGTGATATGAGGAAATCAGTTTGCTACATATACATATGTAGCAATGTGTAGCAATACCAATGAGAAGGTCACGTGGTCGATAAACCCGTCCCATTAGAAAAAGATACAGATATTGCTTTTCGTCAGTTTTCTCTGTCGCATTGCGGAAACGTGAATGTATGGCAGTATTCAGTCTATTTGTACTATATGTCTATGGTTTGCTACATGCATTTTCGCTTTTATCTTCTATGTGACAAAGTTATCAGCGATATCTAAATAGCTCCAATCCTTCAAAAGTATATGGTTTTATTGTTACATTAATGCTCCATTCTATATCATACCTTTTGTCTGTTAATGAACTTTTATTTGGTTTTCTTGTGATTGACTATAACACCGTTTTTTATGCTAAAAGCATTATTCAATATATTATAATGTGTAATTTCTCTGGCTGCTGACGAACAGAAGTTTTTATTAACTTTTCTTTAATATAATTATGTATGCAGATTTGTATTTTGATCTTCTCACGGTGCTAAAGAGCAAATGTAATAGTTTATTGTATTTTTCCATAAGATTTCTAGTTTTTCACAGTGTCATGGCTCCTATTATTTCTTTTCCTACGATTTACATTAATTCATTTAATTATTATTTTTGAAATTTCAAGTTTATACACAGTTTCTTTTGTTCCGCTTATTTATCTAAGATATGTTATTCATTCTTATCTATCTATCTATCTATATAAGTATTTTTACAGCTGTCGCCGCCTTCCTTCTTTCAGCCAACGTCTCCAGTCCTCTCTGTTCTGCCATTCTCCATCTCTAAGGTCTCGTTTTTCCATGGCCTCGTCCACTTCATCCCTCCATGATCTTCGGGGTCTACCTCTTTTTCTCCTTCCTATTGGGCTCCAATCCGAAATCCTTGCTATCCACCTTGTATGATCTGTTCATTCTTATCTATAGATGTGCTTATTCCCTATCAATTATCTATCAATATTTGAAGTCTTTTTTTATTTGTTTTAGTCATTGTAATGATTCGCATCCGTACATAAAAATAGGTCTAAAGCTTGTATTATGCTCTAAACTCCTTCAGTGGTAGTATTACCAACTGCGATTATTGTTCTAAGATATTTAATGTCTTCCATACTTTCGAAATTGAAATTGTTGACTTTAACGTTGTATCTAGATTTACTGACGGTCTCTTATGTTTATGCGCTGGTATTTGGTTTTCACTTCGTTGATTTTACTTGAAACTTTTTTCGTGCTCTCTGGACTTTGTTCAGTATGTCGTTTACATATTTATAGATGTAATTATCAGCATAACTAGGAGCTGCTTTGTACCTTGGGCCGTTAATGGATTACATCGTAAATCGGCGCTGTTTCTATTTTAATAAATTGTTCTTTAATTTTTTGACTATTTAAATCGAGAATCTGTATTTTATTCGACTGTTTATTAAGGCAGAGTTTCTTGGTGCCAATTTCTCTCTCAAGGTTTTGTTTCCCGTATCAATATTACAACAATTTTGCTGGATGGCGACATAGGAAACCCGTTGGTATGTACATACTGTTTCGATATCTTTTTGTCTCGTTATAAAGTGAATATTAGTTTATTAGGAAATATGATATTGTCTAATAATAGTTAAGTTGTTTTGCTTTGCTTTCTCAGACTGCCACCGTCGTACCTTCTGGTATTTGATATTTTAACCGTCAAGCAACAATTCCTATATGCATTAACTTAATGCTGATATCCTGCTTCCCCAATCCAGTTAGCAGTCCCGAAACCAATAAAATTGCTACATTCAAGTTTTCTATTAAGCTGCCCAGAACTATAGGTACGCCTTATTATCTTACTGATGTTAGTGCTGCCCCTTATAAGTGAATAAAATATGAAAGGAAGGTTTTGGTAATTTAATAAGATCCTTGTGTTACAATATAACGTCTCCGAGAAAGTAAAGTAATATCAAAAAGCTATTCGGATTTAATCCATAGCTAAAATATTAGAATGCTATAAAATAATGCTATATATTAGCATTAATAAGTTTATAATGGATACTAAAGTTTGAAAATAATTAGAGCAAGTAATTTAAATTATCAAAGTGCTTATTAAACATAAAAATAAAATAAAATTATATTAACAATTTATATTATAATATATTTAAAAACAGTAGCCAAATATTCTTGGAATTCCTCGATGACTAACCTGGTGGATATTTAAATAGATTTTAAGTTCTAAAATGTACCTGCTCTAAAATTTGAAAATCTACGACTAATACAACTACTGGCAACATCGCAGGAGCTTAGTTGTGTACGCTAAAAGCTGTATACGGATCCCAAAAATGTTTTATCCAGTTACGTATATATATATATATATATATATATATATATATATATATATATATATATATATATATATATATGTATATATATATATATATATATACATATATATTTCCTTGATCCTTGATATATATATATTGAGTATATATATATATATATATATATATATATATATTGAGTATATATATATATATATATGTATATATATATATATATATATATATATATATATATATATATTTCCTTGATCCTAATGTTGAAGAGCCTTATATTTTCTGTGATTCGTGCTCGGGGCAAAACAAAAACAGTGCTATATTCAAGTTTTGCCACTTTTTGGTCAGTAATCTAAAGACTTCAGCTGATAAAAAGAACATACCCTATTCGTCGATACTCATAACTTGAGTGTAACAAAAATACAGCTTTGATAAAAAAAGAAGTCTAGGTGTGAGATTCCGGGTGATTGGTGCCATGAAGTTGAGTGTTCCAGACTTAAGCCTACACCTTTTATAGTCGTAAGAGTAGAAGATGAGCCCACGATTATTAAGTCTTGGACAGAGTTCTTAGAATTCGTCTATGAAAAGAAACTGTCCTTCCCAACCATACCTGTTCGAGAAATTTTGTTTGAAAACCTATATACAGTCTTAATAAGTCTCAGAATATATTTTAACCGCGCATGGGAGCAAGTGCCTTTGAAAAAGGCTTCAAAAAGGCTTCTTCTCATTGAGAGAAAAACAGTTCTATCAAGCCCAAAATGAAGAGAAGAGAAAACTGGTTATAGAACAAATCAAAAACTTAAAAGTAGACGAGATGCTACTACCTGATTCTGCTTATACAGATTGGTGTTCAATATCAGTCTAACAATCAACTAAAAAATAATTTTCTATAAAGTTAAAAAAAAATTACTCAGGTGAATGTTTTGAAAAATCTGAATCTTTAACACTTTCTGCACCGTTTCTATTTTTTTACAGAGTTGCTGCCTATTTCCGTGGAGAAGTTCAACGACCTCCAATCTCTCAAAAATTTTTGTAGCATTAAAGCTAAGGCCTATTATGAAAAACTTACAGCCAAAAACAAGAAATAAACCACGACAATGTATTGAACTAACTGGAAAACTAGAATTATTTATTGTAAATTTTTTTTATGGCAATGTTTCGTTTGATTCTTTTTGCAGTAAAAATATATTTACTCTATTTCTGTTCTATTTTAGACAAAAAGTAGACAATCATGATTTTACAGGAAAAGAACTTGGTAAGTCCTTCTTTACAGGGGAAAAACTTGTTAAGTCCATGTAGATAAATAAAAAACAATGAATACCATTAATATGCAGTATAAATTAAAAAAAAAAACTAAAACGTAAACCAACAACCAATATATCAATTTTTTTATCACTAATTAATTGTAAGATTTATTTTAACATAATCACAGAGTTTTCAACTTTAAAAATGTTCTCCTGAACAAAACCAAAAATGTGACTTATCAAGTTATTTCCCTTTGGTCTTCAATCCTAATAATATTATGACTATTGTTCTGAAGAACAGTGTACATTATTTCATATTTTAATTTGTATACTATAGGTTGGCTACGATCCGATAGATGGCGATGCTGATAATATGATTTAAAATAAAATACTTAATATTAAAATAAAATACCTAATATGTATTTGTTATAAGTTTTCATTAGAAGTAATGTTTATTATAAAAGTTATCGTAGAATTGTAAAGATGTGCAAAAATAATGAGTTCAATTATTAACCTTTGAGCAGTTGGCTAACCAACCAATTTGTTTCTGGTAGAAGTTTTGTGCAGCCTGTTTGACGAATAATCCATAATTAATTTATATTGCAAGCATGTATTTATATGCTGCTAAACAATAGTGAAGGTGTTGTAACAGTAAAGGAAATTAAACACATTATTTGTAAATGCAGTATCAATTTGAGTTTATTATGGCAAATATATACTGCTGTTATAAGATAACTTACTAATAGCGATTGATGGAGTATGAAAGGCCAAAGAAAATTGGTTAAAATCTCAGTGTGAAGAGATAAAGTTGTTGGAACAAAAACGGGATAATTTTTAATATACATAAAAATCCTGCAATCATTTTCAGACCATCAGCTTAAAGTTATTTCTAAAAATCATACATCAAAGGATATACAGTGTTAAAGGGGTTGTATTGTTGTATATTTCCTACATATGCACCTACAAAAACGTTGTTCAAAATAAAATGTTGTATCTAGATGTCACCTTTTAAAGTCAAAAATAATATTTTTTGACAAAAATATATTCAAAAGACGAAGCAAAAAAAAACACGAATCCTTTCGACAACATTGTTCTATAACTTTTTTTCTACGCAGTTTTAAGTATATGCAATGGTATATTATCACGAAATAAAATACATTTATCTTTACAATTAACTACAGCGGAACGTTCTAGCTCTAACTTAAGCAAGATACGATTCTTCAAAGTTTTCTACTTTAGACGATTTTTGCTATTTACGGCAAAATGAAAAAATACACAAAAAATCTGCATTCTTCACTTTTAAAACCCATAATGAATTTTGGAGAATAAATTAAATGAATACTAAAATTGTTGTTTTGCATTTAATTATTAAATATTTAGGAACCAGTTCTCACATTTTAAACAAGTATTCAAAATGTGCTCCATCTACTTCTTGATAGCAATACATGCTATTGCTAAACCTTTTTAGTACTCGTTCAAATCCGTCGAAGGAAATTGCTCTACATTATTCAACAATTCGTTGTTTCAAAATGTCAATAGGTACTGTCGGGTGCTGTGCGTAAACCTTAAATTTCAAGTATCTCTACAGAAAAAATCTAATGATGTGAGGTCAGGCGACCGAGCTGGCTATTCTATCGAACCTCGTCGTCCAACCCATCGACCACGATAATCCTTACCTAGGTAATGTCGTACGGCACCATAATAGTGTCCAGGAGTACCATCTTGTTAAAACAAGATTGTAAATGTTCAGATACACCGGTTAAGTTAGCATTGAGAAAAAGAGGCCCAATTATGTGATTTCCCAAAATACCTGTCCAAGCATTTACTTTTTCTGGAAATTGAGTATGTTTTTCGTGAGAGACGTGAGGATTTGTGTCACTCCACCATCTCACGTTGTGTGTATTAATTTATTTATTTATTTAGCGTATGGCTACATCACCACAGGTTCATGTATATATATATATATATATATATATATATATATATATATATATATATATATATATATATATATATATATTTATATAAATATTATTCTACAAACAAACATCTAGATTATAAATATATTCGATTGACTCTTTTGTAGCAGCCAGGAAATCCGAAGGGTTGCCGTTATAGAGTATCTAATCGGGCATTCCTCTACCATGTGTTTTACTGTTTGCCTTTCGGCGCCGCAGTCGCAATTTGGTGATTGTATTTTTCCCCATCTAAAAAGTGAGTCGGAACATCTGCCACAGTTCGTCCTTATTCTATTGAGTGTGGTCCAGATTCATCTCGGTTGGTTGAAGCCCTCAGGTTTGCTTGTAATACATGGCATGTTCCAGTTAGCTGGTGCAGCGTTATTCTCCCATTGTTCTCTCTACCGTTCAGTTACATTAAAGTTTTGATCTACTAGCCTTTTTGCTATTTTTAGAGGCGGGTGTCTTGAACGAAGCCTATTTATGTCTCTGGCGGAAGTTCCGACATGGGAGCGGAGCTCAGGATCAGTATTGATTTTTGTAAATTCTCTGACAAGGGTATGTTCCCGGAGGATGGGTGGTGGAGCTATATGACTCAAAGCTGGTAAGCAGTAAGTGGGCGTGGCCTTGATTGTGCCCGATATAGTTTGCATGGCTTGGTTGAGTTGAACATCAACACGGTGAGTATGTGGACTGTTTATCCATACTGGTGCACAGTATTCCGCTACGGGGTATACCAGTCCTAATGATGTCGATCTAAGTGTGGGTGCTGAGGAGCCCGATGTAGTGCCGCAGAGCTTTTGCAGGATGTTGTTACGAGTTCGGAGTTTTGCAGCAGTCTTAGTAAGATGCTCTTTAAAGTTCAGCGTTCTGTCAAGTGTAACACCTAAGTATTTTGGGTGTTTATTATATTTAAGGAGTCTATCCCCAAAATGGATTTGAGGTTGATAGTTGGCCATCTTGTTGTACAAATGAAAGCAGGGCACTTCTGTCTTAGTTGGATTGGATTGCAATCTCCATTTGCGGAAATAATTCCCTAGGGCATTTAAATCGTTTGTTAGAATGAGTTCAGTGACCTCGAATTCTTTATGACTTGCGGCAAGCGTCCAGTCGTCTGCGTATCCAAACTTTTTTGATGTGGTTTCTGGCATGTCTGCTATGTAGAGGCTGAAAAGCATCGGAGCCAGCACGGATCCTTGTGGAAGTCCATTATTCAGTTTTCTTTGGGTACTAGTCTTATCTCCCAATATAACTTTAAAGCATCTGTTGGATAGCATGGCGTTAATAACCTTAGTGGTCTTTCTGCATGGGATTATTCGCATTAATTTATATATTGCCCCTTGTCGCCACACAGTGTCGTAAGCAGCAGATAGATCGATGAAGACAGCGGTTGTTTTTAATTGCTTTTGAAAGTTTGATTCCACATAATTGGTCAGTGCGAGTACCTGGTCTGTGCAGCTGCGGTTTGGCCGAAATCCTGCCTGTTCCACTGGTAAGTGTTGGAATATGGTTTTGTTGATTCTATTATACAACAGTCTTTGTTAATTTGAAATTACCAAAAAATGAAGCACTTTTCATAGAAAACTCATGAAAACTTTTGTCAAGTGTTTAAAAAATATTTATTTTTGTTTTTTAAAAAAGTTTCTAACATTAAACCTAAGCGAGTTACGCTCAAAATAAAGTGGGCCATTTTTTTGGCTAAAAAATTTTGAACATCACCCACTAATTAGCACCCCAAATGAAATTAATCTCATTACCTCTTCAGAATTTACTTATAATATTTATATAATACGTTATTTTGACCGATTCAAAGTGCTTCTTTTTGAACAAAATTGCTTTTAAAGTAAAAGCAAATTTTTGAAATTTTGATAAAAATCTTGAAGATCTAAAAATTTTGTAAAAAATATAGATTTTACTTTTCTAAACATTTTTATTTTTTTTTGTTTTTCTGTATGACAAAGTTGGTTAAGATATGGCTGTTTAAAGTTTGCATACACTCGTAATTAGTGACTCGTTCAAGCCATTTCAACTAGAACCTTTACAAAATTAGGGGTTTAAAAAAATTAATTTAATTAATCTTATTGCCTTTAAAAAACCTAAAAATGGTTTTTGATTAAAATAATTATTTTATTTATGGTTATTGATATAAATAGGTTATAATTAGGTATAAAGTTGTTATAAGTGTAATTTGTGCGAATATGTTAAAAAATCCAACCTTACGTATAAGTTGTAGTCTATGTGACACACAACTTTTGTGAGAAAATGGGTTTTGTGAGAAAATATATTGTATAAAATATGTAAATTTATATTGTAACACATTTTTTTGTTATAAATAAACTCTATTATTATCCAAATTTAGCCATACGGCTCACACTCCCTCCTTTTTCTAAGGGGAAAATTCACTCATCCCTGTAATGTAAGCGTAGCAAGTGAGTGAGAAGTTGAATTAAATGGTTAAGTAGCATAGAAAAGATAATAATTATTCGAGATAATTATTATATATTCCAAATCAAATAAGGGATAATTATTACAGTAAAATTTTCATTTTTAAATCCCACAAATAAATTGACCTAGTTATTGCATTGTTTGTTAATTGTTTAAACATAGAAAAGCACGTCAAACAAAAAACTGTTATTGTAATGCAATATAGGACCCACAATTCAACGAAAACACAACCTTGGACTATAACCGGTCAATGAGGACACCATTCGATAAAAACTAGAAAACGGGGACAGCCAAGTTAGTAGTCAGTCATTAGTAGTGAGACGGCGGGCGTCCAGGCATCAGTTGCCGCCCCGGGTACTCTCGACGCGGGAGCGTCGGGTACGAGTAGCTAGTAATGGGCAGTCAGTAATAGCGGGCCACCGTGACTGGGACGCGACAGCGTCCCGTACGCGAACAGTACGAGACAATCGGTGATTCTCCGGGGGCCGCGTATCATCTGACATAGTATCGCGTGTAGTCCGGTTATTGTGGCAGCTCGAAAGTTCGCAACCCTCAACTGACCGAGTTCCAGAAGACTGAACGTGTCGTGGTTGAAGCCCTGATATACACATAAGGTAACAGATTTCTTGTACTAACCTGTGTAATTATATTAGTACCACTGTCAACTCTTCACTATCTTGCTACATCGTCTCCCGACGCGCAGAATAACGTGTTAACGATTGTATTAGTAACTTCAGGGTAGATTCAATATATTGTTGACTCTAATTTGGTTTTTTTAATGTTCCTTTCGTCCGACTCACTAGAGACTAGGAGAACACGAGATTCTGCGTATGCATATCTCCGGCTTCAAAAGTAAGCCCATAACCTCTACTCTTTACAGGACCTGAGACCTAGGAGTCCTTACCCCTATCCCGAAATCCCTTATCTTCTCGTAAATCCGCGAAGACGAGCCAGCCCTCCAGACCAGTGTGACCAGTATTCCTTGCAGCCGCTCGCAGGGTTAGCATCCCTTGAGGATCTATTGTGTATTTCATTTGGTGACAGCGTTTTCCTTACCTTCACATAACGCTCCCATTCATTATTCATTTACAGTGGTGACAGCGGAGTCGCCTCATTTATTACATCCCCGATACCTACGGTATCAAAAGGATTGAGCTCTGGTGGGACTCTTTTCGTGTTATCGAGACCTAGGTGACTTGGTATGTCAAGTCTGTTCGTACACATCTGGATGTCGCGAGGAGTACAGCTTTCTGTATGGCCTTATAAAGATGTTCATTTAGACTCTGTTTTATGTTCCCTAGGAAGTTTTTGGTAATAACAACAGTAGTAGATAGAATAATAGGTACTGTCTGGGTACTTTCCATTATAGAAAGGGTATTATATTATATTACAGGGTATTTCTAGATCTGTGTACTTGGCGATCTTTTCGTTGTGATTAATACGTAAATTATTGATGTTGGGTATCGCCACATAAATAAGTGTTGTTTGCCTAGTAAGTTTATTAACTAGTATGAGATCCGGACAACTATATATGTAGTTGTCATTTTCAAGAATTCTGTCAGGGACGTATTGATAATAAGGAAGATGGTCAGTTTGGAGAAGTCCCAGTTTGTCAGCTAGTTTTTGGTGGATAATCTTTCCTACTGAGTTATGTAGTTCTTTATAATCAGTACCGACAAATGCCTGGCAGCCACCAGTAAGATGTTGGATGGTTTCTTGGGCTTGGCATTCATATCGGCATTTATCATTTTGGACTTGAGGATCTTTAACAATATATTTCAGGTAATTTTTAGTTGGAATAACCTGATCCTGAATGGCAAGTAGGAAACCATCAGTCTCGGAAAACATCTTTCCTGATGTCAACCAATAGTTCGACACTGTATTGTCGACATATTCTTGGTTGATTTCATTGAGATATCGCCCATGCAGAGGTTTACTCATCCAGGTGCGCATTTTTTCTTGCTGAGTCAGTTGGTTTATACGCATTTCTTGTTTTTTAGTTTAAGCGGCGTCATATCATCTTCTTCTTCTTCACGTGCTCTCTCCGCTACGGAGTTTGGCAATAATCATTGCTATTCGTATCTTTGAAGCTGTTGCTTTAGATTTGTTGTTAGATGTGCACTGGAACCAGTCTCTTAAATTGCGCAGCCAAGATATATGTCGTCTCCCCACGCTTCGTTTACCCTGAATCTTTCCTTGGATAATTAACTGGAGCAATCGGTACTTTTTACCTCTCATCACATGACCAAAATATTCCAACTTTCTTCTCTTGATTGTGATCAACAGCTCACGTTCTTTGTTCATTCTTCGAAGAACTACACTATTTTTTATTTTATCTGTCCAAGGTATTTTCGAAATTCTTCTATATATCCACATTAAGGCCTCTAGTTTATCGATATTGCTCTTGTTTAAAGTCCAAGTCTCTACTCCGTACAGCAGTATTGAAAATATGTAGCATCTAACCAATCTCATTTTCAGGTTTAAGTTAATGTCATGACTTTCCAGAATGTCCTTCATATTTATAAAAGCAGCTCGAGCCTTTCCAATTCCGTATCATCTACTGCGCAAATTGCTCGATGTAAAATAGATGTCTCAGCCTGTACCTGAAAATAAGTTCTTAAATTAGCAATTTGTTTATCCAATTGCTCACCTATATCCATAAGTCCTCTTACTCCTTGATACCGCGGTAATGTTGTTCTCTTTACTGCACTGCGTGGATGATGTTTTTGCGCCTTTGTGAGAAGTGTTCTTACTTTCCGCTGAAGCCCCTTTATATCATTAGTTATTGACCACTTTATAATACCAAATGAGTAGCTTAGTGTTAACTCTATTAAAATTTATATGATTATTAATGAAAAAAAATACTACATCTATTCGAATTTCTTCATAAGGGGTGGATTTTATGAGAGTAGAAATTATATGGTAAAAAATTAAAACAGTAAAGAAATCGAAATTTAATGTCACTGTATAATAAGATAATTCCAAATTGCTTAAATTTACAATTATACGATTTTTTCTGTAGTTTTTATCACTAAAAATAAAAAGCAACCAATGGCATAAGTCCAATTTTGAAGTAGAGAACCTAAATCCGAATTTTCATGCAAATCCGTTGAGACAAGGTATTCAATGGGATTGTTTTAATTATAACTATTCTAGGGGGAGAGATTTAGGGGTTAAACTGTGACAAAATCTTAAATTGTGCTGTTTAATGATATTTGACATTAAGCGACTTCATTAGAAGATTATTTAAATCAATTACCCGCTTTAATTTAAAATTATACGATTTCTTTTTAGCAGGGGTAGTCTTCACCCGTAAAAATAAAAGGCAAACAACGGTACAAGTCCAATAGTGAAGTGGTGGCTTAATCCAACATCATCCAGCATCAAGAGTACACTGCTGAACATAGGCCTCTTCCTCATATTTCCAACCCCGTCTATCTTGCGCCGCTCTTATTCAGTTTTTATTAAGTCTTCTTAAATCGTCAGTCCATCTTGTAGGTGGTCGACCGAAGCTTCTTTTGTCTTCCTTTGGCCTCCATTCCAATAACCTCTTTGTCCATCGCCCATCTGTCATTCTTGCTATGTGTCCTGCCCATCTCCATTTTAGTCTGGCTATCTTCTCGATGATGTCAGTCAGTCCGGTTCTTCTCCTGATGTCTTCGTTGGTTATTCTGTCTCGCAGAGTTATTCCTAACATGGAGCGCTCCATTCTTCTCTGCGTGACTCTCAGTTTGGTAGCTGCTGCTTTTGTTAAGGTAAGTGTTTCTGCTCCGTACGTCAAGACTGGGAGGACGCACTGATGAAATACCTGTCTCTTTAGGCATGTGGGAAGCTCACTTTTAAAAGTTTCTCTCAGTCTTTCAAATGCTGCCCACCCAAGGCTGATTCTTCTCTTCAGTTCATGAGTCTGGTTATCCCTGCCAATCATAATTTCATGTCCCAGGTATTTATATCTATCTACGAGTTCTATTTCTTTCCCACCAATACTGATGTTCTGGTTGGCTACCAAATTGGACATGATTTTTGTTTTCGAGATATTTATATTTAAACCTACATTTTCTGTAGCCACAACGAGTTCCTGTACCATCTTTCTTGCCATACCTAGGCGAGACAATCTCTTCAGCTATTATAAGTATATCATCGGCGAAACGTAAGTTGTTTAGATATTCTCCATCTATTTTTATTCCCTTTGTCATCCAATCCAAATTCTTAAAAGCATGTTCTAGCACCGTATTAAAAAGTTTAGGTGACATTTCTAAAAAGTTTAGGTGACATTGGGTATCCTTGTCTAACCCCCCATTCTATTTTTATGCGATTACTGTTAGTATGTAATCTGACAGTGGTTGTTGCCTGCAGGTATATTTTGTACAATAATTTAGTATATCTATAGCCTGCATTCTTTAAGCGCCTGCAATATTTTACAGGCTTAATCCAAATTTTCATGTAATTCGGTGGTGACATGGAAAATTACACTGTATCGCCGTATTTCACGTTCATTTACTGGCCTGATAGATAATACCATTTCGGTAAAATTCAACATACTGTGAATATTGTGAATTTAACAGTGAAGGAGATGAAAAATTGATGATCATAACATGCTGGAAGTACATGGGACTAAAAGAAAAATTGATATGAAAAAGTTAGAGAACGTGAGATTTCTTTAATTTTTGTAATATTACATTCATTATAAGTCATTAGCGAATTCTATTCTCCTTGTAATCTTGTAATAATTGTTTACCGATTTTTTGCAGATAAATATACCTAATGAAGAAATTAAAAAATATTTCGTTATTTGTTGCGTTTTAAAACAGTTTTAATGAACATAAACTATAAGCACTGCACTAAAAAGCGAGTTAATTATTGTAAGTTATGACATAGATGTACGTCTATTTAAAATAACATACACTGCTTTATTTCCCAAGAATTTTTCATTTGGAATTACCGTAAAGAAAGTAAGTAGCTAAGTTTTTTCTTATGTTATTACTTAACAGCATTCTCATAATTATGCATGAAAATTTTGAAGAGATACCTTCTTACACAATTGTTCTATTGTTTTCTTCTTAGTCTAACGTGTTGGATAACAACATTTGATATATTTCACTGATATTTCGTTTTAAGACATTGTTCACAAAATATGTGAGAAAAAAATTAGTTTGTTTCCTTCAGAGTTAAAAAATACTTTCTCGCAAAATTACAGATATTTAAAAAATGTATAATTATACTAAAAATACATCAACTTGATATTTACAGATTTTTGTTTTCAAGAAAGAGAATAAACTATGCCGCATTTCTACAGGCTAAGAGGGTAGGCTGATTATATATTCCACACGAAAATTATCTCTTACAAAGTAATCCGAGTAATTTCACCAGTAAATACTAAAATTCTAATTCCAAAGCAGATGTTTGTATTTTCTGACATACCTCCTCGTTTGAGCACAAAATAGAATAGAGTATTTATAATACAGTTTAAATACTTTTTAAAATAAAATATGTACTACTAAAGGATATAGACAGTGCCTGATAAAGGGGCGGGCAAACTGGACGACCGCCAGGGGTCGCCCATTGTAAATTAACATTACAATCTACCCAAAAATAAAGAATAATAAGTAATTTATTGTGAATAGTTTAATTAAAACGTATCTAAGTTAAAAGCAATAAAATAATAAAACACAATCACAACTACATATTAAATAGTAAGGTATAATTTAAAATACAGTTGGTTTTATTTTTTTTATTGTATAGGTAATGGCTTTGGCATAGCCAATTAGCCAGACTATTTGTGGTAGTTACAATTTTTATCTTTACTACCTAAGCTTATTTATAATATAAATTTACATGAAGTAATATCTTCGTATACACATTCAATTTTTGACATATTTACAATTTTTAATTTGAATACCTGAAACTAATTATAATTTAAATTTACAGGACGTTATGTATTCGTAGATATATTTTAATATCTGCTTATTATTTGAAAAAATAATTGTATTCAAATTGACAGGCAATGGCCAATTTAGCTCAATTAGTTTTTCATACCTCATTTTGATACTTTGTCTGTACTGTCCACACTCCAATATAAGGTACTACATATCTCCCACTTTACCGCAGGAGCAATATGGGTTATCAGTTATACCTATGCTGTGTTTGTATGCAGGAGTGAGTGCGTGGTTCGTGGTTTGATCTCATTCTATTTATTGTTTTTATAAATAACCTATTGGTCTCATATTTGAACCACCTCTCATTGGGCATTAGTGGTTGGCAAGCTCTAAAGTTTATTCCAATCGTACTTTGGTTGTATAAACGTTGCCATCTTTGCTTGCAGTTGTTTCTACTGATATTATCTATGGCTGCTACTGGAAGAAGTATGTTGTTTATATTATGTTTGGTTCAAGCTGCAGATTTAGCTAATTTGTCGACTTCTTCATTTCCTAATATTCCAGAGTGCCTTTTACCCAACAAATAATAATCGAGCTACCTGCGGAAATAATACCATAATGTAACCTCTTTATTTCTACCTCAATATGGTTTAGGTTTTTGTGGTTTTTATAGAAGTGAGTTTGTCCATAATGCTTCTACAATCAGTCAGAATGATATAATTATTTATACCAATAGAGGCTATATATTTAACGCAAGTAATAAAGCTGATAGTTCGGCAATATATATTGACGCTTCATTGGGCAATCGACATGATTCTTTGTAATCAGAATTCCAGTGATATATTGCACAATCCGTTATATTTTGAATTTTAGAGCCGTCAGTAAAAATATATTGAAATGCAGGCCACTTATCTTTGATTATTTTGTTGATCATACTTCCTGGGAGATTTGAATCCATATAATATATTATGTTTCTATTATCTTAGAGAAGAGAGTCTTAAAAGGTTGTGTATAAATTGGTGTTATTTTCTTTTGATACAAGTTTTTTCAAATATTGTCAATATAGCTTCCAACGTATATAGGAGTTTTTTTGTTACGCCAATATTTATGGCTTAAGTCTAATATATTCAAGTTACGAATATTTTTTAAATAGCTAAAGTTTTTTGATATAGCCCTAGCTTCAAACTTATCTGTATAAAAATGTCTGCGGAGTGTAAGGGGTGGCTCTTTAGCTTCAATTTCAATAATACTAATAGGAGTAGATTTTAAGTAACCAAGACATAGCCTCAAACATTTATTCTTTTGGGTTTCAATTTTATTAAGATGTCCTGTTGACGCAGACCCATATAGTTGAGCGATAAAATAGCAATGCAATATTCGGGTCAGCTCCCAGCTGGTTTTACAAAATGCTCTAAGGATATTCATGGAGTTTTCCGATTTTTTTATAATAGAATGAATTTGATCCTTCCATAACAGTTTACGATACAAATATGTGCCTAGATATTTTACACAATTTTTGATTGGAAATTGTATTTTTCCTAATTTAAAGTTACAGGAGGTATACAACACAATACCATCTGCAAACTGCAATATATTAGAGTGTGGAGGTACCATCTGTTCTAAATCTATATTGTACAATGAAAAGAGAAGTACACTTAAAATACTACCCTGTGGTATACCTATATTCGTTAGCCTTGGCGCTAAAAGTATATCTCATTTATTTTTAGTCCATCTATTCTTGTACAAGGATAAAATTAAATCTGAAATTTTAACTGACATTCCAAGATATATTCCAAGATAATTTATGTTATCAAATGCAGAGGTTACATCTATAAATGTTGCAGCTGTTGATTCTTGATTTGTGAAATTGACCTGAACAGAGGAAACTAGTGAAGTGAGAGCATCCTGTGTAGACCTGCATTTTCGAAAGCCATATTGAGATTTGAAAAGGATATCTTCGTGTTCAAGCCAGTATTCAAGCCCATTTTTGGTTAATCTCTCCAGAGTTTTCAGCATACAAGAGCTTAAAGATATAGGTGTGTAAGACTCAACGTTGTTATTTGGCTTTCCTGGCTTCTTTATAGGCAATACAATATAGTCCTTCCATGTTTTGGGAATTAAATTCTCATTTTGCCATATATTGTTAAAAATTTGAAATAATAATGATTTGTATTCTGTGTGTAAAAAATATAACATAGAATATGATCTACAGTACATTCCTGGAGACGAACTATTATTTTGTTTGGAAATGGTGACTGTAGCTTCGTTTATTTGATTTGGTAACCAAGGAGGTGAGATTTTCAAGTGGAAATCTTCTATCCATGCAGCGTCGCAGTTTATAGTAAGTTTATTGGACTGTTTTCAGTTTTTGTAGCGATGTACTTTCTTAAAGACGTTGCTGATTGGACTGTGGGAGTTAAAGCTTTCGCAGTAGTTTATCCAACATTGTTTTTTTCTATTTTTAAAAATTTTCTTGACTAATGCATCTAATTTTTTGTATTCAATTAAATTATGAATATTGTAATTTGTTTTGTAACGTCTATAGGCTGCTTTTACGGTTATTTGCAGCTGTTTTGCAGTTATTATCCTACCATGGTTTTGGAATCTTTTCTGTAGGATATTTTTTTTATTTTTTGATACTTTTGGAATAGCAATAGATGCGCATCTGTTTATTTCATTAACTAATTCCTCATAAGTTTGAGGAAGTTTTTCTGAAGAAAAGTTGGATGAACACAAATTCGAATTTGCTTTACTTAGATTCCATCTTTTTTTGTATATTGTTACCAGGTGGCGTCGCTCGTTTGGAATTTTCTAAGGCGATGGTCAAAGGTAGATGGTCAGAACCATGTGGATCTTGAATAACAGACCAAGTTAATTTAGATATAATGTTCTGGGTGCAAATTGTTATGTCGATTGCTGATGGACTGGAACTCAGTGCAAGGGTTGCAGAACCATCATTTAAGTATAATATATTACATTGTTCTATCCTTTTGTATATTTGAATACCATTTGTTCTTATGGGCTTGCCTTCGCTTTGCATATAAGCAGTTTGTTATCCAATGTTAATTTAGAGTTTCGACCAATCAACCAGTACATATATCTAAATTTAACGCCCAGTTGTTTTCTTTTGGTAAAGATGTGATTCTGCCAGGTTAGTCGTTTGTCAAGATGGATACCTAAGTATTTTGTGTCTTCGCCTTACTTAATTACTTGCCATTGAGTGTGACAGGAGGGCATTTACCACGTTTCATTGTGAATGTTACATATGTTGACTTGGTCTCATTTACTCTAATCTTAAATAAAACAGGTTTCTGTTTTATTTAGGATTTCTTATAAATTTTCTGATGCTTTTCACATATTGAAGTGGACTTTGTTTATGCCTGCTGGCATATTTGGTAAATATTTGTCCTACTGCATCCATCTTTAGATCTCGGTGGATGCAGCTGTTTTGTACGTACCTTGGAGCATCAACGCTGCTCCTTAGTACCCTATCTTAAAACCTCTATATTACTTCAGTGTTGTTTTTACTGGCGCCATTCCCAGAGCTCTGCGCCATATGTCCATACTGGTCTTAATATTTGTTTGTAAATCAGTAGTTTGTTATCAATGGATAGTTTAGAATTTCTTCCAAGCACTCAGTTCATCTTTCTAAATTTTATATTGAGTTTTTCTCTCTTCTGTTTAATGTCTACTTTCCAACCCAGTCTCTTATCCAAATGTAACAACAGGTATTTTGAATTTGCAATAGGGAAATGAAAGTGATCTATTGTAATAGGCTAATATAATTCTCCATTTAGGCTTTATAACTGATGCACGCATTTCACACTCTAAATTGTAATTTAAACTTTTTTTTGTCCAGTGATAGACTTTATTCACTGAGATCTACAGTTATCTTGAAGCTTCTGTTTAAAATGTAAGATTCCAATATTTTTTTATCTTATTTTTTAAATCAGTAAATGACAAGTGGGACCCAGAAGTAGAGATTAAGATCCGAATTAAAATAGCAAGATCCAAATTCATCAAAATGAGAAAGCTTTTAAGCAACCGCAACCTAAGCATTAACCTCCGATGGCGCGCCACGAAATGCTACGTACTCTCTACGCTACTTTACGGCGTAGAAGGGTGGACGTTAACAGCAGCAACTATAAAGAAGTTAGCGGCTCTAGAAATGTGGCTGTATCGACGCATACTGAGAATACCTTGGACAGACAGAGTGACCAACACAGAGGTATTAAGACGAATGGGTAAAGAGGTGGAATTGTTAACAACTCTTAAAAGGAGGAAAGCGTCATACCTGGGCCATGTGTTCCGTAATGATAAGTACAGTCTGCTACAGCTTATCGTGGAAGGCAAGATTGAAGGTAGAAGAGGTTTGGGCAGAAAGAAGAAATCCTGACTGAGAAACTTGAGAGAATGGTTTCAAATACTAGAAGCTGCGAACATAATTCATGCGGCACAAAACAGAGAAACCTATCGTATGATGGTCGCCAACCTTCGGTAGAAGACGGCACATAAAGAAGAAGAAGATTTTTTAAATACATATTTACAATCTACTCATAAACAATACATTGAGTCATTAGTCATTATCATGATCATCATCATCATCGGTGCTACAGCCCTATAAAAGAGCCTCGACCTGCCCAAGTCTATTGCGCCAGTCAGTTCTATCTGCCAGTTGCTAGTTTGCTGCGCCTATTTTTCTACCATCCTCATCTATACCATCTCTCCATCTGAGTTTTGGCCTACCCCTACTTCTACTTCCCACAGGTTGTGACATAAGGATTCTTCTAGGAGGGTTGTTCTGCTGTGATCTTGCCAGATGTCCTGCCCATCTTAGTCTTCGTATTTTTATAAGAGATACTACGTCTTTACCACCAAATATATATTTATATCTGTGATATATCTCGTAGTTGTACCTCCTTCTCCAAACACCATTTTCACAGATGCCACCGAATATTCTTCTCAGGATCCTTCGTTCAAATATAAGCAGGAGGTTTTCATCTGCCTTGGAAATGGTCCATGTCTCCGATCCATATGTCAACACTGGTTGTATAAGGGTTTTGTATATGGTTATTTTTGTTTTTTGGCTTAAGTTTCTGCTTCTCATATGTCTACTCAATCTAAAATAGCATTTGTTTGCTAGGATTATTCTTCGCTTGATTTCTTCCATCATGACGTTCTCCTTGGTGATCAGTGAGCCTAAGTATGTGAATTTGTCCACCACTTCAAAGGTAGAGTTATCAACAGTTAATTGGTGGCCGGTGTTTCTGGCTCTATGTTGGGTGTTGATGCCATTATCTTAGTTTTGTCCTCACTTACTAGCAGGCCCATATTTTTTGAGTCATTTCGTAAGGTGGTATACATTTCTTCTAGTTTACGTGTTGTGCTGGCAACTAGGTCAACATCATCTGCATATGCCAAAATTTGGGATGATTTATTAAAAATGTTTCCTCTGTTGTCTATTTAGGCATCCCTGACCGCCTTTTCCAGAGCTATGTTGAAAAGGAGACACGCCAGCACATATCCCTGTCGCAGCCCAACATGCGTTTTAAATGCCTGTGATTGTTCGCCCTGTATTTCAACTTTGCAAACAACTTTACGCATTGTAGCCTTAACCAATCTTATCAGTTTATCGGGATGTGGAATTCATCCATTGCTTTATACAATTTATTTCTTAGGACACTATCAGAGGCCGATTTAAAATCTACGAAAAGATGTGTCGATATTGAATTCATTGGTTTTTCCAGTATTTGCCTTAGCACAAAGATCTGGTCTGTTGTTGATCGACCAGGCCTAAAACCACTTTGATGTTCGCCAAGAAGCTCCTCTGAATATGCACTCAGGCGACTATATAGAATACTGGAAATATTTTGTATGCTGTATTAAGGAGGGTTATTCCCCTATAGTTTCTACACTCCAATTGATCACCCTTTTTGTGTAGCGGGCAAACGATCCCAACACACCACTCTTTCGGCATTTGCTCCTCATTCCAGGCTCTCAGTATGATTATATATATATATATATATATATATATATATATATATATATATATATATATATATATATATGGTTAGTCAGAGTAGCACCTCCACATTTAATAAGTTCCGCGCGGGTATACCATCACTTCCTGGAGATTTATTATTTTTAAGATGTTTTATTGCATCCCGTACTTCTTGAATTTATGGAGGCTCCAATGGTATATTTTTGCTTGCCTATGGGTGGTTGATTTGGATCTTCTACTTCGATAGTAAGTAGTTCGTTATAGAGTTCCACCCACCTTTTCAATACTTCTTTTGTATTGAGTATATGCCCCTCCTTATCCTTACATAGTCCGATCCTTGGTTTAAATTCTTTTCTTGCAACATTTAGATTTTTATAGAATTTTCTTGTTTGATTTTTCTTTTTAGTAGAGTAATTAGTAAATGTGATAAAAATATTCACTTGATTTAGGTACCGTCCGTTCACCTATGTAACCAGGTCTTCTGAACAAGTCCTCTTCAGTGTTCGTTCCTCCATTGGTGGTTGCTATAATTCACTGATAATTTGGTTGTGGTGCGTTATATTAAGAATTTTGGCATTGTTAGCGTGAAATGATATGACATCTTTTAAGGTTGGTGCTTTTAGGTTATTATGGATCGTTGAATTGCTCACACAAGGCTTGCTACATTCCCAGAGTTCTACGTTATAAGTCTATATTAGTTTTAGTACGATTTTGTAAAGCAGTATTTTGTTTTCCAATTACAGTTGACTTTCTACCAAGTAACCAATTCATTTTTTTTAAATTTTTATATTGAGCTGAGTTTTTTGGCGTTACTGTACCTATTGCTTCCAGGTGAGCTTTCGATCCAAATGCAACCCAAGATATTTCACAATGTCTGTAGCAGACTAACTTGTGGACAAGTGCATCTTCTTGTTGTGAATGTGATTTAAGCTAATTTCTCTTTATTGGCTTTAATCGTCGTCCAATTCTGTAATGTATGCAATAAATTTTGCAGCTTTTCAGATGCTATGTCTGGGTCTTTGTTTGAAACTAAAACGGCTGTATCATCGGCAAAAGTTACCACTGTGACGTCATCCGTAATAGGTATGTTAGCAGTAAAGATCCTGAGGAACTCTGGATTTGATTGAGTGATAGGTTGAGAAATCATTATTGATTGTGTCAAACTATTGTGCCAAACTTTATCAAAAGCCTGCTGAATATCGAGAAATACTGAAGCACACATAGTCTTTTTTTCCAAACTTTTCTTGATTTTATTTACTATTCTATGACACTGTTGGATTGTTGAACATTTTGACGAAAATCAAACTGATGTTCAGGTATTATGTTTTGAGTGGTATAGTTTCGCTTATTCTATTTAGCAGGAGTCTTTCAAATATCTTGGACATCAAGGGTAACAAGCTTATCGAACGATAGGAAGAAGGTTCTGTAAGCAATTTACCTGGCTTTCCAATCATTATAATATAAGCATATTTCCACTGGATTAGAAAATGGGTTAACTGCAGCATTCTATTATAGATAATAGTAAGCATGAGAACTGCTTTCCTGGGTAGATGTTTTAGGATTTTCCCATCGATTAAATCGTTGCCTGAGCATTTGTGAAAGTTGGTACTCGAAAATTATTTTGCGAACCTCGAATGGGGAGAATGAATTCACCTAAACTTGGAGTAAATATATTTTCTATATATTCTGCAAATACATTAGAGTTTTCATTGTTGATTTGCGCCTATCTTCTATAAGGTTTTCTTATCGGGGAATTGGTAGTATCGGTTTCTTGAATTTTTAGTTTCTCTCTATATAGAGTGGTCATTTGGAGAGAGATTGTTAATATAGAAATTGAAGGTGTCAATACGAGTTTGATTTCGCGCTGACAGCTGGTGTCTTAGTTTATTCAGCTCCGTCTTATCGAGTCGATTTCGGGACTTGTGCCATTTTGCACGCGCTCTCCTTTTTTCGGTTAGAAGTTTTTTGATATGTAATAGTACATTGTCGTCTTTACGATTGCCCTTTTTAACTATAGGAGGAGATTCCCAAGTAGCGTTTTGTATTACAGACGTTAGCTTTTGTACTGCAAATTCCAGATCATCAGATTCTTTTATTCGGTGATCTAACGGTATATTCAGGTTAATGGTGTTTTCAAATTGTTCCCAATTTATTTGTTGGATAGTCTTATTGGCTGTTGATTATATAGACAAGTTATACTTAATGTCATGATTATGGCGTTATGATCCGAACTTAGGTTAAAACTAGGTTCTCTTTTTTTATGCGTATTAGGTAAACATTCAAATATTGCAAAATCTAGAAGATCCTGAATTTTGTTGTTATCTGCTGGCCAGTATGTTGGTTGTTCTGTTAGATTCCAATAATTAAGAGAATTGTTTTGGTATTACTCCATTTAGTTTGAAAATTAGGCCCTTATGTCATAGTCTATCGAAAGCTTGAGCAGCATTCAGAAAGATGGCTGAACAAACTTGCTTTCCTGTTAGTGCTCTTTCTATTAAATTAGTTATTCTGTGTATTTGATCCAAGCTTGTCTGATTTTTTCAGCCCAGACGCTGTTCTATAACTAATACTTTCTTTAATCTCCTTTTAAACTTCTTTAGCAGTATTTATTAGTTAGTTTCTCAAGGTCATCTTTCTCGTTTGGTTGTAATATGTTTTTTAAATCTTCTGCAAAACGTTTAGGTTTTATTCATCGTTTCTAGCCCAGCTACGATCTACATTTCCTATTGGAGAGTTGGGCATAATATGTCTTTTCAGTTTCTTAGTAGCGTCTTATAATAAATAGTCAGTGCTTTTGTCATTCGTCAATTTATCAGGTAAAGTCCAATTGATTCATTTGTAGCTTGCAGCCTGCCTTCCAGTGACATTGTCGCAGAGTTAGCAACCCTCGTTTTGGGAGTCTTATGTTGCCATGTAGGGTATTTGTTAAAAACTTTAACATCACACGATCTTATTAACAAAGATCTAACAAATAACAAGTTTTGTACCATTTTAAGGGTTTTTACCTACATGTTTAGTGTCTTGACTCATGTACGCCTGGTAAATATACTGATGATGGACTTTTAGTCCGAAAACGTTCGGTTTGATGTAGCCCGAAAGAGTATTTTAATTATATACCTTTTATAAAGAATTTTTAAATAAAACTCTTGTGATTTGTTGTATACAGTCAACTACAGGAATTTTATTTTTCTTGTGAACAATAGAACTCTTTAGAACCGTGATGATCGCCAGTGTCCTTTAAGAATGGCGACACGAAGAAAAAGAAGCATTACAAAAAATATTATTTATGTGTCATATTATTTTTTAAATACATAAATTTTTACACAGTTTTTTATTGTGTAATTTTTATTTTTTGTCCTTTATTTTCAGTGCATTTGTATATTCTTGTATGAAAGGGCGTCAAATTTTGTTTTGCCGGGACGCTCAAAACCCTAGAACTGGCCCTGGATATAGGCCAGTAAATAAACGAGGTATACAATAATAACAGCATCTTAGATAAAAATTGAAAGAATAGCAAATGTATATTCGTATAAAAAATCTAATAGAAAATGAAGAATAAAATAGATCAGACAGAAAACCAAGGTTACTGATGTAATCCATAGAATTACATCTTTAGAATGGCAGTGGGTGGGATATTTAGCGAGAAGAATTGACCATAGATGGTCCACTAGAATTACACTGTGGTAGCCAAGAGATGTCAAGAGACCAAGAAGACGTTCAAATTTAAGATGGGACTATGGCATAAAGAAACAAGCCGGTACAACATGGCACAAAACAAGGAATTTGAGATAATCGTGAACAGAAATGAAGAATGACTATGTAAGGGAGACTGCACCATAATCGGTAGAATATGCTGGATAAGCTATTAAACATATGACTATTTAATACTTACTTTTTGCAGTTCCTTCATTCGAGTCGTCAATTTACCATATTCCCAAAGATCAACTCCAAATTTGAGCGCCCAATTTTTCACCCTGAAAATATATAAATTGTATAACTAGTATTTACCAACACAGTAACACAGTATCATTATAAGTTATCCATGTAGGTAGACTGTCCAATGGAAACATATTGGGATTTCCATTCAATTGGTTATTTAGTTGCCATGGTAATAGAACTTATTTTTAATTATTTCCTTATAATAATTAAAAATAAGTTATTAATAATAATAATAAGTAATAATAAGTTAATAATAAGTCCTTATATTGATAAGTACTTCAAACGCATTTGTCAAAAAATAAAAAAGGTCTACAATACCCACAGCATCTTAGATAAAAATTGACAGTTAATAGGAAAAATACATTCGTATAAAAATCTAATGAAAAATGAAAAATAGAAGCAACATCGTAGAAGAAGAAGAAATATGCCAATAAAACAAATATAGCAAAAATAATCATAGTGTGACATAATTTTTTCCCTTAAGCATCGAATATTTAAATATATAAAAATGTATAAGAATGTATTTGATACGCACCTGACGGGTACGTAACAATAATCTGAAATTTTGTTTTTCCAGGTGTATATACGAGACATCTAAAGAAAATATGAACTGCTTTGTGTCTATTTACGTATTAGTTAAATAAATTCCCACAAAAATTTAAAAGCCAAGCAATTTAAGGTCCATTATTGAAAATAAAGCGAAGTTAAACAGAAAGAAGAAGGAAAGGCGTCACAGGTATCGTGGAGCGCATAGCATAGCTGAATTGGAACTGGGCAGTGGATCCGAAAAATTGCAATATGGAGACCACAAGCTTACAGAAGAAGCAGAGGTAGACCACTTATACGATGAACAGGCGACGTCAAAAAATCGTTGGGAATTGACTGCAGGAAGCTCAAGACCGACAGAACTGGAAGAAATTATGGGAGGCCTATGTTTGATTTTTGACGCAGAAGGCTGAATAATGATGATGATACAGGCAATAAAAAATATATAAAAAAAATAAAATTTCTTTGATTCATTGAAGTGCCAAACGGAATCAAGTAATCTTGTAAACGGGCATTATTTATAGCACTGAATATTATAGCTTGTTTTTAATATGAAACTTCTGCTGGCATGTTGCTACGGAATAAGATTTGCTTGCTCTTTAAAGAGATGTTCTTTATCGGTTTTTGTTTATTATTGATAAACTTTTGATTAATTACTATAGATAAAACCACATGAAAACCAAGAGATCCAGTTGAGGATCAAAAATGTCAAGAGCCACGACAAATACTATTTACAATTTTTTTTCAGTTCCGAATGTCCCATATAAGCTTTATTAATAGACCAGAGAAATTAGTAAATAGAAATTACTTATTCGTAACACTCTTCTCTTTGACACAGGCATATAAGAACTGCTTTTGATAACAACAATATGTACTAAACAAAATACAAAAGGTTAAATATCATTTTTTACTTATAAACAATATATATATATATATATATATATATATATATATATATATATATATATATATATATATAATGTCAGATTTGATTTTAAATTGTTTTCACGAAATGATTTCTGCCGAGACGAATAATTGGTATGACGTGGATACATCTCCATGCCCGTGCATTTCGGTGCATTCGTCGTCTGTTTGTTTTGCATCGTTTAGAAAACATAGATTTAGGCCAAATCCTGAATTCGATAATCGATTTATATTTTCGCATAAAAAAACCCTTTAAAATGAGAGTTTGTATAGATATTTTTGTTAATTTGTTGCTAAATTACTACAAAAGTCGATTTTTTTTTAATTTTTAATAACTTTTTAAAAATGCACAAAAAACTTTAATTTCACGTGACAATAGGAACAATATACCATGCGGTCCATATGTATGGAATAAATTCATTTTTAGCGTTATTAAGTACTATGTGAAAAAAACCTGAAACAGGTCGATTTTTATTCTTAAATTGACAATTTACAGTATGAAAATAATATCACCCTCCAGCACCCCCTTTGAATTATAAGCACCCCCTCGAAAATTTTAAATAGCAAAGGGGGTCGTGTAGCACCTTGTTAGAAAGGGATTGTAGTCATCTGTTCAATAATATTAAGTTTTTAAAGTTTGGTGCAATAACAACCTAAAAAATTGATTTTTAAAATGTAAAACTTTAATAATGTCTTTACCACAAAACTTTAGGTTGAATGAAGATAATAATGTCACATAATATTTAGAATGTATTTTTCAATGTACTTTACGATTAAATTAAATGTTCAAAATGACCACTATTCACTTTTTGACAATACCCAAGGCGATTTTGGAATTCTCGTACAACATTTTGTACGACTCCGGGAGTTATTTTGTTAATTTCTTTCGTTATCCCAACTTTTCAATCAGCAATACTGTTTGGTCTAGTAAATTATACTTTAGATTTTAAATAACCCCATAAGAAGTAATCGAGAGGAGTCAAATCGGGGAATTTAGACGGCCATTCAATTGTTCAACGTCGTCCTATCCACCAATTATGAAAAACCTCGTTTAAATAATTTCTAATTATAAGTGCAAAATGCGGTAGAGTTCCACCTTGTTGGTAGTAAAAAGGTCCATCTGTCATATTTGGATGATTGACATATCATCCAAATATCTTCGTAATGTAGGCACTAAAAAGTTAATCAAAAAATTTAGATAAACCTCATCATCAACTGCGCCCTCAAAAAAATAAGGACCGATAATTTTATTGTTAATAATACCAGCCCAATCGTTAATTTTTTAGGATATTGCGTGTGAGTCTCACACACTCGGTGAGGATTTTCTCTGCTCCAATATCTACAGTTCTGTTTGTTAATCATTCCGTTTAAATGAAACGTCGCTTAATCAGAAAAAAAAAACTATTTTGTTTATGAACTGCAAATCTGCGTTCATTCTGCTCATCATCATTTCACAGAATTCTTGCCTTCTATCAGGATCAACTTCATTTAACTCCTGAACCAACTGAACTCTGTAAGTGTGGTATTTTTCTTTTTGTAAAACTCTCAAAATAGATGATTTACTTACATCATTGATGGCAGCAAGTTCTCGAGTTGTCTTATGCGGATTTTCCTCAATCTCTAGAAGTACATCTAACTTTTTTTCATCAATAAATTTATTGTTTCTACCTGGTTTTTCAATATTTTTTACATGTCCAGTATAACGAAAGTTCTTTGCAATTGTGCTAACTGTAGCCTACGTAACTTGTTGACCAGGGTATTCATTATTAACATTTCACAAACGTCCTTTTGAGCTCTTGTTTTATTACCACAACCAATTATAGTTAAAATGTCTATTCTTTTAGTCTCGGACTAATGAGCCATAATTAAATTTAATACGCGCACAAATATACTCACGTCTTCTTCTTCTTCTTCTTTGGGTGCTGTCTTCAATGAAGGTTGGCGATAACCTCAGCAAAATCATTTCTGTCCCTGGCTTTTCTTATTAAAGATTGAGAATCCAAACCAGTCCACTCACGAATGTTCTTCAACCAGGACGCCTGCCGTCTACCAGGACCACGTTTTCCTTCTACCTTCCCCTCTACGTCACGTCTTCTAGTAACCTTAAATACCAAAATGACAGCAACCTACTAGATTCATATCAAGTGTTTATTTGGCTTTTTGACTAATATTTTATTATCTTCAAAGTTCCCGAAATGTTTAGCAGAACGAATACGAAAATACCTGATTTTTATAGACTATATTTTAATAGACTAGGCAATATTGCTGATATAAAAGTTAGGATAACGGAAGAAATTAACAAAATAACCCCCGAGGTCATACAAAATGTTGTATGAGAATTCCAAAATCGCTTCGGTTATTGTCAAGAAGTGAATAATAGTGGTCAAGTTGAACATTTAATTTAATATGTAAAAATTAATTTTGTAAGTTATAATTGCACAAACTCAAAAAACTTTACATGGCTGAACAGAGGACTAAAATCCCTTTCTAATAAGGTGCTACACGACCCCCTTTGCTATTTAAAATTTTCGAGGGCGTGCTTATAATTCAAAGGGGGTGCTGGAGGGGGATATTATTTTCATACTGTAAATTGTCAATTTAAGAATAAAAATCGACCTGTCTCAGGTTTTTTTCACATAGTACACAATAACGTTAAAAATGAATTTATTCCATACATATGGACCACATGGTAATATTTACTCAGCTATAAAAATTTCAAGAAATTTCACTTAACAGTTATTGCAAAATTGAAATTGTCGAAGAAAGCTTGTTTGTATCTACAATGTTATTATGCGTAAACTATTATGCAGTCGGTCATTTTTCTACGACAAATTCACAAAAAACACATTTTTAACAAACAGAAAACACTCCACAATATGGCTTTTAGGATAATGTGACAGTGTTGTTGTCAAGAACTACCGCTATTAGTAAATAGTAGTATAGCACACTTAATTTGTAAAAATATATATATCTAAATATTACTGCAATACTATCGTAAGTGAGTTGTTACACTGTTACTGTTACACTGTTACTGTTACACTGTTACTGTTACACTGTTACTGTTACACTGTTACTGTTACACTGTTACTACAGTGTAATAACTCACTACAGAAATAGTTATGGCTACAGTAGATACAAGTCGCCATCTAGTGCTTATATGACAAAATATCTTTTCGACAGTGATGCTGACGAAAGTTTAACAAAATACCCATCTAATGCAATAAAAATAAAAAAAAAACACTGAATTTTGACTCGTGACAGTGTTGTTGCTGATGTGCGATATATACATACAAACAAAAGTTTGTATAATTATAGAAAAATTAAGTATGTAACTTATATTTTAATTATATCCACAGAATAATTCTATAATTTAATAAATTATATTTTTGTAAAATGTACTCTGAAAAAATATTATCTATAACTATAATACTCAAATATTTACGTTGCTTGTTATTTCATACCCTTTAATAGTAATGATGTTAATAAGAGAATAGTAAAATTTTGCAAAATAAATATTTATTTTAAATTGTTTAAACAAATTATCCGGTTCCATAAACAATTCACAAATCAACTAAATGGATTTTTGTGATCTATGCCACGAGCTACACCAAATTAAAAAGCAAACATCAATTTTCATCGATTAGAACCGGAGATATTGCGACTTTTATAAATTTATAAATTCAGTTTTTGAAATAGTTAAATCATTTCACTTTTAAATCCTTTATCTTTGACGCATCATGAACCGATCATTTTTAAAGGAACCGTTTTTAAATTTTTTGTCCAAACTTGAACTCATAAACTTTCAAACGGTTGTTTTTAAATAGCTTATTATGTAAAAACAAAGCCCTAGTGAATTGTTGAAAAAAAGGTCTAACTCTAGTCGTAGGACATTATATTTTTTTAACTCGTGGAAAGATGCCAACATGGCGAATAAATAAAAATTAACTTCTTATATGTTATTGCATCTGAGTTATTGCAAATGTTTATAGGCTTAAAATCATAGTAGTTTTGTAAACCTGTTTCACAATATTTAACGTTTAACTTTTTGATCGTTAAATGGTTTAATTTGATAAACTAAGCGTTTTTCTTTAATTTTGAGCTTTCAGAAATCATATAGACACTATAGTTTATACCTACATAATAACGTTGCAGATAAAAGCTTTTTGGGATAAAAAATTTCAATTTTTTATAACTATTAAATGAATGTTCTTGATATTTTTAAAGCTGTATATTTGCGATATTGTCCTTGTTCCCACACGAATTCAAAGTTTTTTGTGTATTTTTAGAAAAAGTTGGTATTCATTTTCAAAAAATCACCTTTTGAAGCTATTTTGCAATAATTAAGCGACAAATTAAGATAATAACTTTACAAACCCTCATTTTAAAGGATTTTCTATGCTTTTTTGGTAAAATTATATCACTTTTCCATACAATTTACTGGTCTTCTTCACCTTTGGTATTTAAAATTAAATAGAGGTCTTACATTGTATATATATTGTTTATAAGTAAAAAATGACGTTTAATCTTTTGTATATTTTATTTATTACATATTGTCATTACCAAATTTATCAAAAGCAGTTGTTAGATACCTGTATCAAATAGTGTCATGGGAGTATATATCTGTCGATTAAATTTTTTATTACAAGCAACAAATCTTTGATTTTAATTACCTTAAAAAATACTGTTGAATCATAATCGAGCTTAGATAAAAACGGACCAAATTTATCAGGATATTCTTAAGACAGTATAGCCCTTTATCGGGAATTGTAACCATATGGTTACACTGATTTCAAAGTACACTGCAGCACATTCCTTGTCTTTTACATACGAATGAACGATGTTACCAAGTGGTTACATTATGTGTCGAAGAGGGGATAACAGTTGTAAAACACAGAGTTGAAAATAACTACTGGTTTCACCAATTTGTTTTGGTGCAGGTGACGTTTGAGGTTATGGTAAACACAGATTGCAGAAAGTGTTGTTTTAGGTAAGTTTATTTACCATTTGAAAGATTTTGTTATTCAAACTTATTCCAGACCTACTATTCAATGTTTCTACCATTATGTACATACATTATTTATAGTATTTGATATTGAATTGCATCTGAAAATCAAATGTATCCATCTGGTTACTTTGCCCCATAACGATTTTTTAATTTTTAGTAAATATGGATATGGACAATTTGTTGACAGAAATATAAACTCGTTTTTTTTACGAAATAAATAAGTGTAGATTACCACCAGTAGATCCTACCATATCTGATGAGTCTAATAGTTCTGATGACGAAGAGCCTTTTTTGAAATCTATACAGAAACCGGTATCACTCGAGTTGTCAGGTAAAATATGGTTTTATATCATTGTCGAATACAATCTGATAAAATATCTTTTACAGATGACAGTGATTCTGATCGTAGCATATTAGAACACGATGAACACATTCAAGAATATAACATTGCTGATGTGGAACCTACCCCAGGCAGCTCGAGCGAACCGCCATGCAAAAAAAAGAAAAAGTCCAAACCTACATATAATTGGTTGAAAGAAGATATATAAAAGCTGTAGAAAATAGAGAAAGTTTCATTGCAAATGCTAATGAAGAAATATTATCCCCACTCGAATATTACACGAAATTTTTTTCATTTGATGTTTTTCATAAAATAGTAGAGCAAACAAATCTTTACAGTACTCAAGAGAGGAAAGACAGCTTAACACTAATCATAAAGAAATGATCGACTTTATTTCTATTCTTCTTCTAATGGGAATAATAAAACTACCGGCATATGAAGACTATTGGGCAGCTGGTACTAGAGTCGAACAAATTGCTAGTATTATGCAGGTAAAACGATTCAAATTACTTAGACTTTATATCCATTTCAATGACAACAGCCTTGTTATACCGACTACCAAAGACAAATTTGTCAAAATACGACCTCTTATTGAGGACATTTGTCAGAATTGTCGGAAATTTCATCTTGAAAATGACTACTCTATTGATGAGACGATGGTGGTGTATAAAGGAACACGTGCAATACATAAAAAGCAAACCCTACAAATGGGGTTATAAATTATTCGTAATTGTTGGAGTCTCTGAATGTATACTAGATTTTATACCTTACCAAGGTTTAACTACTTTTCCCGAACTAAAAGGAACTCACAATGAACTAACAGAAAAAAAAGATTCATTGGGTGTTGGAGCCAGTGTCGTTATTTCCCTATGCAAGTCTCTCCATGAGCCTCATAACAGCATAGTATATTTTGATAACTATTTTTCTAGCCTTGCTCTTTTTTCTTATTTGAAAAATTCAATGAGAATCTTGAGTTTAGGCACTTTACGAGCTGATAGAATTGGAGGTTGCCCAATTGACAGTGACAAGATTTTGAAAAAGCAAGGAAGGAGAACGTATGACTATAAGGCTGACAAAGAGAATGGTGTCATCGTTATCAAATGGGTTGACAATAAATGTGTGTTACTTGGTGGCACAGCCTATGGAGTCGAGCCAACGAGTTCAGTAAAAAGGTACTGCAAAACTGCTAAAATGAAAATCGATATTGTATGTCCATCTGTAATAACAAACTACAACAAGCACATGGGTGGGGTAGATAAAGCCAATGCGCTAATGGGTCTTTACAAAACGCCGTGTAAAGCTAAGCGATGGTATTATTCAATATTTGCTATCTTCTGGATATAAGCGTCGTAAATGCTTGGCTTATCTATCGGAATGATTGTGAGGTTTTAAATATAAAAAAATATAAACTTAAATAAAAGTTTTTCGAAAACAGCTTGCATCCTCATTAGCTAATGCCGGGAAAGAATGTCGACGTGGTAGACCTAGCTTTTTGAATATGGTTTCAATAGAAAAAATTAAATATCCAGTTATTGCTAGACCAGATGATACGACAAGAAAAGATTGTGTTGGCCATTGGCCTGTCCACACAACGAAAGGGAGGAGTAGGTACTGTCAAAAGGGTACAAGTCGATTTCAGTGTGAAAAATGTAATGCTAGACTTTGTATCACAGATAAAAAAAATGTTTTGTGTCATTTCATAGTAAGTAAGTTATGTCTTAAAACATAACCATGAATGGTCAATGTAACCATATGGTTACATTATCAAACTTTTTTATTTGCAAAATATTTGTTATAAATCAAATGATTTAACGTTATTTTGTCCCTTTTAACACCCCAGTCAAATTTTAAAATTTGTCATTTAAGATATACTCCTTTGCCCGATAAAGGGATAATACCAGACTAGTAAATACTGAATAGAGTGGTGGATTGGATTTGTTTTTTAAATTAAAATTTTTCCACACATACTTTGGGACTACAGCTTTAATCTACTTGTGTGGTTATTGAACAATGTACACTGTGTGTCAGCCAAATGGAATAAATTAGGTAATAAATAAATAAGGGAGTATTGATACTCCCTTATTCTTATGAAAAAACGGTCGAATACATCGATTAGTATTTATAGTTGCGCATTTTTTTCCATAAATTTTTTTTATACGGAGTGTATCAGATAACGGTGGCCAATACCAACTTGCTTATTTTAAATAGAACACCCTGTATATTAATTAATTTTTAGATTCCTCAGATCATTTTAGACATTTTTTGAATACAATGTCCTATACCTATCTTTGACTGTTTCGGAAATATAAGTAAAATGCAAAAATTCACATTTAGAAAAAAAAATTATTTATTTATGGAAAGTCGCTACCACTGTCTTAATACTTCTTGTCCATTTAGGTCTTGGTAATAATAAGTAAGCAAAAACTATTTAAGCATTCCTTTTTATTGATATGTTAAAAAAAGCAAAAATTGTTTACTTTGGTTTAAAACGCCAATGTTTTATTGTTCCATAACAGAAGCAGTTATCAGTACTATAGTCGTTTAAATTTCATTAACCGCAAGCCAGAAAAATGATTTATTTAACAGAAATGCACAAAATTACAATTATACAGATGATTGGCTATGGAGATAAGACACGGGCGCAAATGGAAGTAGCTCGTTTATTTCACGAAGCACTTCCTGATTTGTCGCACATATCTCAAGGGACAATTAGTAAAACAGAGTAGAACAGAGAAGCAATTCCACGAGCTGGGCCATATAGGCAGGTAAAAAAAGAAGTTGCCAATGCAATAAGTGAGGATACCAAATTGGCTGTTATGCTTGAGTTTGAGGAACACCCACATACATCTATTCGAAAAGCAGCCCCAGTAGCTATTCATCGGTTATTTGAATATTACAAGAAAACAAAAGGCATCCCTATAAAATTATACACACTCAGGAGCTCATGGAAGATAATTTTGACAGGAGAACGTATTTTTGTAAACAAATGATGGCAATGTTAGACAGCAATGTGATCCAATTAGAACATGTTTACTCTTCACGGTCAAAAATTATTAGTTAGCAAAATTGCCGCTATTGGTCCAGAAAAACTTCTAACTGGATAAGAGAAGGCAATACTCAATACCCTGAGACGTGTGGGCAGGAATTATTGAAGTTTAGATTATAAGTCCCTTTTTCATAGATGACAATTTGAATGGCGACAATTATTTAGCATTGCTCCAAAATGCTAATGTAGTGCCAACGTTGGCCAACTTGTATCCTGATTTAAGAAACCCACAAGTTCCAGCGAATATGATATGGTTTCAACAAGATGGAGCACCATCCCATTACCAAATTCATGGGCGGCAGTACCCCAAGCAAATATTTCCAAATCGATGGATAGGGAGGCGAGGATCGATGGAATGGCCACCATGATCCCTTGATTTGACGCTATTCGACTTTTTCTTATGATGATATGTGAAAAGTATTGTATACAAAACTAAACCCACTGACTTACGAAGGCGAAAAGGCTGATGCCATCTGAGATGTTGAGTAGCGTTAGAAGAAATTTCTATTCACTGTTAGGGTATTGCCAAGACGTTCGTGGGGAGCATTTTGAATATCTTCTACATTGACATTATTGTTTAGATTTGTATTATTTAGAAGTTTTAGAATATGTTGTAGCGACTTTCGACAAATAAATAATTTTCTTTTCTAAATGTGAATTTTTGCATTTTACTTAATATTTCCGAAACAGTCAACGATAGGTATAGGACATTGTATTCAAAAAATGTCTAAAATGATCTGAGAAATCTAAAAATTAATTAATATACAGGGTGTTCTATTTAAAATAAGCAAGTTGGTATTGGCCACCGTTATCTGATACACCCCGTATAAAAAGTTTTTATGGAAAAAATGCGCAACTATAAATACTAACCGACGTGTTCGACCGTTTTTTCGAATACTCCCTCATTTATTTATTAGCTAATTTATTCCATTTGGCTGACACAAAGTGTATGCGTTTATTAGTTTATTAGCTATGTAATTAAAAACGTAAAATAAGATACACAATATTTAATATCAGTTCAAGGCTCTGGCTATAAATATTTCTTGACCAACACAACAAAAAATATAGATTTCACTTAATAAAACATTTCCAAGCAAAAATACAAAACATACACATAAGTTTTAAATAACCTTTGTTAAACGTAAACAAGTTGTAATAAACAAGTCGATATTTTTGTGCGACCTGAAAAAATATTTCTCATCGTTCTATATAAACTTTGATTTGTTGATATTCTATATCATCAAATCCAAAAAATTTGGCTGAAATGGAAGGAGAATATATGCCTTGGCAACAAACAGATATCGTTGCGAATTAAGAAACATAAATATTGTAAAAGTGTAGATATAATAATATTGTCTTTCAAAATGTTTATGTATATGCTGATAAATTAGGTTTTGGTCGACACTATTTAGGCCGGCTCTACACATGGGCCAACGTTGGAGCCAACGTTGGGTCAACTGTGTTCCCACGATCAGTGAAGCATCCACATATTGGGTTGAGTATTGGGGCGATATCAGTCTGTTGCCTCTAGAGCCAACGTCAACATGTCCGACATGGAAATTGCAGCGGCTGCGACTATCGTAATGAGTGCATATGATTATATTTTGCTACTAAAAAAGGAATTTTACGTCATTTTGTCTACAGCGTAACTTAATCTTTAGAGATGCCGTATTTGGCAACTGCAGACTGAATGTATGAGTGTAAACCTGACGTCGAGGCTCTGAATCCCATTTATTATTTTATTAACTCAATTCCCAAATTTCTTAACCTTCTATTTTGACTATATTCTGCATCAAACATGACTTTAATCCACAGCCGATACATATTTTAAAAGTTACATGACCACACGAGTCACAGCGGTGGTATATTAGGACAAAATGATCTATATTTCAAAATTAAAAGCATATACTTTTGTAAGATATTTAGATAATGTACATTTTTTTGGGTGTCTGACTGAAAAAAACAGATATGTATATTATTTATTTATCTAAGAAATAGCCTTTTGAGCGTAAACTCCGTTCTGATAGATTACCGACGTGCATCGGAGTGTTCATCCTAAACAACTCAACGGAAGTGGCTCAGGTGGTCGAAGATCGATTTTAACATGTTGTAAATTTTTTTTAATGCCGTCATGGAATGGAAATTTTCTTCGATAAAGTAATTTTTATTTTCTAAAAAGAATGCTGTGTAAAATGGCAGCACAAGTGTTTTAAAAGAAAAAAGAAGACGAGAAGTCTTTTTATAAAATGTGGCTTGTCATTGGTTAATTTTCTTTTGCTTTGCTAGATTGTGCAAAATTGGGTAACTAATTTTATGCAGGATTGCGGAAAATTACGCGCCAAAAACTAAATTATGTGCAAATAGCATAATTATACCCCGATTGGAACACTGCTGTAGCGCCAATGTGTGGTTGGCATCACCAGTATTGGCGCCAATTACTTTGAGATACCAAAATAGATCGATACCAAAAAGATAAAAGATAGAAGCATTTGAGTTGTGGATGTATCGTAGAATATTAAAAATACCCTGGACAGAGAAAGTAACAAATGTGGAGGTTTTGCGGAGAGTGCGGAAAGAGAAAGAGCTGATACTTACTGTTAAAAAGCGCAAACTACAATATTTGGGACATGTTATGAGGGGAGATAAATACCAGATGCTGCAATTGATTATACAGGGAAAGATAATGGGAAAGAGATATATAGGAAGAAGAAGGCATTCATGGTTGAAAAACTTGAGAGAATGGTACAATTGCACCAATTACCAACTGTTTAGATCTGCAGCATCAAAAATACGCATAGCTTTGATGATAGCCAAACTTCGGAACGAAGACGGCACTTGAAGAAGAAGTACGCAAAAACCGACAGTCCACGGAAAACTCCCAACGTTGGAGCAAGTCATAAAAACGTTGGCGCCAACATTGGCCCCAACACAGTTTTGTCGATACACACATTGGACGAACGTTGTTGGAGCCAACATTGGCCCCCATGTGTGGAACCGGCGTTAGACTACCAGCCCATGAGACACTTTTACGCAATCATTTGATCCAGCATGAATCACATACAAATCAATACTATAATATGTAATAACAACTTTAGAAGCTATGCCGTCAATTTTTATCGGTACAGGTGGCTAGACCGATATGGTAAACGTACCAGTCAAGGTGGGGGGGGGTGTAATTTGCTTAAACATTTTTTAACTTTGGTAGGTAATACAAAAATAAGGACCTGCGACCTAATGCCGTTAAATATATTGGTACCAGTAGCAGGGACAATCTTTGATTTTCGGAAAATTTTGACCCCCTTTTTGGGTAATTTGATACAGTACTGCATTCATACACGTAGTTTCGGATCGTTATTAATAAGATTACTTTTTTACAGTGCCGTACATATTGGCTGGAATTGGGGTGAGAAATCTAAGGCGCACCCCTCTGTTTTTAAGTAGTGCAAATGAGGTCATTTGAGCCAATATAAAACTGACTGATTTCAATTTAGTTGAATAAAATAATAACATTTTTGGACATGCCGTACATTTTTCGCGGTACATGTACCTACTTATGAAAGGAAAATTAATATCCCTGTTATAAGTGGGAAATTACGATCAAACATTTCTGTACGGCATTGAGATATTTTGGAAATATTGATATCAATTATTAACAAAAACAAAATGCTGTACCAAAAAAATGGTTCTAAAAGTATTATAGTCCAGGTTGTGAGGTCGCTCCCGTTGCGGAAAAATGTTTCTGATTTGGTTTCTTTACGGATTCCTGTTCAAAAATGTCCCCTTAAAAAAATCAGGAGGGTGCTACGCAAAATGTTTGGGCAGAAATGGTTTAAATATATTTTTTTAACAAATTCCAAAAATAACGGGTTTTTGCACCGAGAAACATTTTTTTAATTTCTTGGACCATTTTTAACAAAAAAAGTATCTTATTATTTTTCTCTAAAATTGATAATTTTCAAGGTATATATAATTTAAAATCTTAAAAAAGCGAAAATACGCACTTTGAGGCTAAAAAACTCATATGAAAATTATTATTTTTCAGGTTGCCAAGTGCATAAACTGAAGAGCAGTTTTGAGAAGGTCTATTAAATTTATTTTATTCATTACCAAGAAATTCATCTTAAGATAATTAATAATAAAAAGTTTTGTGGTGGGGCCCTTGGTCAATGATTTTTGCTGATGATATTGTGTTAGTAGAGGAGAACAAAGATATGATGGAGGAGAAGTTGGAAGGTTGAAGAAAGGCTATTAAAGAGAGAGGATTAAAGATTAGCAGGTCGAAAAGGAAGTAGATATGCTTAGGAGGTAGAGGAATGGTTGGGGACATAGAATTGCTTGGAGAAAAACTATGAAGAGTAGGAGAATTAAAGTACTTTGGCACTTACATAATGGAAAATGGGAAACTAGATCGAGAAATTTCCCACAGGATACAGGCGGGCTGGTTTAACTAAAAGCTAATAAGCGGGGTACTTTTTGATCGAAAAATCGGGGAAAGATATACAAGAGTGTGGTGTGATCTGCGTTGGTGTACGGCGTTAAATTGTGGCCTGTAAAGTAGATTTAGGAAAAGAAGATGGAGGTAGCTGAAATGAAAATGTTACGATGGATGTTGGGTAAGACTAGAAGGGGCAGGATCTGTAACGAATCGATTAGGGAAAGAACCGGAGTGACTACAGTCTCAAAAATGATTTAAGACTATAATGGTTTGGTCATATCAGATTTAGAAATGAAAACAAAATGGGCGAAAGATACAGCTGTTAAAAGTTTATGAAAGGAGAGGTAGAGGAAAACCGAGAAGATGTTTAGGTGAAGAAGACTCCATGGACAGGAATGAGTGGCGACGAATAGTTAGGAACAGCAACCCTTGAAAAAGGAAAAGCTGAGGAAGAAGAAGAAGAAATTTACGAAAATATAAAACACATAATTTAGGAAGCAACACTAGAAATTGTTGGTGTTAAAAACAGGACGAAATGCAAAAATTCAAGTTGGTGAGGTGATTTAATCCAACTATAGTACAAAAAAGAAAATTTTATATTTCAAATAGTTTAATACAAAGGATGATGAAGACCGAAAGAACTAAAATAAATATTAAATACAAAGTGAAAAAAATCATGTGAAAACCAGTGTGCTAAAATAAGCTCAGTGGTAGGGGGATCTAGGTCTAGAAAAAGCTTGGCGAACTATAAGCGCTCTTAGAAAAAACACAAATGACAGAACAAAAATAAACCACGTAGAAAAGGAACAGTGGAAAGGCTACTATGGCAAGCTATTGGAAGAAAGAAGTAGATAGTGTTTAGACACACAATTAAACCTGAAAGAAACAAAGATTAGCGGAGTAGATACCATTTACCTATCAAGTTAATTAAACGTGTAACTATAAAAACATATAAACCGCTTTGTGCAATTTTTAGTAAGTGTCAAGAAAGAGAAACGGTACCAAGGAATTGGACAAACTCTTACATAAATTCCATTTATGAAAATAGAAATAGGAAAGACTGTAGTAATTATCGAGATATTAGCATCACATTGTAATGCTGTATTAATTAATTAATATTAATTAATTATTGTAGAAACTTATCTCCATTGTATTCGGGCCTTTTACAAGGTAAGGAAGGCAGATACAGCAATTTGAGATGTACTGTCAATATTTATGGAAACATATTAAAACATGTATTAACTTTGTAAGCATTTAGCAAACATAATTTGAGTTTATTTATAACTCTTTCTAAATACTAAATAAAGTCTAAGCCTTTTTTCTGTCCTTTATTTAGATCAGAATGTCATATAGTTTCGGTACTAGCTTCTCTGGTTTGTAAATCTTTAGCCACTGTAATCTCTTAATTGAATAAGCAGCGAATAATATAGATTCGATTAGTGTATGTTATGACTAACCTATTTTGGCGGACAGCATAAATCCTAAATCTATCTGTTATAGAATAAATACAAGTATATTAGTTCGATATTCTGCTATTTACATTAACCGCAAGCACGTGCAGCGATTTGCAATATAGAGATGCAGAATAAAAGTTTTAAACAAACTGGTAGAGTTTACAGAAATAAGTTAAAAACCTGATAAAATAGTTGACTAGAAAAAAAATGTTACAAAGTTGTCATAAATGAGAAGATGGATGTTAAATTAATTTTAAAAATGACAAAAAGTTAGAAGTATTGAAAAGAAATAAACATAAATTACGTACAAGTCAAATTTGCCCATTAAAATGTTTTTCACCGAAATATTTTCTAATATTAGCTTTCTTAAGAATATATTTTTAAAATGTTTATTGCTGTTTTGTTTTCCCTCGCTCTTTTTGACAATTAGATTAAAGTAAAATTTCTTCTAAGGCCCTTAGGTAACAGGAAACTAGAAAAATAAGAATATACTCTGTAGGGTAGGTAACTAAACTAAGTTTTGACACTAAAGTGGTCGATAAAGTGCCATATAAGGATGAATATATCAGATATTAGCGTCTTAAGACTAATTTACTAAGGAAAATGTATAAAAAATGCTTTATTATTACTTTACAACTCCAATAGCATTGTTTGTTTCAATTTGAAATTTTTTATGACTTGAAGGAAGTTTTAATCAACGTCCGTGTGTAGGAAAATCGTTCGTAGTAAAATGGTTGTAGATGTGCGTAAAATCTAAGACAATTGTTCAATTATTATAAAACTTATATGATTTGCTATATTTTGCGTTTGTTTTTGACGAAAAAATGTTTACTTACTCGTTATGTGGTATGTCCTCATCTTGTTCGGGAAAAACTCGCATTATTTGTGTGAGAAATAAAAGCAGCAGAAGCAGAGTTTTCTTGTATGGATACGAGTTCGGCAATACATTTTTGGTTTCACGAAACATGTTCACTCCACTTCTATCTACACTACTACTAGGTCAATCTGTTGACTAACCAATTATTCTGCATTTTCTGATACCCATTTCTTTGGATAATGGTCACTGTGTCTGATAAGTTGGTCGATGCTGAAATTTTATTCACTGATTTCACATGTTAGTTTAGTTACCGAATCACTGTTGACTTCAGTTATAGTAAGTGGCAATGCTTTTGAATTTAGTAGACCCGGTCGAGTTACAATTTTTGGCTGTAGTACACACCCCGAGTCTCCAATCCGCCGATTCTACTTTGGATTCGTATGCAATTTCTGCGCAACGCGCAAACGCCGCCACCCTTTCAATCGATATTGAAAAATAGAATCATCTACAGAGGGTTATTTTAAATCACAACCCTTTTTATTATTTACTATTAAATTTATTTACTTATTTTTTTATTCAATCTATTCAATTTTAATTAAACATTCCCCCATTATTTATCTCATTAATAAAAATCCGGGATTATTTGCTTAATAACTCAAAAAAAAAATAAACCGACGACAGTGAGTCGTAACTGCTTTATTTTTAATCGAGAGAAATACTTTTACAAAATTTGTATAGAAAGACAGAAATAGTTCAGCAGAATTTTTTTTCTTAGTAGATATTTCTGACAAGTGTCATTTTCAAACTTGTTCAATAGAGGGCGCTTAACTATTTTTCTTAGGTAATATCCATCATCAGTTTTATTTTAGTTGTTAACGTTTAGTCATTACAGCAGAAATTACAATAACTAAGTCAGGTTTTTTTAGTCTTGCATTTCATATAATTTAGTTCTCCAGACCTTGAAAACCGATGGCTTGGTTTACTATTCTTTTCCATTCTTTTCTATTTGCTGCTTTATTTTGCCAGTTTGGGATTTTAAATACCAAGTCTTTTTCAATATCCTTGTGGTTTTCGGTCTACTTTTCTTCTTCTCTCCCCCTATTCCTCCCGATAGTATTCTTTTGGATAGTCTGGGAATCGAATACTTAAGTATTTCCTAACGCAATTAGGGGGAAGGGGGTATTATAAAACGTTACGGTGAGTTACAGGGGAAGGAAGAGGGGTTCAAGCAACGCGTTACGTACTTGTTTTTTATTATTTTTTTAGTTAAAGAAAAAACAATACTTTTCTTTTATGTTTTACGGGGAATCCCTCGATTGTATTGTAATTTTGTTCCTTTTGTTTATGTTTAATGGGAATTCCGTAGACTGTATAGTACGTCCTTTTTATTTTGTTTTTGTTGTCAGTAATACACAGCACCACGTTGCTGTAGTCAGTGTTGTTAAATTGAATTCATACCGTAATGTCACCAAAATTTAAAAACAAACAACATGAAAATTGATAACTACGATGTTTCGGCGGAATACACAAAGCCTGAAGATGGCTTTCGGGATTCAGTAGAACTTAATCTGGCATGGTATAGCACTCACATCCGTTAATCCCAATATTTCTTGCACGTGATTAAATACGCAGACGAATGCTGCTATTGCCACGCTGAAGCAGAAATAAATATATTAGTTACTGAATTTATTATTACAAAAAGTTAAAATACAAGAAATGCATGAGGAAAACCATAAGGGATGACGCCAAAAATGTATGTAAGAATAAAGTAGGGAAAAACGTAAAAAAATGTATTATTAGTAAAAATGTTGTTATTGTGAGTTAGAAATCTTTTGTTTTATTTACTATTATCAAAAATATGATTAAAACAATAACAAAGGTATTTTACTTGTTTTTATTGTTACTTTTAGTTAAAAACGGTCACTTGGATGTTACGTAACGTTTAGGTAGGGGGACGAAAGGTCTTGTAAAACGTTACAGTATGTTACATGGGGGAATAGGGAGATCAAACATCTTTAAAAATTGCGTTACGTAGTTCTTGAACACCCCCTCTCGTGTGGGGCATCCTTTGGATATATTTCAACCATTTGAGCCTTTGTGATTTTATTATCCCTATGAGATTTGGTCCTCTATACATATACTATTTTTAATGCAATATACTGGAGTGATTCCCGTAGGCTCAAATCCATCTTTGTTACAATACCAAAAAAACACAATGCTAGGAGATGCTCAAAATATCGATTAATTAGCCTAATTTATTTATATTATTTATTATTATTTTTAATTAGACTCAAATGCAAAGAAGATCTCGAAGATACAAAATTTGGGTTTAGAAATTCTATGGGAACTAGGGAGGCACTTTTTGCCCTAAATATCCTATTACAAACTTGCCTGGGTCAAAGAAAATATGTATCTATGTATAAGCATATACATGCTTCGTTGACTTTGAAAAGGCGTCCGATAAAGTACAGCAGATGCTAAAAAATTAATGCAGATGCTAAAAAATATAGGAATAGATGACAAATATATTCGTGCTATTAAAAATCTTTACTTGAATCAAACTGCTGTCTCCAACATTGTTTCATGTTTATTTGAACCAGCTATTTAATATGATACTTGAAAGACAGTAATATAAAATCAAAATCAACGGGGAACTACTTAATGCAATTAGATACGCGGACGATACAGAAATTCTGTCAAAAAATATTGAAGGTCTCAAATTATGCTTTATCGTATTCACGAAGTAGGAGAGGAAATTAAAATAAACTCAAGCAAAACCAAATTTTTTTTCTTTAGTCG